>VWZK01018896.1:64543-313293 GCA_013396935.1 Baryphthengus martii
CTTCACGCCCCTCACCCCCTCACACTACGCTCCACACATCCACACCTCACACCCCACACTCACACTTGCCCCACGCACACACCACACACTCTGCACTCCTGTCCCCTGCTCCCACGCACTTGTAACCCCCACACACACACTCACACCCCACGCACTACATTCAGACAGCACACCCAGACAGCTGGGCTCACATACACACACCCCCAACCCCCACTTTAACACAGCTCAGGGAGATAAACACACCACGGCCACTTGCCCGTGTAGAAATTGCACCCAAATCTATGCACCCCCCTGCCCTGCACGGCCCTGAGGATGGACACACAACCCCACCTCACACACAGAAGCACATGCAGGGATACACACACCGCACAAACACACAGAAATGAGCTCTTGAAGACTTCCATACCAACAGAGTATGTAAGACAAAAGTGTTTCATTGCTGTGAATCAAAAATACGGTGTTATTTTAAACTTGATTGTAACTTCTCGTGCAAAATGAGCTCAAGGCATAAGGGCTGGAGTGAATAGGGCAAATGCACACAGAAATCGTCCGAGCCCTGCAGTCCCGTGCTGCTCCCACTGACTTCCAAAAAGCCAACTTGCTTCCTTTGGGTGGAGATTCTCCCAAACACCACTGCACCACAAGAAAACTGCCGAGCTTTTGTCAAACTACAAATACATATTTCTTTATTTAGAATTAAGAAAAAACAGTTTCAAGGGGAAGTTTAAAAACATTAACAATGTGAACTTTTAAGTGGCATGAGGATAGAGACACTTACTGAATCTATTACCTTAAACACTAATAATGGGATGAATCATCATCTTCAGGCTAAACTAAAATAGTTCTTCAGGTATTTTATCTTAACAGTGACTTTTTTTTCCTGTTGACTGATGTTCTTTATTCTAGTTGTTAAGTTTTCTATTCAGGAGAAAATGATGGCAGTCTAAGACAACTGTCACCTTGAAGGCTTCATGGACACCGTATTACATGAAAGGAACAAACAGCTCTTTGGTCAAGAGACTCATAGGTCTGCAGTATAAAGAAAATATCTAAGATGCTGTCAGTCCTAGGTGTGAAAAGTGCCTTTATCAAGTAACAGGAATATATTATTTCAGCACTTCTCCCTTTGATGTAGCCTTGGGTCAACGTGCCGAAGGTGCACCTTCACGAATACCACTTTTGTGATAGTTGTAATACCACTTTCTGCAACCTCATCGATGAGAAATGTTTCCTTGGCTGTAAGTCAGTCTGCAACACCATTGCTCAAAATGGGAAGGAAAATGTGGGGAAGCTCTTGTCTCCCTAAACAGAGCGGGTCGGAGGGAAAAGCAGGGAGGGGAAGGGAACAGTCAGGGGTAACTGGGTTTTCTGCAGATCTCGGCCGTGCTGAGGAGCGCTGCGGGAGGTGGAGGAGCAACACCCAACAGGCCTCAGACAAGGACAGGGAAGCAGAGTCTCAGAAGGTCAGATTAGACTCTAAATTCACTGGGTTTCTTTCAAATTGTTTATGCTTAACCTTTTGTTTTCTTCTGAAAGTCACTACAACATTTTAATTTATTTACTCAGTGTGTCTCCAGCTGATGTCTTTTTAAAAACCAGTAAGTGTTTTTTTCTGTTTGTGGCAAGGGGCAAGGCTCCCTTCTAAGAGATCCTAACTGTTTAAATAACAATACCACCGTGTTAAGAAAAATCAGCATCCCCAAAGCTACGCCCCCACCCTGTGGCTGAATGAGAAAGTTGTTAGTTTTAAAGTTGTTAATTTGTTAGCTCTGACTCCTGTGTTTGCCTCCAAACCCTTACAGTAATTTCATTTCCGTAGCAAATGCTGAGACAGGGACCATCGTGGAATCAGTGGGATGTTATCTGAGCAATGTCTAAACTTCAGTGGCCTGCGAATCTTTTTGTTGACATTGTGTATGAGCTACACTGCTTCAAAACACTTTTCTACCTTTATTGTCTGCATGAGAAGCATTACTAAATAAGGATTTAAAAAAAAAAAAAAAAGTGTTACTTGTGACTGGAAAGATTAAAATGTTAAGAAAAAAGTTTATGTTAAAATTAAAGGGAGATTTTTCACTCTTTTAAGAAATGGTTTTCTTTTAGTTGTAGGAAAATTCATTTTGGTAAACTCCAAATTCTCTCAGATGTCCACATAATCCTTACTTTAGAATGAGTATTTTATTAGTTGCTAGAATGGCATTTTAGTTTAAAGACAAAAATTTATAATTAGATAGCAAGCTCTTTTATTTTTAAAGGGATATTTTATGTTAACTGAATGAAGCTTCAGCTGCATATATATTCCTTCCAGCTTATTTTCTTTTGGCTTCTTCTTCATTTTTTAAACTATTTTTTTAAAGGAAGTAATTTACAACTACTTCTCAGTTTTGAAGAGAATCTTTATTGCCAATATTTTTTTTCAAGTGAGCACTTCAAAAGCAAACAAAAAAATGCTGCTACTCTCTAAAACAGTCGGGGAGTCAATTATCAGGAGACTGACATATCAATTACCACGAAATTCACCATCTTTCTAATTAATTTACATATGCTTGTCAGTTGTTTGGAGCCGTGATATTTGCACATCGTCTACCGCAGTAGCACCAAGATGGTGAGGGCTCTACTTGGTATCACAACACCAAAGAGCGAGCCATCAGTTCCATGTTTGCCTGCACACCGGCAGTACTCACTCTCGCAGGAGAAAACATTATTCACCACTGGCCTGCTCCTAGAAGGCTCGAGGAAAGCTCTCAGAACGTTGCGTGGGATGTGAGTGGGACATTATTTGCTGTAGAATAAGATTTAGAAAACCAGAGTGATTGTAGAATTTGTTATTTTATACCGGTATACCCTTTAGCCTCAGCAAGGGACATCTGACAAACTACCCACCTGCCTCTTCCCCACTGTGTTGCTTTGTTCTCTGTTAACCATTGTTAGTCCTTTCTGAAAGGAGTATCTGTCCATCAGGCTTCCCAAAAACATACCATTCAGAAATTTGCTAAAGTTAACTTACTTCAGGAAAATTTTAATCAAATCCCTGTTTCTGGCTGATAAAAAAATTGCCACTCATGCTTAGTTTTGAAGCGACTTGACGACAAAAGCAGATGTTCAAGGGCATTACACATTCTGCACGACCCCTTGTCTGTGCACACATTGTATCTATGATTTATATGAAACAATCCTATAAATTTATTAATTTATTGTGGTACTAAATACACTCCAGCCTCACATGCTTTGATTTATGAAAATGTTTATACAGCTTTTCAGTGGAATTTACTACACTGCCATTTCACTGTTTATTGAACCTCTCTGTGGTGAAAAGCATGTGGACAACAGGGAGTGTTGGGTACAGCGTGCATCTAAGAGACCAAATATGTGAACATTACTTTCCTGCATTGATCTCCACTGGACATTTTTGTGTACGGTCTTATTCTTGCGTAAAAAGAGCCGCTGAATTCCAGGTTCCTGTACATTAGCGTTCCAGGTGGTTTGTTTGGATCTCTTGGTGTATATGGGTCTCGGACAATCCATGCACGGCAAGCTAACTTTTAGAGAGGCTGAAAGCTGCGAGTGAGCTTTGTGTGGAGCTACATACGAGCTAGTAAGTGCTGCAGAAAGGCAAGGCCACCACAGAGCTATTGCTCACTTGATCGCAGGTACACTTTCCAGATCTGGCACATGGTGCCTATGGGGCACTCTAAATTTACCATCTCAGTTCAACATTTACTAATCCACAGCTCATTTCACTGAGCAGTATAGAAATGGCCGAGGGCTCGTGGGAAATCAATGTGTCAGGTAAAATGTGGTTCCTCAAAACAATTTTGGCACTCAAGTCCTGTGTATGACGTACCTGGCTCAAGGTAGTTTAAGGATTTCCTGAGCTAGAGGCTGTATCTGGACCGTTGTTTTTAATAGTCCCTGATGGGCCCATTTCCTAATGAATGCTCCGAAAGCCTTTTGCACACACTTAAACTTTTGACATTTCCAGGTTCCTTTAACAATTGACTCCACATTTAATAATCCATTGTATGAAAAAAAATATTTCCTTTTGCTTCAGACCTGATAATTTTCTTGGTTGCACCTTAACTTTAATATTGCAAGAAATAGTTAATGACTGTCCGTGCTTTACTCATTGTTTAAGATTCTGCGGATCTTTAGTCTACTTCCCCTCAGCGGTCTCTACATTAAGTTAAAATGTCTTAATCTGCTACTCTCCTCGTACTGAAGCCATTTCACATGGTTGGCCATCTTTATTGCCCTTCTCAGTACCTATAGCAGCTCTATGATATCCTTTCAGAGATGGCAGTAACGGATTTCTGCACTACATTAAAGATGTATGTGTGTCAGGGAGTTGTTCAGCGGTACCGTGACGTTCTGTGCGCTGTTTCCACGTAGATACTAAAATGCTGCTTGTTTTTATGGCTGCTGCTGAGCAGAGAGCAAACCCTGACTCCAGGAACTGGTTACGGAATAGAAGTAGCTAATTTAACCCCCATTATTATATCTGTAGATATGCAGAGTAATTCTAGAAATTCAGTCAAAATAAAGTAGTTAATAGAGATTTCCATCAGTGTAATTGAAATCAGATTCTGGCCTGGGTGTAGTGGACACGAATCACCTTTCACCTACCCCTATATAATTCATTGCAACTTACTGATTTCACTAAAGCCACTGCTGATTTATTCTAGCTAAGAATTAATCCCTTTGATTTCTACAAGTGATTTATCTGCAAGCAAGATATATAGAGGGAGTTTTCAGTGAACTTCACAGAAATAATTTCTCAGGTTCTCATTCTCCAGGAACCTGGACTGCCAGTGGAGCATTTGCATTTCCTTTTTTAACATCAGCATAAAAATAGTTTGGGAATAAACATGCTCAGGTAACTTGACTGCAGAGTGACTTGGAACAAATACAGAGAGGCTTAGGGTGAGCATGGAGAACAAAGAAACAGAATTGCTAGACAGGGTTGGGTGGAATTCTCTTTGATTAGTGGATAATATTGTGCACACGTGGAGTTAAACTCTGGAAGCACTTAATTAGACTCATGGTGTGTGGCAGAAGGAGGTCAGTAGTATTATGTCCATTTGACGATGGGGAAACTGAGATAGAGACAGCTGAAGAGGCTGCCCGAGAACACGGCACCAATATACGCAAACCTGGAATTGAGGAATTCATGGTTCCCAGCTTTGATGTACAGAGCCCACTCAAAGGGCCTCCCAAAGTCACACAAGTGTCCAGTCAGCAGCTCAGATTTTAACCATGACGTTTTTCAAGCCATCTGGGAGTGTGATGAGACAGCAATGCCTGAAGCCCGTGCTTCTCCTTGGCATCCGCGTGTACCCACGTATTTGATAACTCCAGCGTCCCGGAGAATATGGAGCACAACTTCATGACAAAAAGGATTCGGGATTTGAGAAGAAAGAGGGAGACATGATAATCTATATCATGAGACCTGCACATAACATTTTCTAAGATCTTTTATCACCATTTCACTTAGCAGAGAGACAGCACAGTGAGAATGGACAATTGTTTCCATCACAGGGTCAGGTGAGATGGACGAAACTTTATGAACATATTCCGGGTACTGAACTCACCAATTAATTGGACATGCAGCCTATTTCTTCTTCATAGGCTTCAGTGAGCTTTGTGTCAAATTCTAAATGCATGTCATTGAGAAAGCAGCATGTCTGATTTCATACATTTCTTAATCAGGACATCCAATTTTTGAAGACACTCTGGAAGGAGGTTGTTTTTGTTATTACTTGCTGCTCTGATCCCTCTGTTTCTGCTGCTTGATTCACCTCTTTTGTCATATATCCCCTCTTTTGCTCTTCCTCAGCCATACGCACCTACTTAAATCTAATCACGTACTAAAAAATGCATAATTAGATTTTCATGATGCTCTTTCCTGACATAATTTTTGATTATGTAATTAAAGGTTCTCATTGGGCTCTTGAACTGAGAGAAGATTTTTGGTTTAATTAATCAAAATGTCTTGTTCAAGTCAGGGTATTTTTAAGCAGTTTTGTTTTTAAGTAACGTGCATTTCTATTATTCGTGACATATAATGTTACGTGATATGCTGTTTACCCTCTAAAGTCAAAAACAGAGAAACATTATCCTGACAGCAGGCTTAGGTATTTTTATCTAAAACACCAGAATTCGGACTGGGGAAAATAAGATGCATCAAATTCAATATGATTGGAGTAGGATGATTTTTTTTAATTATTTTGAAATTTTTTTTTCTTTTTGCAAATTGGAAGCTTGCCAGATTTTGATGAAATAGTTACACTGGGGTTGTTCAAAATGTTTTTGTTTTCCCATACGAGAGCATTTACAAGTTTACAATTCCTTACATTTTTGCTGACAAATTAGCATTCTTACAAAATTTATTATTTTGGGGGAGTACTAAGAGAGGCTGCCAGAAGTTTTGCAGATTGTGTTGCAAATAAGTATTTGCCCTGAGCTAATGCAACCAAGCAAAAGTCACTTCTTGTACTTTTTTTTCCTCTATGTTTATATGAAGAAAAAATAATATGAATATGGTGCTTGGTTTTGTTTATAAATCGTTTTTTTTTCCTAACAGCTTGTGTATTATTTTCAACCACCAGTACATCTTACAGGAAAAGCCATCTACTTTTGTGTCAGCACAACCAATGTGTATAAAAAAAAAAGTAATGAAGAGGTGGAGATTAGAATTATGCAGCCACTTCTGAAGTCAGGTGGTTTTCAGCGCTAGCGCTGGAAAAAGAGTCTCCCTCATGGAACAGAGATTTGAAGATCAGGGTAAAAAATGTTTTATGAAATACACGGTATCCTCCAGGCATCCATCCACCTGCTCTTCTTTTCTCCAGTTCTATTCTCTGCTTTCTCCCATGCGCCTCAGTGGTTTTGAAGACGTAGATCTGGATTTTAGGGGCAAGATTGGCAATAGCTCAGCAATCTGTCGTCTGCTGGCTTTCTACTGCAACATGTGCTGAAGAGGTTTGATGGATCACTCGCATGCTGAGTACAGATCATGCTGAAGTGATTGACACAGTTGGGCCCTCCTTCCTGTGCTGGGCTAAGGGAAAGGAGCAGGATATCAAATAACATGGCGCTGCTTCAGCTGCTCCTTTGACACCGAGTGCTCCAAATGTATCTGAACACAGATGTAATTTCTGGGTTTTATTGCCTGCATCTGCATTTTTGGTCAGATAGCAAGTATCTTTCTGTTGCGTTTTTTTTTATTACTAGGGGATATGTGTAACTTAATATGCATTTGTGAGATGATGTGCGCACTATTCTCCGCTAAAGACTAGGAGAAAGGGCTGTCTTCGTTTGATCAGCTAAAGATCTTTTGCTAAGGATGGGCTGAACCAGTCAGATATCACATTAGCACAAAATAGATTGCTTTGTCGTAATACATAACTTTGCCATTTACAGTCTCTCTGGACATCTTGTATCCGGGGTAAAACTCTCTCCATGGTTATTGTAGTGCGTATGGTTTTTATCCATAGGGCCAAATTCATGTAATTGGGAAAAACTTAGTCCTGTATGTAGCTTAGACTGTGGTTTTATTGCTGGACTCGAGTCACACTTGAGCCACCCTTTTTCCCCTTTCTACATTGCCGCATGTTTTCGCCACCTCCTTTGTGACACTGTGGTGAACGAGATCAGGAACTGATCAGCTGATCCAGCTGAAAATTAACCGGAAGGCAAACAAACAAAAGGTCCTTTTTTAGTCAGATTTGCTCCCTGACTGGCTCAGTGTACAACCCCCAGGAGCTACCGCTGGCATGAGAGGAGGCAAAAGGGCTTGTGGTTAAGGGCAGGGCTAGGGGAAGGATGGCACTGCCTCCTTTGGCAGGAACTGGCATGCAGATCAGTTTCAAGCCATTTGTGAAACTATAGGTTTATGCTGCTGCATACATCAGTGCTGGGTGCAGTCCTGGGAATCATAACCGCTTCTGTAAGGTCACTGCTTGGACCTGCGAGCTCACAGTGTAGGAGCAGAAAAATCATTCTGGGAAATCATCACCCGGCTCGAACATAATACCAGTTGACCACAACAGTCCCCCCAGAGAATGAAAATCAGACTTTTTCTGCCTTATTGATATTTTCAAAGCGAGGCTTCTTTTTTTTTCGTGATGATTTTGTGCAGAAGCATTAAAAGTAGGTTTAGCAATAAAAATGCCGTTAAACTGACAGTATTGCTTGTGAAATCACAGAACACTTTCATTTGAATTACAGCGTAAATGCTGTACAAGTCATAACAGGAAGCCAGTGATAGCAGATTAGGGTTAGGAGGAGGCCTTACGTGCTTTGCCACAGAAGATGAACTTGGTGTAAACACTAATGGCCCAGAGCACAGCACGCAGAAGGTCTTAGACTGAAGATGGAAGGAAATGGGGCAGATCTGTTTTTCTTGCAGCTTTTCTTAACAACCAAATTGCACTAACAGTAGCGGCCGTGTCAGCTATGGTTCCTTTGCTTTCAGAAGCTCATGACTTTTGGAAAATCCTCATTTTGTAGCCTAAGTCTAGAGGTTAAAAATTTGAAATTTGAAAAAAAGTTGTTTTATCTGAACTGAATGTAGCTAAGATGCTACAGAACACTTTGTTTAAACAAAAAGTACTTCTCAAAGTCTAAGGTGTTTGTGTTCAGTATGCAGGAGGTTTAGATTTTACAGCGCTCAGGCGCACCCTAGTGTAAAGTCACTATAAAGTATAAAATGCTAAGCAGGATTTTCTCTCCCTTTCTGAGGCTGTTGGACTAAACTAGATCGTGCAGCCGATTTTACAGCTTTACACCCATTGCTGATCTCCATGCTGATTTATTACATAAATAGTCCCAAGCCCTGAAAATGGACCTTCACAATTCAGCCTTTTCTGGAAGTCCGGGCAGGCTTCAGGCAGCGGCCCTGAGCTCTGCCAGTCCCTGGGAAGGAGGCAGACTGCCTTTCACAGTTGCTTTCTCCCAAGCATAAGGAGAGGAAACATCTCTTCAGGAGGGTGCAGACAAAGCCTTCTCTTTGAATGGCCAATGCTCTGGGCATGGCTTGCACTAGGACTATATTTTCATTGTTCAAGCAACAGTATCGCTGCAGAGCCTCATCCTTCCTGTGCTCCTCTAGAGGGGTAGAAATCAGTGGTTCGTAGGTGAAGCTTAGGCTTTGACTAGATTTCTATGTGGTATGGACCAGGTCACAGAAATAAAAGATAATTGTTCAAACAGGCCATGTGGAGTCTTTGACAATACCTGTATGCATAAGGCGGGAGGGGAGTGGGTTCAGTAAATCCGAGTCTCCACAACTCATTTGAATGACCTCTGATACGAGAAATTATTTTGCACTCTACTGGCTGAACAAATTACAGAACCATTTCGGTTTCAAATTGAGCATCCTTCCTAGTGGCACCAGACCAGGCCACTTAACAGCTTCTTTCTTTTCAGTCAGTGCCACATATTCTTGTGTAGGAAGTTTACTTAAAACAGTAGCTGAGATTTAAGTAACAAAGTACAGAGAATCTAGAGCACTAAAATACTGCCTTTAAAAAGAAGGCCAAAGAATGTCTGTGTCTCATCATTACAAGGAGGCTGTGGAAAAGATTCCAGTGTCAACAGCACGGAAAAATCATTTTGCACTTTATAAAATGAACCAGTCCAGAGGCAGAGAGAAAAATATCAGTCCTGTATCCACAATTTCTACACACACACATACACTTCAGTTTTGTCGATATGTTTCTTTTGTTCCAGCAATATTTAGTCTCATAAAATATTTGAGAAACACTGTAATGATAAAGGAAATGAAGCTTAAATAAAGTAAGTAGACCTGTTAGGTTACACGTGTTAATTGTGGCCTGGGAGGCAGAAGTTACAAGAAGCAAAACCAGAACAAAGCTCCTTTTGTCTAAATGAAGATTCCTCTAAAGAATACCTAACAGCAAATTGAGAATAAATGAATACAGTAATGAGCAGGGAGAGGAAGCCTTTCCCGCTGAGAGGAAAGGAAACAAATCTTCTTAAATCTGAATCAAGGAGCCAAGGAACTGCCTTGAACTGGCTTTGTGAAAAACGTGAAGAATTCTGCACATGCATGAATAAAATCTGTACTGTATGGTAAAAGCCAGGGACATTTCTTGATGACTCTCTGAGTTGCTTACAAGAAATGATGAGATACAAAGATCAGATGAAAGGTCAGAGAGAAGATCATTTATCATTTTAATTTCTGCTGCTACTAATAGCTCTCCTTGCGACTGAAGTCATCCTCCTAGTAAGCAAAACCAGGGCTGGTGCACAGGCGTGTGTGCCAGGGGTGGAGAGCAATTGCTAAACCCCTAGAAATCTGCAAACATTGTTCAGTTCCTTTCAGCTTAAGAAATTCTGACAGGATTTTTTTATATTGCAAACCAGGCTCTTAGGTAGCTTAGTATTCTGTTTCCTTCTTTTTTACTGAATACAAGGTTTCTGTCAACAAAACCTGAATGGTTGCACTATTACCGATGGGAAAAGCGTAATACAATGCAAAACGGCTCTGCTGTGCACGAGACACAACGTGTAACAAGTCAGGCCTGTGGCATTCAGATACATACAAGTCTAACTAGCGCTCGCTTGCACGGCAAATAAAGTCTCATTATCACCTCTCAGGCAGGAAAAATTGCAAGTGGGTGATTATCCAGCCCTGGGTCTTCCACCTCTCAGGCACTTCAGGGTGCGGGAGCTACTGCATTTCATTTGCGTCTTTCCACTCCGTTAGACTTCTCACTCTGCAGTCAAAAACAGTGATTGGCAAAAATATTTTTCCCATCTGCTCTCTCACTCTGGCTGCTATTTTCAAAAAATAAATACATGGTTGTTTGGGTTTTTTTTTTTAAAGACAAGTTTATATATATAATGTTTATATATATTTAGGTAATTGCAGGCTTTTCTAGCCTAGACATGGTTCCAAAGACTACAAAAGGAAAATAGTCTCCAATTTTCAAGCTTGAGTATGTTAAGCTTCTTAAAAATGACTGGTTTTAGGGCTGCTACCTACCAGAAGCACACACTAATGTCAGGCAGTGTGAGCAGTGGGTGTTCAGTAAAATAGGCCATGACAGTAATCGTATTTGGATACGTGAACATTTAGGTTTAAAATCCGGTCTTCATATTTGATTGCATCTCCGGTTGTTTAAACACTGTTAGGTTCCTAACAGGTGCTATTATTGTTACAGATTATTTGTTATTACGACAATGACCAGAGATTGCAGTTCAGGATCAAAGTGCCTTCTTCAGGTCCTGTACAGCACAGCTGAAGGTGTGGTTTGCAGCACTCAGTCATGTCAGCCTTCTGTTCTACCCAACAGGTACCAGGCCACTACTGGTTTCAGTAAGGAGCTCCTTCTATCAGGACTACTCAAAATACCTAATTTGGTTTTGATTGAAATGTGGGATTTTATCAAAATTACTCTGTGGGAGAAGTATCTGTTTTCTTTGGACATGTTACTGATCCTTTAAAATGCAAAAAACATGAAAACTGCAGATTTGGGGTTTAGCCAAAGTGTTAGTTTTTCAGATTTTTTTATAAGAAAGCCCGCGTTCTTTTGTGAGAGAGACAGCAGAAGATCTGATCAGTCCTGTTGGCTTTATAAGGAACGAAGTATTTGGGTTTTGTTGACTTGAATTGTATAAGTTTCACATATTCCATATGTGACTTATCCTTTGTAAATTACTTCAAGGTAAAATATGCAGGAAAAGGTAAAATATCAGCACTGTGCAGACACTGTGCAGAATATACTGACAGAAGTCTCAGAGGCCTGCCTGTGGAGGCAGAGGAGTTATCCTTGGGTTGGTAGAGTGCTGTATGTGGCAGACTCGTAGAAACAGCTAGTCTAATTTCTCTGGCACAGCACTGTGTAAATACAGCTATATTGGCTCTTCTGTCAAAGGATTTTTTAATTTTTTGCATATCATGACAATGGTTGGTGCTGTTTAGACACATTGTCAGTGTCCTTTTCTCGAATTACAGAGCTTCCCTGGGTAGGAATGCAAGGTCAGTGTGAGGCTGCTGGCAGTAAGTCGGTCAGAAAGACATAGAAGATCCAAGATCTGAATTTGAAGACAAAAATGGCAAGGAGAAGGACATAATTGTATGTAAACCTCATGATGAAATATCTTGCTAATACCACCTGAATACTTACATAAATATCCACTTAATAATTTGGCTTAGTAATCCCTCAGTTACCTCAATTATACTGTTAGCAATGGGATAACTCTTCGCCATCTGGATTTATTGATTTTAGGGCATGCAATGTTGAACTGGAAAAAATTTACGGAGCTGAGACAGTGAATTAAATGTGAAGTCCCCTGGGAAATGCACTAGTAAGTACATTACTGGACAGCAGAGAAAATAGCTAGAAGCCAAGCAGAATAAAGAGAACCAGTCCCTATGGAAATGATTAAAAATGGGCAGCAGAAGGGAAAAGAAGATCTACAAGGAATTTCTGCTAATGCTGGACTGGGAACTGGACTGCTGTACAGATCAGTGTTATTTTCCCAAGAATTTTCCGGTCCATTCTGCATCTTTTATTAGGGTGAGGTTTCCTTCCTAGTGCAAAATGTGTAGCAATATGCCAGTGGGGGAAGTGGTGTGAGGTTAGCCCTGTCAGTCAGTGAGGAGCACCTGGCCCCTGGGCAGAAATCCAGGGAAGCTTCTTGCCAAGGAAGTAGCTTACACAAACTGTGAACTGTGTCCACCTGTTAGGCGTTGTGCGCTCTTGATTTATGTCTTGCGCTACAGACATATTTGCTACAACTAGCTCTTTACATCAGTTTAATAGTAGTTCTTGTAATTGGCACTGAATTCACTTGCACATACATGCAGGTCCATGTATTCTTCCCCTCTTTCTCTGCCTTCTGTTCTAGTTGAAAGGCTCTTTCCTTGTCCGTCTCTAACCATCAATACAGAGCGTGCAATTGAGCTCTGTATGCAGCACAGTGCTATATTCAGTAGTAATGCTGAGCTACTCTGTGATGCTTTTGAATTAGCCAAATAACTCCCATTCTCCCCTCAGAAAACCAGCTAAGGTGATCTTAAAATATTTTGAGTAAATGAATTAAAAAACTTTGAAAATAGTTCTGAGAATGATGCCAAACTCATTATTCTTTCACTGCAGTTAGCTGCAAAACCTCATTTCAATGTGAGGAGAGCACTGTTTGCTGAGGGTGCCTAATTGGACATTAGACCAGGGTGTCTTGGGCAATTAAGACATGATGGGGGCTGGAAGACATTAGGCCACGTGCTAGAAAGCCCAGGTGCAGTTGGTGCTCAGGTGAAAGGAGCCCCTCAGCGAGGCACTGCTTGAGTGTAATGTGGACTAAAACTTTTGGGTTTTTAAATGATATATCAAGCAGGTAGAGACTCATTAGGAGAGCAAAGGGACTTCACTAATACCAGGTCAAACCATCAACCAAAAGCACCCCTAAACGTGAAAGGACAGAGCTCTTAGTCTCTTTCACCATTAAGCTGATGGCTCTTCTTTGACAGGCCAACATCACGGCCCCATTTTGACATTTTTGCTTTTACTTTAGAAGACTGTAAAACAGACACACTACACTCGTGCAAATACGTGTGTATCTGCCCTATTCACAGGGCTGGTTCTAGCAGTTGGATCACCTGGTTGGTAGCTGCCAGGTTTGAAGGCTGCATATTATTTCTTCCCTTTTTGGGAATCATAAATGGTTATTTGCGATGAAGACTGATATATTGTCATGCTGGTTCTGAGGTCCTGTAGAGTTTAACTGTGGGAATCACAATATTGTCCTATCTGTCATTTAAGAAATAAATGTGTTTCCCTGTTTTCTCATCAAAGCACAGAGATGTTAGAAGACTGGAAGAAAAAGAATATGTGATCGCTTTTTTATGAGACCTCTAGATGAAATAATGCTAATCCGGTCTCCCTAGTCAGAGCTATTTTGAGTGACATTCTGGTTCAAAACAAGCAATTTCTAGGTTCAGCTTCACATATCCCGTCGCTGAAGATGTGCCTCTACTGCTTTAGGAAAGTCGCCATATTTTGAGAGAGCATTTCTTTCATTTTCAAGTAGATGTGTAACTTTTGAGATTGGAGAGAACATCTTCAAAACATGAATCCTTACAATCAGAAGGCTAATAGAAAACATACCAGTTTTAAATTCTGTAAAATCTCATGCCTTTTAAGGTAATCTGATAGTTTGGGAAGCTGTGTTCCCGCTTCACAAATAGTTGGATTTAGCACTGCAGAAAAAGCCAAGCAGTGAACAAGGCTGCCAGGTTCTCACCATGGAAAAGTACCTTCTTCATCTACCCCAGTAATCCTACCAGGACATGTTGACTCAATCTTGCATTGGCATGGAAAGCAAAAGCCTGGGACATATTTTATACTTGTCTTTGTATATTGTGCTGAACTTTCATATGTGTTGCAATGTTAGAATAGAAGAGAGATTCTGATGCTATTTTCTGCTTTCTATATCTTTACATGAACCAACTTGCCAGCAGCTGACAGAAGCTGGAGGTTGTCCTACGCACAAATTACAGATGTGTGTTAGAGGAGGGGTCACACAAGAGACCTGTATTTGTTCTCTGTTTCTTTCCTGAATCTGGAGTAAGATACTTTGTAGACTCACACATCAGTGTGAGGTTGTGGCACATGAAAAACACACCCAAGCCAGGAAGGGCTGAAACCGATAATCTTATAGGCTGGGCATTGCCCTATAAGGATAGGCCATAATCAAAGTCATCCAAGCCATGCTATCAACAAATTTGAGGTTTCAAACAAAATACCAACCAGATCTAAACCAGCTCCGGCCAATACATTCTTTGGCATAAACCATTCTCCCATTCTGCCTCACTCCCAGCTCTCCCCACATCCAGGTTGAGCAGCACTCCAGAAAGGGTTGTTTTGGGCTGAGACAAACTCACGTTATATGGCAGCGGGTCCTCACCAACTCCCGGCCAGCTGTACCGTTCTTTGTAGCTCTCTTTGGCCAGCTGGGTTGCCAGCAAAATGTTAGGGCTTGCAACTGGCGTAGGAGACAAAGCAGATTTGTGGAATGCTAGTGAGCTCCCCAGACTTCTGCTTTCTCAGTTTCTGAAGGCATGCAACAAAATTACAGGGGATTTCACTGCTTATGAAACCAGCGTGCACATTATTTTCTTGTAACTGTGGATCTTTCTGCTCAGGCCTCACAGCTCTCTGATTGCCACAGTGACCTGGCTTGTGGCCTCTTCAGAGCCATGGCAATGCACCCAGGCTCTCTGAGCATGTGAACATCGGGTTACTCGAGGTCTTTCCCATCTGACTGACCATGCTGAAAAGCAGAAGGCAATGAAATTGTTTGCCTCCGTGTGTCTTGGCTTTGTTTGAATTAGCTGGTGCAGAAAGGAGGTAATGCTGCTTCTATTCTTTTTTATCTCTTACTCCTTCTGCTTTTTTATTATTTCTAGTAAAATATTACTTCACCATACACACGGGATTTCGAAATTCCCAGTGCTGCATTTTAATATGACAAGCATATGAACCCATTGCAAGCATTTGAAATTTTCTGTAAAGATAACCCATAAACCATCATAGACACCTAGTGGTCTGAAAGAGTGCCTGCTGGGAGAACAACTCTGCCTGGGAACTGTTAAAACTTTTAGAAAAAGAAAGACATATCATATTGCATCCTAAGAACACGGCAACGCTTTCTCATGCAGGAGCTAATGCAACTTGCTGTAAGAAGACAGCCATATTACACTGATGAGGGATCAATTTATTACACACATCTGGAACTGGAGGCAGGATCTGGTTTTCATTGTACAGTTCTACAGTGCCTGGCATGGAGCACAGCCCAATCTGGGCACATAGCTGCAACATTTTTATTTTTTCCAAGTCCTCCTCTCCCTCTCAAGCAAGACATCTAATAGGCATTTGGTTTGGGTTTGACATTCCTGTGCCGTTTGGTGAGCAAATGTGTCACAAGCAGCCAGTGACGGTAAATTTTGATGATTTACATGTGCTTCCTCCATAATTGTGTATGCAAATCAGATATACACTCTTCTGAATATCTTGTCTTTTTTTCCTACGTGCTGATTTAAAATAACTGGGTGGATGCAAGTCACTGATCGATACTGGAGTTAAAAGGCATGTTGATTAGATGAACCTGCTGTAGACAGGGTCCAGTATATTGCTGGTTTAAGTGGATGTAGCTGTGTCTCTGGCCTCACATACTGCAGTGTGGTTTCCATGTCATGGGCACAAGTATATAGGAGGAAATTTTGGGAGGAAGAGGCAATATTTGTC
Source organism: Baryphthengus martii (assembly GCA_013396935.1). Lineage (NCBI taxonomy): Eukaryota > Metazoa > Chordata > Aves > Coraciiformes > Momotidae > Baryphthengus > Baryphthengus martii. Next base: position 80,818 of record VWZK01018896.1, read on the forward strand.
CTCTTTGCCCTGTCTCCACCTGGGCACTGCATTATGAGAGGCAATTATTTTTGCTACAGCTGACTTATGGCCTTAATCTCCAGTGTTATTTCCAATCTTTTTTTTATTTTGTTTTTATTATTATTGTTGTGCTTGTTCTCATTAAAAGCTGGGAGTACTCTCCAGTAAGCTATCTTACAGATAGCTTTCTATTCAAATAAACATCTGTTGGTCTTGTACGGGTTGTTCTGGTTTACGCTGACAGTTTAATGAATACATCGTGATTTCCCCGTTAAGCAGCAATCAACAGTCACTGCTGGCTTATCCAGTGGTATCTACAGAGCTGCAATAAAACATCTCCCAGCTCTCTCCCATTTCAGGTCATTATATCTATGCAGAGAAAGACAACGTTTGAACAATGTATTTGCTGCAGCGAACATCTCTGTTTCTGTTTCTACTCGGGTTCTCTTTATCCCAAGGTCTGGTGAACGGCTGACAGCATTTTGAGTCTTTACAAAATAGCAACTTCTCTATGGAGCAAAAAGAACGTACGTTACCTTTATGCTGGTTTTCCTTGACAGTTTAAATGATTCCTTGTGAAACTGTAGTTTTGTTGATTTTTTTTTCAGTTGCAGAAGCTGTGTCCAGATCTGCCTGTTATTACAGAGGATTCCCTGAGGAGTAAAAAGATGAGAAGGGTGAAACTGGCAAGTGTAAAAATGTAGACTTAACTGGAAATGTTCCTAAAACTGTTGCCAATAAAATGTACAGTCCCTTAGGTGGAGTCCTGGTCACTTGGGACTTAAAAAGCGCACAATTTGAGTGAGCAAAACTGAGCTACTGCATTAGCTGCAGGAACAAGGGGTAAAACCCATGGGTTATATTAGTCAGTATGTTACCTGACGGTTATAATAATTCCACTGGCATTAAAGCTCTACTATCACAAAAATTAATGACATATTAATGTAATTTTTCTTACTACATCATATAGGACCGTTAGGTTAAACTCTTTATAGTTACATATCAAAAAGGTGGTCCTTTCTTAAAGGAATTTACAATTCAAAAGTTTGTCAAGTTTTGGAGGGTGTTGGTATTCTCCCCAGCTCCTAATAAAGAAGCTTAGCTCGTATAGACGATCTAGACAAAAAAAAAAATCCCAAACAACAAAACCAGCCCTATAATTGTAAGGCTGTACATTCCAGGACCAAATCCCAAACAAGGTGCTAAGATTCTCTATCCTTTTCCAACTGGACTGAAAAGCAAGCAATAAACCTCCTGATTCTTACACTTCTAAAGAAACTTTAGCGGTTCCCTATCCTGTTCCAGTTTGTCTCACTAAAGCTGTTTGCTTTAGGATACTTTGTCTTCAGTTCACTCTCCGATTGCCGGTAACTAAAGGTAGTTAGCAACTCCTGGCTAGTGTGAGTAGCAGAGCTACAGCTATTTTTCCAGACAACCTGGAGAAGCTGAGCTGCTGCTAAATCAAGCTGCTCTTTCTAAGAAGTCAAAGCTCCCTTGGAGCTCTTTAACAATCCCTTCTAGTGGTCATGATTCACTGTTTGAAAAATACTTTTCCCTGCCAAAATAATGACTCATTTTGTGAAATGTCAATTAATGCCCCGCAGAGTCTGAAAAAAATAGGTCTGTTTTTAATGAATTAAGATTAAAATTAGTAATTAATGTTTGAATCAAGTGATTATTTTCTTGATCCTGCTTAAAATTAAATTTTGTTATAAGCACTTTGAAGGCAATGAGCAAGGAATCATTATTATTTAATCAGCTTTAAATTGCTTACATAATTACTTACATGAGTGACGTATTTTCATCTTGAGATAATTAAAAATAATTAGTATGGCTTTATCACAGTTTTAATGTGCAAAAATCAAATTCCTATTATTAGTGGTGCTTGAATACTTGCTTTTTTTGCTGGAATTTATCTGCAAATTATTGCATGAAAGTTAATGAAGCTATCACATGAATGCATTGGTTAGAAAGAGGGATTTGGAAAGATGCATCATTTATCTTTGATCCCACATGAACTCAGCTCTATTTTATTTTCCAGGAGGTTTTATTAAAATTTTCTGAAATAATGAGCAATTTTATAGCTAGTACAATACATAGTGTGTCTTGCTGCAAGAAAAAACAAACCTTGGGCCTTATTTCTTTTGCCTACTCTGGCGTAAATCAAACGTAGATTCCATAAAGTCAGTGGAATCACAATGCTATAGAATGTGTAACCCAAACCCAGCAACAACTGACAGGTTTGAGTTATATGCTCAAAACGAACAAAGCATTCAACTTTTTTTAAACAGTGCACACCAAACTAAATCTTGCCTGTTTAGATACTATTTCACAAATGATCGTGGATTCTTTTACTAACAGCATATCAGCAATTCAACTACCTAAAAGTCTTTGCTTAAATAGGAAAGCAAGATTGGGAAAATAGTTGAAGTATTTTTACTTTTTAAAGCAATCTAACTTTAAAAGGTACTTTAATTGCCTTTTAAAGCAGTTTAACAGATGAGGTAAAAAGGAGGAGCCAGCATGGTATCATTAGCCAGAAGTGCTTTGTGGACCACATTTATTGATATGTCTCATTAGAGAATTACACCAGGGTTTTGAGATGCCGTCTAGACCATGGCTGTGGTTTGCTTATTTTTGTAAAGAAGAGATAATTACACAGTTCAGAACAGAAGTTTGCAAACTCTTCAGGATCTTGGGAGTTTTCACAACTACTTCTTGTAACAAACAATCCTTATTTACCAACATGTTCCTCTAGCTTTAGCAGTTAGTGAGCATCTCAGCTGAATCTTTTGCCACCGGCTAGTTAACACAGGGATCTATTTACTGGTGATCTTGTCCTTCTTCTGTTACGCATCCTCTTGATCACACTACTCTTACCAAAGATGCTGCTGTTACGCCTACCTTTGACATTTTGCTGCAGTGGAATAAACATTTTCCTTCCTTACTCACTAAAGATATTATCTATATTACCAGACCTAGGAGGGCCTCCAGGCTCCCGGGCTGAACGATTGCCAGCTCTGGGTTGAGATCAAGCACTTGCTGTTTCTACTTCTCTGACTGCAGTTTCTAACTAGCCTGTCATAATATTGAGATGTTCTTATGTCCACAGCATCCCTGTAAAGAAGGAAGCACTATTTCCTCACTGTACAGGTGGGAAATGAGAACAGGATCTCAGATAGAATTGTAACTGAAACAATGGCATTAAAATTGTTGAAAGACAAGAAATGAATGGTGGTTTTCACATAGGATGGGTGTGATCAGCAGGACACTTCTCAGATCTGTCTTGGGATCTTCACCAATGATTTGAAAAAAGGGGTAAACAGTCTTATCAAAAAATTTCAACTTATAAAATGTTATTTAGGATAACAAAATCCAAGGGCAATTAAAAAGAGCTGCAGAAGAATGTTGCAATAATGAGGAGCTGAAGTGATTCAATAGCAACTAAAATTCAATATCGGTAACTGCAGAGTATTGAAATAAATAATTAGACATTGGATGTACAAGTCTGATTTTACATTTGATACCTAAGCTTTAGAAAAAAAAAATCTTTTGACATTTTTGCGGTCCATTCCTTGGAACCATTCGTTCAGAGTTCTGTGGCAATCATAAATAACCTCAAACAACAGAATTATTAGGAAAGGAAAAGAAACCATAGCATGGTGTCCCTAAGTCTTAAACACTACAGAAATTACTCTTATGGATCAGGCCTTCAAACACTTTTGAAGAATGTTGAGAACCTGCATGCAAGCAGTATTTCCTGGCAAGGTTATGGAGCAGATCATCCTGAGTGCCATCAAGCGGCATGTACAAGACAATCAGGGAGTCAGGGCCAGCCAACACAGGTTTAGGAGAGGAAGGTCCTGCCTGACCAATCTGATCTCCTTCTATGACTGAGTGACCCGCCTGGTGGACAAGGGGAAGGCTGTGGATGTGGTCTATCTAGACTTCAGCAAAGCCTTTGACACAGTCTCCCACAGCATCCTGCTGGAAAAGCCAGCAGCCCATGGTTTGGAGGGGTGCACCCTGCGCTGGGTTAAACGCTGTCTGGATGGGCAGGCACAGAGAGTGGTTGTGAATGGTGCTGCATCCAGTTGGCAGGGATCAGTACTGGGCCCAGCCCTATTCAATACATTAAAACTCATGGAAATATCTGTATTTAGTAGCAGTAAAATCCCTGCTGCTTTCAACAGACTTTTCCAGGTATAAAAGTAGGCAGAGGGAAAGACTTTAAGAGAAGTAGCCATGACTTAGAAAACCACAATCCCACTTAGCATGTCTCTTTTTTGATAAAGGTTCCAGCAAACTTCCCAATTTCCAATTAGTAGTGGAATTAAAGCCACAATTTCAGCATACCTCTACATTAGCAAACCCTAACAGCTACAGAGGCTGAGCAGTTACTGGCTGATAAAGAGCCTTATCCCTCTTGGCGTGTGGAGAAATTAAATACAGAGAAGATAAATTACCATGTCAAGATAGCAAAGGAAAGAATAAGATTCATCTCTTCCTCAGGCTGAAACTTCTGCTGGGCCAAGCCACCTTGCATATGGCTTCCAGGAAGTTGCTGGTGATCAGCACAGTCTGTGCAGGATTTTTCTCCTCCCAAAATAGCCAAATACCAGCTGATCATTAAAAATGTGTAAGTTTTTATCACAGTTGAAAATATACTTCTGGATTCATGTTCAACTACAGTCATAAAAGGGCACATCTAATATGGCATTAATTTGCTCTTCCAAATTAATGCCATATTAGATGTGATGCTGAAATTTGCATTGCCAGATTTTGAAAAAGTGCAGGGGGTGCAGAATTAAAACTAAAAAAAAACAACCTGTTAAGCAAAGAAATTTCCAGTATCTCTTCACAATTCTGCTGTCTGTATCTCAAGCTGAAGGAAGAATTCATGAAGAATACCAGGCTAGATTTTCAATGCTGTCTGGAGTAGCTGGATCCCCTAAAGAGAGAAAAGAAGTAAATATTCAGTTAGTACCACCGGGATAAATTGGCTGATTTTGTCAGTAGGACATTTCAAAAGAATAACTGTATAGCTGTACACACACAAACACACAAAATAAGGAGCTTGCCTAAACAGATACTTATAGAACTCAGCTCTTCCACGTATTCAACAGACCCTGAGATGACAAAGCAGGTCAGTCAGTTGTAACTGCCTTCAACTGCTCCTACTGGTGATATTCTTCACAGCAGCTGAATGACACACATGTGAAATTGTTTCTTACCTCTGAAAGCCCGAGGATATGAAGGGAATCTCTCCCAGTCTCTCTCTCCCCAGCTGATTTTTCCCACTTATTAATCTAAGTAAGAAGCAAGCATGCCAGCAGTCACAGGAAATTGTTTTCAGAAAGCAATATTTGATCAATACAACTGAATGATCACTTTTAAGGGTGATTATTAAAAATGAGTTGTATTGTTCATATCTTTTTGCACATTATGTCATTCACATGATTTGTTGCATAATATCACTCCAGTAATGTTACTTCCCCACCCCCCGCTCCCTTGCTCATCTGGAAAAGCCACGGGTGATGGACTGCTATAGAGACTCCCCATAACTAGCTTCAAACATGGTCAGCCTCACTAGTTTTAGACAGACCAGCCCATAAAAATCTTCAAACATACTGAGAGGTTCCATGTGTGTCCCAAAACCAATATACACAGTGAATTGCAATCTGGGAAAACTGTGAAATCTCTCAAAACGGATTTAAAAGGCAGCACAAGGCTCTGCTCCCACTCCTTTCACGTTATTGCAAGTGTGACTCCAACGTACTCAGAGCAGTACCCCCAGTAATGGAAGCTGATGTGAGTAGGTGCTGAAATGTAATGTCTTTTCCATATACTCCAATTACATTAAAGTGGCAGAGGTTTGGGATTGTCGAACTATTCAGTTATTGATTGGCCTTTAGATGGAGAGCATTTGTTTCCAGTTTCTCCCTTTAACCTGGTGTTCCATTAAACTCCCTGCAGTTAGCACTCTGAATAAATTGCATTTTGGAGGATTAACTAAGTCAGATACAAGGCTAAGTGCACAATCTATTCTCTCTCTTACCAATCATTTACAAGTCATCAGCTCTTGCAATAAAAAAAATGAAAGGCAAAAGTCTCAAAAGGAGCAGGGTTAAAAGGGGATGTTATGTTTTAATCACCTGATTTCTCCCCTCCCCCCCCTTCCCTACAAAACGATGAAGAACATGGGACTACTAAAGGGAAGACTGAGATGTTCTTTCATTTCTTGATTGAAAATACCGTAGGAGATGACTGCTTCACAAAACCATGTCAGGATGCATTTTTTCCTGTTTCAGCCGCCCTCCTCCCAGGAAGAATGATCATTTGATATTAAAATTAATATCACTAAAGGACTGATAGCTAATCCTGCAGATAAATCCCACCAACACTACCTAAAAAGCTTTTGGCTAATTATTTTTAAAACGTGTGTCCACTGAAAGCGGCAAAAGCGTGGTCAGTATAAGGGAGGGAAAGCAGAATTTGGTTCCCTGCATTCAGCTCACCCTGTATACAGTGGTTTCAGTCCTGCAGGAAGTTCTCCAATATGATTTAATATGGGATACTGTAGAACAAAGATGAAAATATGCCAGATTCTAAAATAATAAATTCTTTTTTTCTATTTATGGAAAAGAAATTCTATTTCTTCGCAATCTTCTCTTATATGGAAGAGATTTTTAATAAGTAACTGTCTTTGCAGAACCACAAAACATCATCACTTTACAACACAACAGTGAGAAGAGATAAGTTGGCATCCAACCATGTGATTGACATGTCCTGCAGCATTGAAATCCTTAGCTCTTCTTTAGGCTTTCCCTTGGTAAAACTCTTACAGAAACCGACAGATTTCCCTTCATTTAATTTAGCTCCCTAAAAATCCCTTTAATTCTAGATGCTGCCTGGCCAAGCAGTTAACGTCTGCTGAAATACAAGGTCAAATGGCTTGGTTGCCTAAGAGCAAGGGTACACAGTGTACGTGGAGAGTCACCGCTGCAGCCAAAAAGAAGAGGACCAATCACACAGTTCTAGCCCCATCCCGTGCCGACTTTGGCACGCATCCAACTTTTCTGTGAGCTGATTCAACTCGCTAACTCAGCGGAAATCTATTCATTCTTCTGCTGGTGTTTCCTGCTCAGTTAGCAAGCTCAATCGGCTCACAGCAAGGTTCAATGCATCAGTACAAGGTGATGGAGGAAAGCTACTGGGGGTAGCAGGCTGTCCTCCTTTCAGTAGAAATGAGCTGTTTGTTCCTTCATGTGGGTTCCTTCACGCTGAGGTACTTCAGTAAAATCTGGTATTCACCTTTCTGGAACTCTGCACATAGATGTACCTAAGAAAAGATTTTCTGGTAGGCAGTTGAGGGGTGCAGCCATAGACACTATGTGAAGAAAACTGCTGGCAGCTGAGGCCGTGACCATTGCCAGGGGCTTACGATTGCCTCCCTGCTGCAGCTCAAGGCCCTGTGTCTGAACAAACTGCTCACGCCAGCACTTCTCATCTGCTTCAGAACAAAGTTGGAGGGCTCACTTTATGTCACTGTTGAGTGCTGTTTGGTAAACTGGGGCTGCCTTTCTGATAAAATGCACAATGAGCAGATGGTTAACCTGTCAGCTCCGCTTGGGCCTCCACCAAAGACAGTGAAAACTGTCTGGTAATACCATCACCTTCTGCATAGTGATCAGGGCCTTCAGCTTTAAACTTCAGGGAAGGGGAAGGAAAGCCAAGGGGAGATGAGGAGGTTCAGTTTGGTGAAGGACCCTGTGAAAAGATAACAACAATGATTTCTTTTTCACTAGAAAGGAATGCTGTGGAGCCTACTATACATGGCAGCCCTGTTCTGTTGAGAGATTTAGGAAAGTATGGTCTTGACAGTAAACCTGAAGGATGAAAACTGTTAGGATGAAAAATGTTGCTGTCTTTACTGGTTTCATCCTCTGACCAACAGAAGAGAAGAGTGCTGTAAAAGAGAATAGGCAAACAAGTGCAATCTTTCGTTGATGTTCAGCTCAGCAAGGTTGGCAAGGGTTTTTAAGTGAGCTGAAAGACCAGTTACCAGGTTAGAAGTGAAATCTTTTGGAATTTCTATCATTCATGAGGTCCAGAGAGAATTCCTTTGTTAGTGGCACCACATCAGATCAGAAAGTGTCTTCAGATGCAGTCAGTGAACCAGAAAACAGCAAGAGGATTTCACAGGGGGAAAGAATAATCTTATGAGTCTCTGAAATGAGTGTCCTGCTGGTCTGTTGAATGTGGGCAAAATCCATTATTAAATCTGCTACCATTCCTGCTTTGCTGTCTGCTGTTCTCAGGCTTTATATCATGACAGGTCAAAATCTTAATCTGCATTCATCTTGTATGTCTAGTGCAGATAATTAATAAAACCCCAAAGCTACCAAGGTCACGTTTGCTTTCTTGTAAATTACTTCCTGGTGGTAGGCTTTTTGTAATTAACTGTCCTGCTGCATTTGTTTCTTCCCGCACTATGGAACATTTGGCTAATACATATGATACAGACATGTGCATCTTTAGGGCATAACAAAATGCTCTGAGATCATTTGTTTTCTAGAAACAGTTAATGGGATGAGCAGAGGCCTACTGAGTATGAGAAATGCCATAAATTACTCTCTGCTCTTTAATAACTGAGAACACGAAAATCATTCAACGCAAAGTCCTTCATCTTGAAAGTCTCACAATCTACACGGTGGGGAATAAAAGACTATTGCACTTCACTGTAAATATGAATGGAAACCAGGAATAATGAAAAATAAGACTGAATGTCGTTCTTAGTCTTGTTGTTGCAAAGTGTCAACTTCTGGGCAAAGTTTCTTGGATGCAGAGTCCATTGAGCGCGCTGTGGAATTAGAGCACAGAAAGGACGTGAACAAGCGCTATGAATCTCAAAGTTCAGGCAAAGGCTGTGCGTGGCTGCAGGCCTCTGCTCTCGTTCTTTCAGGATTCATTTCTTATAAAACACAAGCCAAACTCTCAAAATTCTGTAATGATACTTTCTAGATTTGCCTCCTTATTTATTAGTCTTTTCCAGACACCACAATATACAATGCAAAGTATCGTTTAACAAGATCAACCTTTCTGTTTTACTCGCCAGCAGATTCTCTCCAAAGGTGGCTGTACTTGAGTAGGTTTCTTAATTACTTCTGCCTAAGAACTCAGAGGTCACAATGAAGGCAAAGTATTGAAAGATAAAATCAGGAGATGATCATTCCAAACTGGTATTTGGATAAATATTTAAGCTGGCTTACACGTAAACCAGAATTTTGTCATGAAGAAAGATCACAGAACATACGATCATACTAAAGATTAGATTCTTAATAGAAACATAAATGCCTTACAGAAATAATTGTTCCAAACAAATGATAAGCAATGATTTTGTCTCCTTTAACATGCAGTCACAGGAATACTATTTAAACAGTAAAGAAAATACAGAACAGTTACAGTTACTCTCAACATGACCAGCTGAGAGGATGTCACAGTTTAATCTCAGCCAGCAAAGCAGCACCACATCATTCTCCGAATAAATCCAAAAACCAGCACTGTACCAGCTACTAGGAAGAAAATTAGCTCTGTCCCAGTCAATATCAGGACAGAGGAAATAATGACATTCAGCTGGGCCTTTAGCCATTCACCTCAACTGATTAAGCTCTTGAATGGCCTGTGCTGAAATGGTCACTTTAAGAAGGAAAAAAAAAATAATAAAAAAATAAAATCAAAATACAGACACAAACTCTGTTGATCTGTAACACAAAGGGGTATTGTTGAAGTCTAAGACGTTGTCTCGTGAGACAATGCTTAACTTGTCCTCCTTCTACAGCCCAGATAATTGACTTGTCTCGACTTACATATTACACCAGCGATATGTACAAATCTGGGACTAGCCAGGATCCATCGGACCAAGCTGCCAACCTGTGATGAGTTAAGTGTTCCCCTTTTCTTTGAATGGTCACATAAATAACTGGTATAATAAATGTACCGGAAAGACTTGCAGCAAATCCCTTGGGATCCCCACTGAAATTCCTGCTTCCAGAGAGAGGGGCGATTGTGCAGCTGAGGAGCGGGTGGTTATTTCATTCTCGTCTGTCGCTTGACCAGGAGGTGGCGGTAATTCCCTTTGCATACAGAAAGCTCAACAATTCTACTCAGAAATGCAGACAAGGAGTTTAGGGAAGGGGCGGGGGGAGACATTCAGAAATCAGCTTACTACAGCTAAGTGAATAAAACGACATTTCAGATAACAGGTGGCATACAGTTAAGCTCCTTTTGTTGGTTCTGTGACCGTTTTTCCAATAATTTGTCTTTCTTTTAGACACCAAAGTAGTAAAGATACACAGCTCCCAGAGCTTTCAGTTAGGTATTTTTAGCACTAATCACATCTGCATATTGCAGAAAGAACAACACATTTCTAGCTGTCATTCAGCAGCTGTATGTTAATGTTATTTGTGAAAATATGCTCAAAAGCTTGTACATTAGAAAGAACTGGAAAAGGCAGGAGGGAGAGCCTTCCCCCCAGGCATCTCTGCAGGGAAACACACAACCTTTGTGTTCCAGTGCTGTGACTCTGCACAGGCACCTTAGCAGTGCTTCTCTGTCCCATCACCCCTTTGTCTCCTGTCCTCTTCCCTTCTTGCATCTTCCTAGATAGATCACATCAATTCCTGTGCCATCCTTAAAGCACATCCTGGGGATGTTCCATAAACCCCGTGCTGACTCAGTCTCCGCCAACCCTTTCACCCCACTCACATCGCTCCTGAACTTACCTGCTGAAAGATGCAGTAGGAATTGCGTGCCTATGCATGAAACTCTTACACTCTGGCCTGCAAAGTGCATATGCATAAAAAAACTCTTTTGAAATGGTTTATTTCTCTCACTTTGCTCAAGTTCTAAAAATATCCTCCAGAGGGAATATCCAGGCAGGACTGCTGAAATATACAGTGAATTTGGTGTGGCTATTAAATATCATTTTGAAATGTGATTATCAATAATGCTTTTATTCTAGAAATCATAGAATCATAGAATTGTCAGGGTTGGAAGGGACCTTAAAGATCATCTAGTTCCAACCCCCCTGCCATGGGCAGGGACACCTCCCACTAGAGCAGGTTGCCCAGAGCCCCATCCAGCCTGGCCTTAAAAACTTCCAGTGATGGGGCTTCTACCACCTCTCTGGGCAATCTATTCCAGTGAATCACCACCCTCATGGTGAAGAATTTTTTCCTAATGTCCAATCTGAATAAGGGTTATAAATTTATTAAATTACCATGACAGATCCATGTGTAGTATAATTGATGCTGCCCCATTAATCTCAAGCCAAAAGATATACGCTGATTTTTATCAGCTGAGAATTTGGCAGAATGAGCAGAGGAATATAACGGTCCCCCTTTTTCCATTCAAAAGAGTTAACATTTCAAAAGTAGTGATGAACATTCCTGGCAAGGAGCTCACAAAAGCTCCCATGAGAAGCATTTTTTACATCAAATGTTCATTACATCATTACAAATATACAGCATCAGTTAGTCAACGATGGGATGTCAATGTACAAAAAGGCAAGGGTCTTTCTCTACACCAGGTCTTGTGGATTTTAAAAGACTTCTGCAGGATGGATTATATAACTAAGGATCCCTCTCCATTTTAGGGGGCAATTAAGTTTTTTGTGATGGCCCCAGTTCAGCCACATCTGCAGAGACCATCAGTACCTTCAAATGTATTAGATAATAAGCAGCACTGAAAGGTTTTTTAAGAAACAAACTTTTGAGTGATTCCATTGGCTTTATAAAGATTGCTCTTGCTATTGCAATCTGTCACTAAGGAGAGTGGCAACTTCTATTTCAGCCATAACATGTAAACATTAAATGCAGCCCTTAGTTTCTTAATGAATTGAAAATACATGTCGATACTGGGTACCACAGTGTGTGTCACCTGGATGGAAGCACATGGCCACAGCATAAATAAAAGCAACACAGAGATGAGCAATATCTCTGCATTAGACTCCTACAACGATCCAAAGACAGAAATGACAGACTGTATTAATATTTATTTGCTTTACATTGTATTATCATATGCATATTAAAAAGTGTTACTGTTAAACATGACTGCACTATTTGCTCCCATTAGCCAGCGTTTGCTCACGCAGTTTCCTTCTAGGAAGTTTCTTTAAAAACTTTTTACATTTTTTGTATACTTCCTTCCCATAACTTCACTATCAGTATTATATATTATGCTGTAGTGTTATATTATTAGTTCTATATTGGTTTAGATTTATATTGTAACCATATGATGAAGTTTCAAAGGTTTGTTTCTTCAGCATCAGCTTGTGGGGTTTACCCCCATATACTCACAAAATCATCACAAATACAAAGCTATTTGCTTGAATACACCAAAAAAATTTCTGAGTTAACTGTTGTTACTGAGAGAGTCAGCTCCAACAAAGGCAGGTGCCCCAGCACAACTCAAGTATGTCAGAAATAATGTAACTAGCAGGCAAAATAAACAGGTCCAGAAAGCTGTTGTCAGTTGCTGTTTGACTGCAAACTTATCTGCATATATATTACTGATAAGTTTGAGAAGTTGTATTTTTGTTGGATATGATACTATAACCGCAGTAACGTGTCACTGACAGTAAATGCTATTTATTTTACCTCCATCTAATATTGGATCATTAGAATGAACTACTTCTTCACAAGGTCTTATCTAGACTACCCCTTCACTTTGTCCTTTAAAAAACACCAAGTTCTTTCATTTTCTCTAATCAAAATAAAACTGTGATTTAAATTGTGCTCCAGGCCTGTCATTTTCCAACATCCAGTAATTCATTCCCCAATTAACAAGTACAATTCTCCTTTTTCATATGTCCTTTGCAAAAGCCAAGCCTTTGCAATTTTGGCCAGACATTTGCTGTCTACTTCCTTGATCCTAATCAGAAATCATATTTACAGCAACTATACGCCCTTAAAAGTTTGAGACAAAGGAAACTGAACACCATTAGAGTCAGTGATTTCATTTCAAACCCAGGTCAGGACAGACAGCCTCAAAAACTACTTGGTACGTTGTCCAATAAAATGATAGCACTTCAATTCACCCAGAAGTTACAGCATCAAGAGTACAATAGAACATGGAGTTCCCCACATCTGGAAATCAGAAGCACACGCACACTCAACATTAATTTTCTCCCATCGTAACTTTCAGCTAACATCATCCCAACCCGAGCGCTGCCATCAGCAGATGTGTCCCCTCACTTAACCGTTGTAACCGTTTTCCAAACGGCCTCTAATCTTGTTGGTTGTCAAGCTGCAGGATAAAGAAAATCTGTCAATAAACAGCTTCAGCTTCCTAAGATCCTCCGTAATTCTCATTCCAGTCAATGTCAGAGTAATTGCAGTTTCGTATGATCAATGTCCTAGCCCAAGTACAGTCCTCCATCTGCATAAATATTTCCTGATCTGTCTTTTCACCTAGCCCTGGGAGATCAGTAATTGTTTTCTATTGTAATTGTTTTACCATTTCAGTCTTTAGCCTCAAGTTCAAGGTGTCTCTGAGTTGCCATCCCTGTGAACATTATTCTGTTTTCAGCATAATGTCCCTCCTCGTTTATACTGTCATATTTCCTTCTCCTTTCTCAGTGAGCATTGCCTGTCCTTAAACTCTGTAGCTGGGTAATGTAATATTACATCCTATTTCCTGAACTGGCCACATTTCAGTTACTCCAATTACACCAGATTTGTCTTTAAGCAGCAGATGTCCTTGCTCTTCCAATCTTGTTTTCTGTTCCCCGCCCTGCCTCATCGTGCCCTCCAGCACGCAAAGTACTCACCTGCCAGACAGTAAACAGAAGCTGTTCTGCCTCATTCAAGCATTTTTCATACCTGTCTAACTGGAAGAGAGGGTTGTTGTGCAGTTATCTCTGTAAAATAGAAATCTAGGATCTTTTATCAGATAGGGATTAGCCTCAGCTGCAACAGTGAGAGGTGCTCAGTAAAACCCTCTAATGCAGACAAGGCAAAACAACATTGCATAGGAAGAACTTTCCCATATTTGCAGCTCACGTGAGCTCCTAGAGAGTCAATGGTACCTTTTCCTGACTGGAGGGAGACCCAAATATCTGTTGTAAAAGAGCATCTGTATCAGTCTCTGGTCACCAGTTGCTAAAAGCTAGAACAAACAACACACCTGTGAAAAAAACAGGTCCAAAAAAACCACAGATACCTGTGGAGATTTTCATTTCACTTGAATGTTTGAGTCTCGAAGTCAGGCTCTTTGTCATACAGCTTATAATGTAGGTTTTGCCATTTATTTCCACCGAGATGCCTGCATTAGCAAGACGACCATAGCATGTCCTTCCTTTGTCCTTAGACTGGAACAATTACAGCCCATCTGTCACTCTGCCTTTTATTCCCAAGGGCATGGGCGTGTAGTCTTCTATTTTCTGGTTTATGTCTCCAGGAACCCTGGCTGTACTACCGCTGCAGCTCTAAACATCAGAGGCCTCTCCTCCTGCTCTAGGGAAATACAGCTTAACACCCAAGCTCATGAATGTTAGTCATAAAAATGGCATAAGGTTTTCCAGCTCACACACTCGCTGCACATTTTATTTCATTTTTCTTTTACTTGAGTACATGTATTGCATATGCATTAAGCAGGCTATGCCAGAAGCATCATTCCAGAAACATATTTAACTCGACAGCCTGCTCAAGTGGAACAGCAGCGTTACTCATTACATATTGGCCTGAAAGTCCTACCAGAGCAGAGACTTCCAATGGAAGCTTTCCTTCCCCTCTCTGACCCACGGAGAGCAGAGGAACTGCCATTCTCTGCCTCGGTTCTGAGCAACGCATCACCGTGCCGGACTCCAAGTCAGGATATGACAAGCCTGATAAATGCCAATTTTGCTTTTCAGCACGTGCAAATAGGAGTAAAATGATAATCCGTTGTCTGCAAGCTCAATAAAAACAAATCAAAAAGTCTCTATGTATTTTCTCTCACTAGTATTACTTTCTGAGCTACCATGAGTTACGTTTAAATTTCTGATCTCACTACATTCAAATTATAGAGCAAGGGCATATATAAATTTGTCCTTCTATGATTTCTTTCATATGAAGAAAAAGACATTTTGTCTCAATTTTCTTATATTAAAAAAACCCAGAACATTTGTTTTTTCAAGTGCCTACAAATGAATTAAAAGGCTGCCAGAAAGAATACATCTTAGGAGTGTGATTAAATATTCTATAACTGAAAGACAAGAAGTATCAGTGGCATGAGGTACTTGCAAAAAAAGCATCAGAGGGTTTTAATTGTGGCATCTCTGAGGGAACCATAAAATATCTTGAAGACTTGAAAACAGATACATGACAGCTTAGTAAATTGAATTCTTGAATTCAAGTACAAGTGGAAGATAAAATTATTAGAAATATTTATTTTCTCTTTTCACAAGTGTAACCAATTTCTAGGGCTGAAGAGGAGCACAAGTTAACAAAGTGACAGATACTGCGGATATAAAATGCCTAACTCATAAGATCTTCTATACTTTCTAAATAGTAGTCAAATGACCCTCACAGCTCCCAGGCTAAATAATCAGTTCAGTTTTACAAGTAGAAAAGTCCCCACTAAGATGCCCAGACTGACATGGGTACAGGCATTCTCTTTCACTCGGCTACCTAGACTGAAGCAGAAGACACCTTGCCTTGATGAAAGTCAGACACAAGGGGTGGAGAAATGCCAGACCCGAAACTTCCATCTTTCTACTGTCTTATTTGCAAACGAGGAGGAAGAGATGAGAAATGTCATTTTGAGAGCAATCTCGTGGAGCAGTGTGCTGTGCCCCCATGTGTGAGCTGGCTCTGTTCACTAGCAGCTAACTCAGCTTTCCTTTTCTATGTTTTGTTTGTCTATCATTATAAGGTCAGACTTGCTGCAGAGACTTGGGGAAATTGCAGTCCCACTGCATTTCTGTCATTACAGTGCTAACAAAATAGTCTCAGAAGCAGCGCTCACTTCAGAGGCGGTGCAAGGCTCACCAAAAGTAGTAAAACTCACCGCTGTTACTTTTATTTATTCCACAGGTGCTAAGAGCCAAGTCAGAAAGACAATTGTACTGCATCCAAAGATTCCCCAAGAAACTTGTCCTGTCCTCTGAGCTCACCACGCTGCCTGGGACAGTGGAGGTCTCAGCAGTTTCCCTGAAGGTCAGTTCAGGGTAGTTTTGTATCTCTGACATTCAGTGTACACTCTCAAAACTGCAACCAAACTGAAAAATTCTTGTAGAAAGATTTAGCCAGCCTGCCTCTATGGGTTAGATTGCCCATTCTAACTGACCAGAAAGAGATGGCAAATGTCACAAAGGTTTTCGGTTGCTAGAAAGGAGATGCAATTTCCCTCCTTAGGATAGGTGGTTTCCTTGGTTTCCTGGCTAGAAATGCATATATTTACAATACTAAGACTCTTAGTCCTATATGTTGCCAAACATTCATGTCCTAGAAATACTGCTGTTTCCGATCAGTTATTATACCAACGACGTATAATGCCATATGGCCTTAATAACATGCCTGTCACTTTCAGAGAGTAATTACTTCAATTTTGGCAGCAGTAATCTGCAATATTTACTGTCTCTCTGGATGACATCGTAATGGTGCAATGCAAAAGTGATCAACGTCTCCCAGGCTGTGAGAAAGGCAGTGTCTGAACAGATTATGATTTAAATCAAGCAAGGGCATTTTTCTTGAAAAACAATATTCACTAATGCTATTTTTAGGAATATTTGGGAAGGGAGGAAGGGACCACATTACTCAGAACTGCTAAAATCCTCCAAGAATCAAAGATCGAATATAAAAAAAATGCAGAAAAAATACACTGCCTGTTTCCAGATAACTCCAAAAAGTAAAATATACAACCGCTAAATTAGAAAAAAGTCATGATTATATTCTCTGGTCAACAAACCAGCTAAGGACACCACTTCTATTTGGAGGTTGAGCACAGATTTTAAATCCTTGTACCAATCTAATTCTGGAGGCTTCTAAGTTTAATTACTGGATAAAAGAGATGCTGTGGCTTTGTAACTGATTAGAGATCCTCTTCCAGAGTCAATGAGCTGGATGTGGTCGCCCTCTAGGTATTGCAAAACTGCCTCAAATTTGTGAAGCATTAGTTCACACGTGACTAATCATATATATCAGTGTAAGTCTCCAATGACTTATGACCTGATTTGGTCTCATTACTCATGTAGCAAAGTGACGTCTGCCGCTATTTTAATTGCTTGCAAGTCTGAGAAGTGGAAACAGAAGTCAGAATTTGTTAGCCTGCACAAACACCAAGTAAAACTAACATGCTGAAAGCCTGAACTTATGTTCACTTCATCCTGTGCATATATAGACTAATACCCTGTCAAGACCTACATGTGTTCTTAGCATTATTACCATCAGCATTCCTGCTGAAGCAAATGGAAGTAGAATCAGCATATGAGTTTGAGCAGAACTAGAAGCAAAATGACATTAACACAGGGCAAGAGAAAAAGTTCAGAGAATGTACAGGGCTGTAATGTATCTTCCTTGTCAAGTCACTCACGAGAACCTACATTGGTAGAAAACCAATGGTAACTATCATAGCTTTGAAACAATGATCCTACACATAAAATACCCATGGGTAGATCTTTCCTAGGCAGAAAGCAAGCCTGCAGCTGTAGAAGCCGAAAAAAGCCTTCATTTGCCATGCCTTTGTCTTCAGGTGCTCAGTTTTGACCATAAGCACCTCAGTCCACCTGAGCGCTTGTAGAAACTGGATGTCCTGGATAGCCTGGGTGCTTACATACCCACTCACAAAGTCACTATCCACACACTTGTGTTCATTTAAGAGACTCTCTATCTTTGTCAGTGTGTGGACCTATTCCAGACTTCACAAATATTTTCTTGGATGAATACTTTGAGTTCTTCATTAAATTTGGATAGACCTATATGATGTGCTACACTGTTAGAAGGAGCTATATATAATATAAATGATCCACATTCTACAGAATAAGGAGAATTATTAATGCTATACCCTGTGTTAATCTGTCAGTTGGACATACATGTAGAGGAAATCTCAAGCAGGGAGACTGTGCTCAGAATCCAAGTTATTATTTGTCACTACCACAATACTGGTCATTACTCAATACAGAACATCTCTGCATTAAAAAGTAGGGAATTCAGCTATGCAACAAGATTGTAGTGTTCCTAGGGAAAGAAGTTGCTTTGGATTTTCAGGGAATCCACTGAAACAGAGTGGCCTCCAGCCCTATAGAAAGAGAGAGACTCACAGGGGGCTTTGAAAAGAGCGATATCACAGGCTTTGTCTGATTATGAAGACATGGGCTTATTTCTAGGCCTGGCAGATGATTGTTACATATGTCAATTATAATTTACTACGCACAAGAACACGATGATCCACTTTTACCTCCCACCACATATTTCATTGTAAACAAGGAGTAGAGACATTCCTTCAGCGTGTTCTACTTTTCACAAACTGCCACTCATCTCTGCCACTATCATTAGAGATTATGGGTCTTGTATAGGACAGAATGATTAATCACTTTGTAAAACCATACAAGGTGATAAATGAAAGGCAGAAGGTGCTTTGGTATAAAAATTCCAAGTCCAGGTGGGCACAAGCTTACCAAATAAAATAGCACCGAAGATTCTGAAAGCAGTTAAGGTGTTCTCATGGCCAGTTCCAATACTAAAGTCAGGCTTTGTTTTTATATGATATACCGCAATACATAGAGCAAGAGAGTTGCTTTCTGGTGGTGTTTGCCAGCAAATTCAATGTCAGAATTCCTATTTATTTCACGGGATGAGTGCAAACCAAAGCAAAATGCCCATACTGCATTCACCCCTTTGCTGCTGCTTCATTGCTCTCCTCCGAGCTCTACAAAGCACTCAAGGACACTGACCTGCTTTTCATATCCTCAGATGTAGTCAGGCAATTCCTTAGCAGTATTTCTATGCCATATGATCTAATCCTGTGTAAAGACTTTAGGTACCTTTGAGGAAGAAATCCTGCACAGCAGAAGTCACATAATCGTATTAGTGCAGCTCTCCACAGGGGCTAAGTAGCCTTGTTGAGAAGGACTTTGCTGAGCCGTGGTTCTCAAGCCAAGCTTGGCAGCTCTCTGGTGAAAACGCAGGTAGCTGCTTGGTGCTGTGCACACACCCCTTTCTTGTCCTTCATCTAGGATCTGGATCACCCTCAGCTTTGCCACCGCTGTTTCTTTCCCTAGCCTGGCTGGTCTTGCATTACAGATCAAGAAATATACTTCTGATTTATGTATGTGGCCCTTGTCAAGATTACAAAATAACATTAACCCCTTCATTTCAGTGGGAAGAACTGCTGCACAGCTGAAAAATGAATTCTGCTTTCTTACTAGCACTCTGCAGGATTTGTAGCCACCCTCATGAGAACTTTAACATACAGAAATAAAGTAATAAGTGTGCTCAACACTGTACAGGGGGATATTTGAGATCTTCCGTTGCTCACAGAACATTTTTTGCCCCTTCGATCACTGAAATTTAATCTGTTGTCAGAGGCAGCATGATTTCTGGTGACTGCAGATTTATTATAAAAGTATTGATGAAATATTTCAGTCTGGTTTCCTGCTTATATGTGCCCTATAGAGTACACCATGTCCTAGAAACAGGCTGCTGAGGTCGAGCCTGAATCATCTGTGGGGGACAAGAAAGGATAATCCAAAAGAACAGTGTGATACATCTTCTATATGCAATAAGCTGCACATAATGATCTTCACTGTCAAAAGTCACAAAACACTTGCTCAGAGGGCCAAGGAGGAGAAGGACCTTCAAAAAGAGTTCACAGACAGGAAATGAAATGGTCGAAGGGATGCGGGGTACCTGTAATCGGGTCCCCAAGTGACCGGACATCAGTCTCAGCAGCTTCTGCTGGCTCATTCTCTTTAACAGCCAGGATTCAGGACACCCATCAGACTTTGTTCCAACAGCACTACTCATCAGGTAACCCAGCCCAAAAGGGAAAATGCATTGGAAGTACTCAGGAGCTGCTTAGGATTGCCTTTACCATTCTTATGTTTTACTTCTAAGCCTTATAGGGAATCTGTGAATTCTACAAACTATAAAGGACTAGAATCCTTCAATGTTTATAGAACAGCCTGAACGGTTCAGCTGCACTGCTGGCAATCTAACACAGTGCAATTCTAAGAGGTTGCTTAGATTTAATCAGCTCTAATTTGTTTGAGTTGTTGGGAATGATCAGTTTCTTCCCGCAAAAGATTTTGCTAAAAGTTTATGGTGTGATTTGAGATATTATCAGCAAAACGGTTCCTCCAGTTGAATTGCTTGCCCAGAGCTCATTTCAGAATGGTGGGAAATCATTATGTACCCAAAACCCCAGAACACCAGGATATTTAATTTTTGTTCTTTGCAAATGAAGACAGCAGCATGTACTGATATAGAGATCTCAACAAAGGAGCTTCCTCATAAGGACGTGATTTAGTGAAATGCAGAGTAGGGGAAGTGTGCAATATTCTCAGTCCTGTTCCTATAGTTGCTGCTCTGAACCTGAAAACTCTCCATTGGTTTCTAGTGTAGAAATCAACATGAAAACAAGGGAGCAAGGTGGGGATTGGAAAACAGCATTTTCTAAAGAACAAAACTCAAAAGAATTAAGGTTTACTCCAACTGATTTATCCCACAGCAGAACAAAGTTGAATATTCAGGAAGTTTCAGGGACATAGTTTCAGTTACTAAAGAAATTGGATTGCATCCCCATGGATTTTACAAACCTTGTCATAAAGACAAAGTCATACTGGCTGAATCGATTCACTTCAGAAATGCTGGAGAAAAAACATTCCTCAGAACTGAGAGGAAGAATCAATTTTCTGTGACTTAAGTATTCACTATGCATCAACTACGTACCACACTATACACACCTACACTATAACTACCAAATGCATACTCTCAGCCAATAACAAATGTGGGATAAATCAGTTAGAGTAAACCTTAAGTTAATTCTTTTGAGTCCATATTTGGAACAGGCTAAAAGACTGCACGTAGTTTTGCTGTTATTCAGTTGTCATGTGATAACTCATTAAGCCACAGTAACTCAATTGTGTAGCCAATCTTTAGTGGCTCATCTAATTATGCAAACATGCTTAAATGCATAATTATCACCTCTTGCATGTTGCAACTGCACACTTCACTTTTAAGTTTTTATCTTTCTAAATATCCAAGTGATAAAAAATTACAGCATATTTATGTGAGAGGCTAGATTGTATCTTAATTTTTCTCATGTTTTTCCTGTCCAAATATGAATAATTGAACTGAGAATTCTACATCTAAGTAAAGAAATCCTGCCCCTAAATACCCCTGTGGTTCTGTACCCAAATTACTTTCTCCTTTCAGCAGCACTGCACAGCCTTCTCAAAGATGGATGCAAGCACAGTGATCGTTTGTTTCAAGGTTGCTATTAAGAAGCAACAAGATCAATCCTGTGGGTCAGCACAAGAACTAGCGGAGGAATGTGGCACCTGGAAGCAGGGTGTAGGTAGCAATATTTATGCTTTACCAGGCTATTCATTCGCTATGGCCTGCAGTGTATATCTGATTTCCCAAGACAGATCTGCTATTACACACATCACCCGGTGAGTGCAAACAGAAAGATTTATCAGTACACTAACAAATGCCTTTATGAAAAACAAACAGATATTTCCCTCAGTGAAATTAAAATTAAGTATCAGTGGCATGGCTGTCAAATGTCCATCTGCACTCAAATTGCTTGGCGCTGAGCTCAAAGATCAGGTACTTTTTCAACAATTCTAAATCTCCTGGGGGCCAAACTGTGGAAAGGGGACCCAAGGATGGATCGGCAAGGAAGCAGAGAAGAGAAAAGCAAGAGGAAAATAAATGTAATATTACTGGTATTAGAAATCTACTTGCTCTGCAGAGGATTTTAAGATCTCATCACCACTTGTTTGATAATAAGGTGCCAATAAGATTCAGCATTGCCACTGTTGTGAATACCAAGGAAATACGCTCGGTTACACGTGATCTCCAAAAATTCTTTCAAATACTACAAACAACTATGATTCAGATAAATGCTCACAAAGACTGATACAGCGGGATGGCATCTGATTTAACCCCAGAGTCCAACCACTTCAGAAACATGGACATCTTCCTTAGCAGCTCCTTCTGCAGGCTTACCTTTACATATCCAGAGAAACCCAGGAGCAAGTTAAAATTTGCATCTTTCCCAAGTTTATACTACAGCTAGGACAGAAGAATCTATATGCAATACATCCACAATAATGAACCCTAAAAATTCTACATAAAGGGCCTGTGCCCCTCCAGTTTCTTGGTGTGAAAACTTATGAGTAGCATCTTCTGCTGGAAAACAGGTTTTCTTCTAAAACTGCTGTAAAGCAGAATAGTCATTTCAAATGCTGCAATGCACCACAGCTGCAATTTTACTTGCAAAATCCCAGCTTTCTTCGGAGACATCTATAAATCTTTGCCCTTTAGACCAGAACTATCATGTATCCCAGCTTGCTAAGCCCTCCTAATTTAATGATACACATTTATTTGGAAATACTGTGGCAGAACAGTTTCAAAAGCATTACTTTGGTGTTATTACACTGTGAGAAATCATGGTGGTTTGGGGTCTTCTAGCCTAATTAGATTCCATTTTGTTCAGTCATCCTCAAATGAAACTTCTATTTTCAAAGGATTTTGTGAACAGTCTGCTAATGAAAGAGAATTTATAGTATTTATGGGGCAACAGTATAAATGGAATTTAATAGCCAAGTGCCAGTAGGGAACCGACTAATCTTTATCGAATGTTGATTAGCAACCACGGATTTCTGGTGAGATAATGAGCCCTGGACTGGCTTCTATCCAATTTTTGACACTGGCACCAATGTACATCTACTAATTGCTAGAGGAATACATGTAATAACTGAACTTCAACTAATTAGTGGAGACGTAACCAAGTTATTGAAGTTCATACCTTTGAAATTCACAAAAATATAAGTCAGATAATCACCACAGGCACTTAACTTACACCTTAGTTTATCCTACGCAAATAAATTAAGAAATTAATTTCCAGAACTGAGCAACTCCGAGAGAGACTTAGCACTGCAATGAGGATGTATTGCAATAACTTCCACCAATCCAGACCTAGGAAATCAAAATGGTCCTATGCCAAAATGGATAAGCCCTGCACATCTTGAGTAATTTCAGGTCCTTGCAACAGGATCTGCCTGTGATTGTAATTATGAGATCCTGAAAGTTCAAGTGATCAAACCAAAATCATTGAATTCTGAGAGCTTTAACATCTAGATCAACTTTTCCTATGTTCACTGAGAAGGCCGCCACGCAGAAACTTGAAAGCTTAAGTTGGACATTCACTTGCACAGCTAGGCACAGAATTTTATGCATTTCTAGAACCAAGACCCCAGATTTTGTCTCCATTTAGCAATCCCCAAATGTCATTTCCCTAAGCGCTAATACGTATTTTAAATTTCTCGACTGCGCATGTAATCACAAAGAATTTTGCTACAGATCTCAAGGTCTATAAAAATGGGAGTGGCACTCAGTAAAATGCAAACCCAACCCAAACTACAAATACAAACCCCAAATACTGCTGTCCTCCTCCTGGTGTATGAGGAACAAAATGATTCCAGAAGCATCACACTCAGAATGAGTGCAGCAGAGCAGAGTTCTGGTTCCCCTCCATCTCCCGTCAGAATCCCCTGCAACTCCAAAACTACCCACAAACCTTCCCTCAGAGTATTTATCAGTGCGTGTTCTTGTCACAGCATTAGGATCCTTCAGCAGTTACGGACTTGAATGACAAAGCCCAACAACACAGGGAAGAAAGTTTATGCCCCTTTGCCATAGTGCCATAAACATTAAATACCCTTCAGTGAGCAAGAGGGATACAAATTAGAAATTAGTCACAAATTAGAATCTGTTACACAAGTGACAAAACCCCCAATAATTGGTACAGCATTACAAGTAATATAGATTGAGGGGAATTTCAAAATGGTTGTTTGAATAAATGAAATTTGAAATTAAAAAACGAAACACTTCTAAAATACACATAATTGCTATTTTGGCTATTTTGGAAAGGGGAAGCTGCAGAGGTAATCAACTTAGATAACATTTCAACTCTATTGTGTTAATATCAGAAATATATACACCTTTAATGGATAGCTACTGATTGTAATTACATCTCAATGGACAAGAGAAATCGTTATTTCAGATTCAACAGTACAAACCCTTGCAGTGATGATGAAATGACATATCTGAGAAATCTCTTGCCATAACTCTCTTCTAGATAAGAAATTCAGGTTGCTTTGACGCAACTGAAGATTGCAAAAAACCCCTAGTCTATATAAAATCACAGTCCTGAACATGGAGACAGAGATTCTTATTGGCACCTTATTATCAGACAAGCAGTGATGGTATCTTTGGAGAATAAACTGCACTAAATTCACAATGGAAAGGGGATTAGTAAGCACACACATATGGAAAACTACTGGAGGTTTGCTAATATATAAGAAAAATCTGTGGGGTGTCTTCCCCTTTACTTATCTACCACTAATTGAGAAGTAGAAATGTGAGAAACTGACTAATTAACTTTATGTAGAAGAAGGGTAAATAATTTCATGCTTATTAGCATACAAATCAACATCAGTTTTCAGGAAAATTTTCTCTAAAATGCTTTTGGAGCCTCAAAAGCTCTGCAAGCTCTGTATTGATGGTGTGATTTTCCTATGGCCATCTCCTATATAGGATCTTTCAAGCTCTGTCTCCTTGAAGTATTCCATCAAAAAAAAAAAGATTAGAATTAGTATTCACCAGTATTAAAAAAACAACTTCAAAATTTTATTGCAGGCATGACCTTCTCCATAGCTCAGAAACTCAACTTTGCTTATGTCTCTATGTATTGTAGCTTGCAGCTAATCTCATTTTTCTAATTAATTTATTTCCCTCAAGGACTACAGTGACTAGCAAGTGGCTCTTCACTTTCTTCCAGCTGCAAGATAATGCATAACAGGAGATCTATGTGAGCTGTGCTGCTATTCTGGACACCACAGAAGGACAGAACACCAGGGAGATCTGTACTCTCCTAGCTCTGGGTTTTTTCTTGTTGTGTTCTCAGGAGAATGGTGTTTGTCAGTGATTGTAACCTGCTGTTTCTGGGGTTTCTCCTAATTGCAGCTCTAAAAACAGCATAGCTACCATCATTGCATGGAAGGACTGTGGAGCATGAAAACCTTCAAGAAAGAGAGAATTTTATTCTTTTTATTTTCAGTAGCCCTGTCTCATTAAGAACAACATCCACCAACACCACAATACCAAACAGCTTCGTACAAACATAGGTACTGTGCTGTTTTGCACTGAGGAGATGGACCAGTGTAATACACCCCTTGCCTGTTTCTCTGCAGAATGCTGCTTTGAGACTCTTGAAGTCAGATAGAATGAGCCAATTATTACAGCCAGATTGGATTACATCGGCCTTGCTCTCTTAAATGCAGATCCCCTGAAACATTTCTCAAGGTTGAAGGATTCAGACAAAATCCACGCTAGTTATTTCCTCTTTATAATTGAGAATTAGACTTCAAGTGGGCATGCATATTCATCAGTAACACAGGACGTCTTCCGAAAACTCTTTTAATTTATCATGTGGTGTAGGGATGTAACTGAAGACAGTAGGTGGCAAAAAGTTCATAGCAATGGGTAGCTTCCTGGGTTGTTTTTTTTTTTAACTTTTATGACCAGTGAGTAACACCTCTGGTGTAGAATGATATGCATATAAGACATTATTTCACAGACTTTTGTCTTTTTACAGAAGCAAAAAGACAGAATATGTCTTGAGTGTGGGAAGAGCAAGGCTGTCCCCATTACTGAATGCCTTTCCTATTTATACCCTGTTGGATATTTGCTTAACAAGTCAGAGCTGGCAGGTTGAAAAGCTACTGTAATATATCTCATGTGCTCAGAAAGTAATGTCAGGGATGTAAAATGAGACTATCAAAGTACTAATTTAAAGGACTTGCAGCACAAAAAAACCGGATTTCATTGTGTAACAATATTTAAAGGCTATATTATGAATCTGTAGTGGATCTAAGGGCACAGAAAAAAATATAAACCCTTTACACTTCTAAGACAGCTTTTCTAATTTAGGTCCAGGATTTCAGCCAGCAATAAGAATTCTCACCTATTCAATTTGTCCCTTTCCATCTCTATCTGGGATTTTCATTTAAGTTCTTTTTTAAAACAGAGTCTCTCTCTACAGTTTTAATTTAGATTCATCTCCAGTAGAACCTTTGCAAGTCACTTCCTCTTAGGTCTAGTGCTGAGATCTAAGGACCTTGCTTCCCCTACAAAATCAAATTACAGGCATCTGAAACAAATGGAGAGAATACAGAAGAACATTCTTTCCTTGGATACAATTTTCTCAATTTTCCATAAATAAGACCTTGAATAAACTAAGAGGTTGTCTCTAACTTCTGAGAAGTAAAAGGCAGTGAGAAAAGAACATACGATCATAGAATAACATGATTAAGAGTTAAAGGCAATTGTTTAGTAAAATAATCCCCATGTGAAAAGCTCAAACCAGATGAAAAACATGTACCGCACTGAAGTAAAGAAAGTAGATCTCAGTTATTGAATCACTGCAGTCTTATTTTTTTTACTAAGAAAAGCCAAATAAAAGTTCACTATACTTCTAAAGTGCATGATGAGCAGCCTCATTACAGGTATGTCTATTTGACCTACAACAAAACATATCTTTTGGCACCCAGCTTGGACAGTAGAAGTTGTGGGTCACAAGCCATAGACTGAATACGCTTTATTCTGAAAGTAAGTAATAGCCATTACTCATTTGAATCACACTTTCGGTATATTCCTTTACAGGTAATCAAGACAACCTGGAACATACATGATAAGAATGCTTTTCATCAGGTCTACATGCTATTCATGTGCTACTAAGGCAGGAAACTGTTGGCAATATGCTGCAAAGTCATCTCAGGATTAATTTCTATGTAATGGACCTTTCTAGAGTAGCTGTGACCTATGGGTAGAACTACATCTACTGTATTTTCAAGATCAGCATTTCTAGACATTTGCTGTTGGCTTTGTATTAGTCCAATGTAGGTGTAGAATGTAAAACTGAAAAATAGAGAAAAACCTGTATATGGTGCACATGAGTTCTGCTGTAATCATACAAGATCATAAAACCTCCTTGAGAAATTTGGACCGCTTGTATCACGCAACTTTTTAGCTAATAGGATTTGGATACTGCTGAAGATTCTATTTTAGATGAGATATACCTCCAGCTTCAACCAGCCTGGAAACTCCTGCATTCCATGTTCCTCTTGCCTTAAGAGATTAGGAAGACTTCAGGGGGTCAGGGAGAAAACCACAAAGGGAAACTTGGGACACAAAATATTAAGGAAATTACTGGAAGAGGTGGAGTTATATAATTGCAGCGGTTGCTAGGTTCATAATTTCACATTCATATTTTATTACTTCAAAAAATATTTATCTTTGCTGCATACTGCACTAGGAAGGCATAACCTTAAATCAACAGTTCTGGCTCATTTTGTCTTTAAAGGACTGAATTGTTTGGGTTTGGTTTTTTTTTTTCAAATCAACATATCCAATTGTTTTTCCTTCAGTCTTTCAGCAACCTCCAGTAACAGAAGTGACATGATAATGTCATCAACATTCTTTTAAGATATTTTCCTATTTTTACTGAATATTTTTCATCCAAATGGAGAGACTGCCAGAGCAATGGATGCCTGCTGGATTTTCTGCTCCTGCTAGAATCAGTTGTATAGCTGTATGTTATTTCATGACTATGTAATCCCTGATATTTCCCTGTTCCTGTGGCATATTATTATGACAAGTGAGAAAAATAGCATCAAAAACATCCCATTGCCTTGGCATACTGAATGGAAAATGGAACAAAATGAACATAGACTATTAAGGCTTGTCTATCGTATTTCAGAGTTCTCATCATCCTCTAGCGACTATATAGACTTATCTCCTGCCCTATGTTCAACTGTCTGTGGCTTGCTAGTTAAAACTTTTTTTCCAAAGCAGAAAAATAATTTAGTAAGTGCAGCCAAAAGGCTGTGCAACACAGTAACTTTCACGTCTTCCTATCATATTCTTTCATAGGAACAATATATTTCAAGAAAAGCGAGATAAGGTAAGAAAGATTTACCAAAATACTTCTAGTTAGTTTTGAGCATTTCATGATTGCTTCTTGAATGTTCCCTTTCACTATTAAGTCTCTTCCACATTCATTACAAAATTAGTCTTTTAAAAAAATCAACCTGTTTTGAAGTTTGCTTATATTATGGAAGAAGCATTTAGTGGGGAGGAGAGTGACGATGTGTCCTTATTCCTCAGAAAGAGCAAATTTGTGCCTTGCACACATCTGAATATGCCTGCCAAAAAGTATCCCATTCAAAGCTTATTATAGCTTATAGAATTTAAAAGGTGTCATTTAAAGGGTGGTTGGTCTCTCATAGGCACATGCAAGACTTTAACAAAATTAGACCTCTTGCTTCACCCTCTAGTTAAAAAATTTTACATTCAACTCTTTTGATTTTAATCTTACCATTTCATTAAAACACCAAACTCTCCCATAAAGAAAAAGAACCCAGTCCCCCCTGCAGATGCCTCCAAACTATTCATGCATAGCAGATGTAACCTGGTAGGTGACTTCACTGTTTATTCTCTATACATAGAATATAGCAAATATTACATCTCCTTGGCTTGTTTAAGCTACCAGGGAAATCTCGGCAAAAGCCCAGGTCAAAACTCAAATGTCAAGGTAAACTTGTGAAAATATGAATGCTTACCAGGCAGCTCCATTTCTGGCTTCTCATTCTTCCAAACTTTCTCTGTCTTTAAAAATGATTTTGATATTTTTTGAAAGCATAGGGTTATGTTAATTCACTGTAACTGAACACAGAAATAGAGTATTGATTTGCACAGACTAATTGGATGCTGCCCATCCATTTACATGAATAAATGTTGAACAGACACATAAAATTACAGCAACTATGCTTGAATATTGGGCACTCAATTCCATTTAGCCAGGCTCCTGGAGTGATGGAAACCAAGGCTTTAGATTGTAAATTTAAGTTTCCGCAAAATATTTTTTGCCTTCCTTTATTACCATTGACAAACCATCTTTGCTTTGTTTATAATGTTCACTCAGTAATACAAAGACCTGATACATATTATACTTGAGACAGGTAAGTTACATGATAAATGCAGTTCATTTCTCTGATGTTGTTAATTTAAAGACTAGCAAGGTATTGCTATTTCAAATAAGCTGCAGTGTTCTCTGAGTCTTTGGCCATATATCCTTTGTGCTGAGGTTATTTATTATTTCTATTGCACCACTGGTGTATATAGCTTTTTACAATTACTGATTATATGACAGGAGAAAGATTTCAGTCAATCATGGCCAAGAAGAAAAACGTTGTTTTCCCACCTCTGCTGATAGCTTTATTAGCATCGGGCTAAATGAATTCCTAAGTAACATCATTGAATCCAATGGCACTGCAACAGCAATGAGTTATGTGCTCACACATCATTTATTTATCTGTCCTTTCACAGTTTGCCACCACAGTTTCTCTTCTATGCCTTGAAGATGGACAGTCCAATTCTTAAGGTGCCTTATTTAAGGAATGGAAGACCTCAGTATCGTATCACTTTGTACTGAGTTAACATCAGTCAATTCTTTCAGGCCTCAGCCTCAAAATCAATAGGCTAAAAAGCACCTCTGCATCCACTGCATGTGTTTTAGTTAATTCCATTAGATGAAATAGCCTCAAAAGGATGTCCCTACACTCAGAGTACCCATAACCCTGCTAGCAGGGCACTCTCCTGGCATATAGGAGATCTGGATTCAAGGCCTTGCTACAAACCAGGTTGAGTCTCTCACAAAGAATGAACGCTTTACAGCAGGCTCTCAGGTTTGGCAAAGTGAACATTCACCAAGTATTATATTCAGCTGCTTTCTCTGCAAAGCTCAAGACAAAACCCTGAAAACAGCTTTCAGATTGACTAACAGATGGAAGAGAAACTGGTTTGAAAATCCCATGGGGATTATTTGTGAATTATTTCTTTAGGAGAGCTGGCAGTTTCAGTAGTTACAACCTACATGCTTTCTTATTTGCATGTGGTTTGGGATTCCAGCAGTGCTTCAATGATCTCCCCAGACCTGAATATTACAGCTAGATGCTTTTACAGAAATCTAGACTGCACTGAAGACCACCAGTATTTGTAGACTGGAGTCACGGCTTTACTTAAACATCTAACTGCAAAGGCTCTTAGTTTCCCATCCTGTAATAACAAGCAATCTCCAGAAATTACTAAACAACAAAGATATCTAGGAGGCAAGATCCCTTGTTTCTTTGGTCTGGTCAGAAGAGCAAAGGCACCTCCCTTTTATTAACTCAAATAATATAATTTGTAGTGATTTCAGGTTAATTGCTACTTGTATTTGTAATGTCTTACCTAAAAACTTGACTTGCTGATGAACTGCTTATGGCAAATTTAGAAATCTGGATATGGGTCAGTAAGAGCAAAGGTTGCTGCTCTTACTAGCAGCTTTTAGAACAGAGCTTTAAACCTAGTTCAATTGGGATTTTCCTTCTAAAGGTATGTTGTCCATCCAGCTCTTTCAGCAAGAGATATCCAGCATCTTTTCTTGAATAGCAAAGTACATCAGTATCTTTCTTACTTTATTTGATTAATGTAAATGATTTGCCTGCAGCAATCAGACTGTTTGCCAGGATAGTCATTATACAGTGACAGAGATTAGTGAGGTACTTAATCAAAACCAGCAGTGATTGATACTCCGTCAGTTTTGGTCTTTAATCAGTGAAGCTTTCATCCAATCATCAGCCATTAAAGAGTCTTATTTATTTGATTACTTTGGGAGTATTAGACTTAAAAAGGGAATATATAAAGGTAGGCTATGGCCTTCCTGTGACATTACCCAGATATACATCTGCTTTTTCAACTTTTTGTAGCAAGGAAAAAAACCCAGATGAACAATTATTTCCACAGGATTGCTTGCTCAGATGGTTGGGACGGGGATAGGGAATTATTCAGTTCACTTATGGAGCACTTGTAGAATTTAGCCTCAGGTCAACAATGACCCAAACTAATTTTCATTTTATAGCTCTTTGGAGGCCTACTGTAAATGAGTTGGTGGTCTCACTCCAGTTCCTAGAAAGCAGAGAAGTCGCCAATAAATTTGTCACTTCTCATTTCTTCTCATAATGGCTAACCTAGATTACAGGTTGGATAAACCAACTGAAATTTCTTTCAGAAGCTATATATAATTTAATATGTGGCAGAGCATGAGGGAGCCAGCTCTTAGACATAACTTCCTCTCAACTTTCTCTGCATATTGCCAACATGTCTAATAACTACAAAATAGAAGATGTGTTTCAAAGCGTGTACCATGAAACTGCATAAATTTCAAACAATTCTTCAAGGTTTTTAAGAATCTCTGAGCTTTGATGGATTATGGTATAAACAAAACCTAAATTGGACTGTCAGGTAGTGCAGAGTTATTAAGGAGAAAAAAGTTAATGCTCAGTTTTGATGTATAGAGAGGTGCAAAACCAGCTGGTAATAATTATGCAGTTGAGATAGATTCCCTAACAGGCAGACAGGTAAATAAAATCAAAGTAATTAAGCTGTGAGATTCCATTTCCTCCCAATAGTCACATTGGGATGGAGTGGGAAGAAAAAACCCGTCAATTAAATAGCTAGAAGCGCAAAAGGTACTAAAAAGACAGGATATACACTGACCAAACTCAATCACAGAATCAGGAAAAATTATTTTTGTTTTGCATTCTCAGAATTGTGCTTTTTTTAAAATGCGTGTCACTGAAATTAGCACAATGGTGTGTACACACACACACGGCATCTCCAAGCAATAGTGATACATGTGAGCATGTGTACTTTTCTCAAGTGGAAACGCATGAGCAGTTCTGAGCCTTTAGCCAGAATAAATGATTCCTAAAAAATAAACCCTCTTATGCCTCTGATTAGTGTAATTGTGTAACAGGTTACACAGGTGGAAAAATCAGTATTCTGGAAAGCCTGGACGTTCATATTAATTATCAATCAAATCTCAGGAGCATTGGAAGAATTCTTCAAAGCAGCTGCTTCAGCTATATACCCAGGTCCAGCAATCACTTGGCTGAGAGAATATGGTCTGTTAATTATACATCATGCTCTTACTCTCACCTCTGCATTAATGTAGAGGAGAGCACAGGTAAAAAAGCTTGGTGCTGGAAAAAAGGAAAAAGGATGTATTTGTGGCAGGAATCTGGTGGTTTGGGGATGATCGTGCTGCATATTGATATGTTATAAATTATGGAATTTATTTATACTAGTTACATTTTACTGCTGGGATAGAAAAGGTTCTTCTGTTTAAAAAGGAAAGCCTGATTTTTCTATCCATGCAATCCTTCAAAACAATTATCAGCTGCTTTGAAAAATCCCCCAGCTTTTATTTCAAAAAGGGTATATTGACTGTACATATTCCTGACATCTGGAATTAAAACCAGGCATGGTGACAAGAGCAACTGCAACAAATTGCAGTGGGACAATAAACCTACACAGTACTACTATGTTGGGTTGAATTTTAGCTGAGATAATAAAAATGAGTAGTGATTGAACATTATTTTGTTCTAGGATTATGAAAAAAAATTGACAGAATTTATGTCTACTTCCCAAACGTGAGACTTCTGATTCACTGAACACCAGGGCAAACCAGGAGAAACTCCAAGGAAGTTGGCAGCACAGTTATGCTATAACAAACTTGGAAATCAGAATATTTCAGGATTTGATTGGCAGGAGTAAAATGCTGAAGACAATAGGCAGATTGTTTCAGACAAACTACAGACCTGTCCCAAATCTTACTCATTTAAATGAGAACAAACTCCCTACTTTGAACCGGTAGGTTGCAGAAGACTATAAAGCCTTCCTGGTTTTCTGCCCTTCCCAAATATTCTGGGGGACTTGAGACAGTTTTGTAGGTAGTACACAAGGTGTTTAGAGTTGCCAACCATCTCTTCCAAGGCTAATCTCTTATTTCCTGCATTACAAGACCAATCCAAGCACAGGATCTTGTAAAGATCCGTATCTCTTACAGACTCATTTAGTAACCTACTAATGATCTGTGCTACTACTTATGAATGCCGCATGCTGTTGCCAATGCTCACTTTGAGACACAAAAAGTGGCAGAGACTCAAAATGAAACACAGAAATATTATGCACATAGGAAACTAAAAATCAGGAGGATACATGTACCTTTCACGTAAAGAAGTCTTTGTATAATGTCAGTCTCAGAGTTGTTTTTTTTCCCCTCAGATTTCTTACCAATACCTACCAGTTGTACAGAATTTTTCATCAGCAGACCTCAAATTGCTTTACAAGGGAGGTCAGTGTCATTACAGTCCTGGTCAATGCTGAGTCTTAGGGGAACACACCAATTTCTACAGGCTTCTGGTTCCAAATCATTTAACATTGAACACTGCACCTGATGTTTTCATCTCAAAGAAGCTTTCCGTGTTGTTCCCCACACACACTGCCATTATAAACTTTTCATATTTGCCCTTCCTCCTTGAGATAAGAGGAGTTAGAACCTTCTTATTGATCACGCTGAGTAAACGAACTCCACAAGGCGATTTACCTTGAATAGCCTGTCCCTAAATTTTACTGGGCTATCATGCTCCCTAGCATGTCAAGTTACCCACCTTCCTCCCACTAGTCTGAGTACAGCCTGAGGTATCCAAAAACCCAACAATGCTGTCCCGGTTTGAGACGAATTCAGAGGAGAAAAATATCCCCTGATGGAAGGCAGGCCCCTCCCCCCACCAGGTTTGGGAAAGAAAATGTCCCCGGAGGAAAGTGAAGGGGGAAAACTATTTTATTTAACAAGGCAACAAAACAAAACAGAAAAAAACACAAGAAAAGGACAATAGTGCTAGACAAATAAATCGCTATCTGTGAGAGAAGGGAAAAAAAACCTGGAACAAAGTTCTCCGAAATGTGGCTTCTCTCCTCCCGGAGTTGGAAAGGCGTCCGTCCGGGGAAACCCCCCTGCAGACCAGTAAAAACTTCCCAGTGAAGTCCGATGTTCTGATGCTCCAAGTCCAGAAGGGGAAGAAAAGAAGAAGAAGAAACCAAAAGTCCAGAAGGAGGGAAAAAAAACCCACAAAACGCCGTCTGCTGTCTCTCGAAGGGGCCCGAGCTGAGCGCCGCGAGAAACCAGAAGGGAAGAAGTCCTGTGTTCTCTCCCCCCTTATCACTTTCCCAAAACAACAGGGAAAAAAAAACGTAACCTTGAGGGAGAAGAAAAAAAAAACCAGAACTTCTCTCCTTTCTCAGACTCAGTTTAAAGACATAGGAAGGCATAAAATTCATTCTTCTGGGCATGGGCTGACGACATAGGATAAACTCCAAGACAAAAATCACTCCAAGACAAATGCTTATGTTGACAACACTGAATTGTCAGATTCTTAAGTCATAGAAACTCTTCCTCTCCATTTCCACACATTATTTACACTGCAAAAGCATCCCAAAGATCACAATGTAACATCCCTTAGCATCTTTTTAGTTCATTGCATGGATGATTTAGCTAAAGATTTTTCTACTTCGTTTAAATTATGATCTAGTTTATGATCATTATTTCACAGAATCACAGAATTGTCAAGAGTTGGAAAGGACCTCCAGAGATCATCTAGTCCAACTCCCCAATTTTGTATGCTATTGTTAAAGGATTGTTTATCATATTGTCGCTACACGGGATATAAAGAACACAAGAATCATACAGAGACATGTTCTCCAGTATTCCCAATATATGACAACAGTTGAAGAAAAGTAAAATTTGAACAAGCTGCTTGACCCAGTAGAAGAACACTGAGTTGTCATCAGGAGATGTAACGTGCATGGTTAAAAATAGGATTAGCAAATTTCCCCTCAGCCATGCCAATACATCAACATTTATTATTATTGGCACAAAAATTAGGGTTGCTTTATGACTTTCATTTACACTTTTGTAGTTTCAACAGAATGATTTTGAAAGAGTGAAAGACTGATAACATTCAAACAACTGGTTACTAATATATGGACTGGATGAATCATCTACATTGGGGCCTGCTCTCAGTTGAGCCGCTACAGCTTTGTAAATAGTAGCAATAACCATAACCAAATAAATGCACTTCAGAAAGCCATATAACTGTATATTGAAATCCCTTTTTACCGACAAACTGTACAATTAGTACTGAATCCTTAAAGTTTGCTGTAAAACTTGCAGTGAATCTTCCATTGGTTTCCAAAATGAGGTTAGTTTTGGTTGGTTTTGAAAATCTTTTCTTATACATACTCTTGAATACAGTTTTACCAGATACTTAAAGTTTAGCATGTTACGAAGTATCTTGCTAAATGAACAAGATATGACAGGATTGCATGCAACAACAGGACATGGAATCCTGTAGGTCCGTGACAGGCTTCTGTTTACATTAGTGGAGGACAACAAGAGCATCACAGATAAATAAACCCTATCAGCTTGCTTCTAAGTCAAGATATAACTCCAGTTTTTCTTGCTACAGATTGAATGTTCTTAATTTTGACATGAGGGAACAAAAGACAGTCAGAGTTTCTCATGTCACAAACTGTCAGGGGAACTCGACATTTCGTTTCACATTCGGTTTCTTTCAAAAGCCACCACATGTCCAGAAACAACACATTAAACTTCTTTGCAAAAGGCCACACACAACATATGTCTGCACCAGTGATATTTCTCTCTTCAGGCAAGGGTGACACAACTAACTGCATCGCTAACCCTAAAGACAGACATGTTGACAAATTTCAGGCAAGAGTATCACTGGACAGAGACACTCAGTGACTCTAGCGCTTGATGTGCAAACAAGAATGTGCTGGATCACATTAACTCTCTCTGCTAAAACAGTGGAAGAAAC
Organism: Baryphthengus martii; assembly: GCA_013396935.1. Taxonomy (NCBI): domain Eukaryota; kingdom Metazoa; phylum Chordata; class Aves; order Coraciiformes; family Momotidae; genus Baryphthengus; species Baryphthengus martii. The sequence continues at coordinate 116,867 of VWZK01018896.1, forward strand.
TTAGCCTGGTATGAAGAGTGAAGGTTTCACTGAATTAATGGAATTGTACTGAATGAAATTAGGTGTGCACTAGACTAGGGAATTTACAGGTATTTACTTAAGAATTACAATAAGATGGGGACTTTTTAAAAGAGCAATTATGTCTGCAAATGTGTTTCTTGCCTTGCAATTTGACAGGTATTTTAAAGGAAATAAAGGCCTATTAATCCATGCCTTCTGAGGTTTGTTCTTCATTACATTCTGCTGAATTGTTACCCAACAGCTAAATAAAGTGTACAGGGTTTACACAATACGCAATTCCGCAAAGGAAGCCAACGTAGATCATCGTCTCCTCCCCATCTCCTCTTGATTCAGAAGCTATCTTTCAGTCTTTATACCTTCTTTTAAAAGAACTAGTCCCAGTCTATTTTACTAGATATGAAATGTGTAGATCTCAAAGGCAGAGTAAATTTTCTGGAATTTCTGAGGACAGATTTTAATCAAATGGCAGATCCCTCAGGATAGGATCACAAGTGTTCTTTTAAGTGGAAGAAACAAAATATAACATCTGCTAAGCTTCTTGTGACTGTTTTTTTAGCTTTCATGGGTCTGGTAGTAAAGAAATGAAGAAATCCTAAATTAATGTTCAGATGCCAGCGTTCCATGGCCATCATGGGCAACGCAGTATTAAACTCTGCTCCCCTAAAAGGGGCTGTTGTGCTTAACACCCTAATAGGTTCCTAATAAAAGAAAGGTGAAAGACTTTTTCGTGGTTCCATATGAACGTACAGTATGTTAGTAATCCCATAAATAATTGTTTTTCCATTCATGAATATATGGTATTTCTTTATTTGAGGTAGCTCAATCTTGAAAAACAGCAATACAACTCTTCCAGAAATATCTCCTAAATCTCAGTAGAGGTTCAGTGCTAGTAAAGGATTTTCACTGTGGCCTAAAGAAAAAAGGCACAAACTAAAATCTCAGGCCATCACAAAATATTGCTGTATGTTACTACCTCTATAAAGCACTAACTTCACTGGGGAAATAATCTAAGTTCCTGCACAGCTGGAACTTCAGTTTTATTGATTGTTCCTCTAGATGCATTTTAAATGCAAAGGAGATTTTATTTCAGTCTGAAACTTAGTGTGGAAAACATCTCAAGATAACATATTGGGAACTTCAAAATACATGCATAGAAGAATGATCTTTTATAGGCTTGTAGTTATTGGCATGTGTATTTTTTTTCTAGTCTTTACAGACACATACCAGAATTCGAAATGTGGCCATTATAAAAAGAAGTTTCATCTTGATTTCAAAGGAAGTGAGCTGAGGATGGAAGCACGCCAATACAAATGCAGGGTCAGAGATGAAGCTTTTTCATTGGAGACCAAGAGCAAGTATCTACCAGCCCTTAAAGAGATGGACCACCAGGTTTAAAACACATTTCTTACAAAAAAACCTCAAAGTCATGCTTACAACAAATATATCTAATTACTTTAGAGGGAAAAAACTATGTAGCGTCAAGTACAAATAGCTATTTAGAAGAATATTTTCAGATATGTACAAAAGAGTAACAAGATCCCATTTTCATAGTAGCTTCAAAATCAGCAGCGTGGAGAGTGCAGTGAGGCACACCCTTCCTTAGAATTAAAGAAAAAGCTCTATAAGTATTTAAGTCAGGAAGGATCTACCCAATGCAGGAACTTAAGATGCCACACGGGTATCTCTAGAGGATCTATTTGTTCAAGCAACAGGAGCAAAATACACTTTAGATCAGGCATCTTGAAAGCAGAGCGCATATCACTGAAAAATTCTATGTACGGATATAATTTAGGAAACTTCACTGGGGAACTGTTGTAATTTTTGTGTGTTCCAACCATGTGGCCATCCAAAACCAATGAAACAAACGTTATTTATCCTCCCTAGGCTGTCACTTGTGTGCACTGTAAATATGTAACTATTGGACATATCAAGGCACACAGAAAGCTCAAAGCTCCGAACAAGGTTCCTCCACTACACAATTGTTTGTGAGTTTAACATGAGAACACAACGTTTTGTATACCAAAAAAATCTGGCTAGTAATGCTGATCTTAACCAGAACGTTGAAACCATGCATTTCATGAGGGGAAAAGCACTGTCCTTCTGCTAACATCATGCACTAGCTTTTGCCAATTCTGAATGCTTTCCTCATGGTAAGTCACTTACACTGTTATTGCAGAAGAGTTAAGACATGATACCTCTTTTACTAAAGCCACTGACATGTCGTAGGATCATAGGATAATGTAGGTTCAAAAAAGCTTCATTTAGTTCAACCTCCTTCTCCCAGCTGAGCCAGCTAGGAGGTCAGAACAGATTCCTCAGGGCTTAAGCTCGTCTTGGTGCTTGACTTTAATAAAGCAGGCTCAAAAATTAAAGATAAATGAGGAGATGGAAATTGCTACAAAATCAAGATTTCTTTTGAGAACAATTTCAAAGGAGAAGACTTTGCATTTAGCTAGATTATAACTGGCAATGGCAGTCACACTGACAAAATTTTGATTGATTAGTGACAGTTGCCTTCTACATCCAAATTTATGAAGTTAGGCCAAAAAAGTGATGATTTATGATCACAGGAGATGGACTACAGCATTACTCACTGATGGAAGCTAGGCTTTTCTCTAGAATTCTCACTTTTCTATCCCAGCTGATGTCTAGAACTAAATGTGCCAAGAAGAAGGAACCAAAGACAGCTCTTGGAGGTGAGTAGCTCTGGGATTGACAAATATGAAGATCGAGTTCATAAAGAAACCAGACAAACATTTAGAGGAAACAAAGGCTAGATTGAGAGGTAGTAATAATGAACTATAATCAAATAATTGCCACAAAATGTCACGATACTGCTGACATTAAAGGCCCTTAAAGACCAATACAACTGGTGTGAATAGTTTAAAATCCATGGGGTGCAACAAGTCCAAATGAATCATATTTCATCTACACCATAGAAAAATCTCCATACTGAGATGATTAACTGAAAGTTTTATAAATTTGAACAACAAACTGCTACAAACAGGATTATTTTGACTGTCTGGACACAAGCCAAAAATTCCAGGGTCAAATTTTTATATTTAGCAGCAGTCTGATGAGAACAGATTGAACATTAACATAAATCTTTCTTATATTGTCAGTCTCCTGTAAAAGGAAGGTAGTGTAAATGAAAATCATACACTTTAAATCAAAGGAAGAACGGACTACACAAAATAACTTCAGTCACATCTCAGTCAAATGTATCTGAGCACATACTTGGAAGGTCAGTTTTGAAAATTAAGGCTCAGAAAAGTCAGGACTATAGGAAAAGCACTGCAAGTGTCACAAACCAATTTGCCCCCAACAAGTTAACTTTACAATTAAGTGTGGAGAAAAAAAATTAAAAAGTGAGAAAAGTGGGGAAAAATTGAGTGGGAGCCCCAGGCTTATAGAATAAGCCCCAGGCTCGTATATTCCACAACCAACAATACACTAGCACTAGAATAGGGTCAACATTTACGAATGACTATTTGCAAAGACTAACCAAGGTTATGAAAGAGGCTTTGGGGAAGAATAAAATATTCAACAGCAAGAGGTCTGAAAGGACAATAGAATGAAGTTGAAGACATACTCATGATAGGAAAGGCTAAGGCAGAAATTAAAAGGTAATTACACATTGTTTAGAAAACTGCTAGGAAATTTTCCTGGCATATAAAGAGTAAGAAGTCAGTAAACAAGAAAATTGACTTATGAGACAGTCTAATTATTGAAGAGTACAGGGTGATTCTGCTACAATAATTACTTAATCATTTTTATCTACGCTTGCAAAAAAATGATTTGGTGAAAACTGCCAAATAGGTCGGTCTCCCAAAGAAACAAAATTGCATTATGAAGATGATCAAGAGAGAGATCCCAGTACTCCCATCTGGCTGTAAGGCATACGGCAAAAGGCTTCACCTGCCAAGCAGAGGTGGACTTTGTCCTTTGCTGCTGGGAACTGATTATAGCAGCCTTCATGTAAAATAGCGTGGTGTCTGGGCAACAGGATTTATAACAGCCTCTAGGAGAAGGTAAGCAGTCATTATGACAAAGGAGTGTGGGAGCATAGAATGTCCTATTTGTATCTCTTCCTTCTTTCTACTTCCTTGACAGATAAAATCAATGCAATCGATTCCATATCATTCCTGTTCAGCTGGTTTTCTATTTCTGCATGCCGGTGGAATTCCCTCCTTGCCAGGAAAAGACAGCTCAGGCAGCTTCATCGGATTCTAATTACCACTTTGTGAAATTATTAAAATTGTGTGTCCAGGTCCCATTTCTAAAGGAAGTTGCAAGAGCAGAAAGTATTGATTTGCAAGTGCTCACATTTTTATTTTCCTTCTTTGAGAGAGAGAAAGCACCAGTGTGGTGGAATAAAAACCATCTTTGCTAATAGCATGCAAATGGTTGTACACCCATTTCTAGAGCTGTCCAGCCAAGACAATGCAGATTTCCAGGGCTGAATGGCATTCCAAATGTAGCAAAATAGTTACATCCATACCACAAAATATATTTGTATTTTGGTGTAAGTTTGTCATAGAGCAGAGTAAGTTATATAGGTAGAAATGCTGATATGATTTTCCACCTATTTTCACCTACAATTGTAAGGCACTTTTGAAGAGAGAACGCAATATCCAACATCAATGTCGACTTTTGTTATTCTTGCTATATTTGAGTAACATGAAACAATTAAAAAATCACTGCAGAGGAATACTTTTAAAGTCTTTTAAATATAAGTAGTGTTAAATCACAAGTTTCCTTTTGATAATTGCCCAAAATATGTATATAGAAGGAGAGTACATCAGTTCTGCTACAGTTCTTACACCTGACCTATACTTTTCCTTATGCTTCTGGTATACAAGTCATGACCCCTAAATATTTAAAGTACAGCCAGTCTATCATATTGATCCCCTTCCAGTTGAAATGATTCCAGTCTTAGATAAGATGTAACCTTGGAATCATACATGATCACAGCTTAAATCAGATGCTGTGCAATGTAGCTTAACCCCTTACAGATATGAAGAGCTGAACCAGTCTGTAAATCTGCTGTGTCTTTGGGCTATAGGGAAGAACTGAAAAGGACAGGAGAGCAATATAAACAAATCTCAATTATTCTGCACTTACAACAATGCCTTTTAGCTATAAATAGGAATAATACATGACAACGTTGGGAAGAAGTGGATTATCGGCCGTCTCAGTAATACCCAAGAGGCAACACAATCTCTGACCATCATTTATTAAAAATGAGAGTGGCTAAAGGGAAACATCATCCACAAGGTTAGCGTAGCTTTTGCTCCTTCAGCAAAAGGAAGTTCCCTATTGATTGAGTGGCCTGAGCACCTACAGATCACACAGGTCTAGTGAGAATCACAGCAGTAAGCTCTAGCACAGAAGTGGACCAGATGTTACCGCTCACACCAAGCTCATTTAGCCACCAGCAGCATACTAAAGGCATTGACTTCAGCAGAATTACATCAATGTAGATTAGAAATGCAACAGCTCAAACAAGCCAGGCCACCAGATGGCAGATCATTAATAGTTTAAAGCCTATTTTAGGGTCTGGTCTTTATTTCACATTTCAAAGTTTTGTGAATATTAAAAGATAAGGCTTCATTTAATAAAATAACACTGGCTTAATAGAAGAATGGATTCTTTTGGACAGAAAATTTTAGATGTATGAAATAAATCTGAGTTTAAAAAGCAATCTTTCCTATGCAAAATGTATGTACTCCATAGAATTTTACCATTATATGTAATTGCTGGTTTAACAGATATCTGGCCAGGCTGAAACCATATTCAATTTGAGAAGAGACTGAGAAGTAGAATCTAATCAAAAAGCTTGGTTAAGACTTCATAGTGAAAAGTAGACTGAGAAATACACAGTGAAGCTATATATAGTATTTGGTACAGAGTAGATAAAATGGAGGCACCTCCTCCCTGCTGTCTGTCATTAACAGATCCCCAGCTAGCTACAGTCAATACGCAAAGGCTCTTACATTTTTTTATCACCCTAATGCTTGATTGTTATTAGGCCAGATATTTAGCACGTGCAAATCAGAATAGCTTCATGTAGTTCAATGGCTACAGCAATAGATGCAGGCCAGGGTTCCAGCTATTATTTGTAGAACAGATTAGTAGCTTTCGTTTCTATAGTGTGAGAAAAACCTCACGTAAGAAATTCTTCCCCATGGCAGCCTAAGCAAACTAGAGTACCAGACATAGGCTGTCCTCATTACTTCTGGGTGACCAAATGGACTTTGGAGCTTTAAATCAAACCTTCTCTTCCAATAGTGAGAAAGTTTCTATGACCCTTGAAGGTCCAGAGGTTTGTCTCAGCAGGAAAAATTCCCTAGTCTATAGATAAATCATGTTATCTCAGTTCTCATTTCTTAGTCTAATAGTCATATTTGGATTTTTAACAGCTCAAAGAGAGCTTTAGCATGGCAGAGAAAGGAAAACTGTGTGGTAGTACTCATATCTTACATTTATTTCAATTCATGTTGTTAGAAGCAAAGGGATGAGTACTAAAACACTTTAAAGACTCCTACGTGTGACTTTCACCAACATACTCTGTTCTTTGAATTCAGTAAGAGGCTGGAGTTAGCATTTCTAAGATCTAGATTTAACCTCACTGGCATGATTCTTTCCCCTATGTTTCATTTTCTCCACCTGTAACATAAGGATAATTCTTCTCTACCTCACCCAGAACTTGTGAAGTGTCAGTAAGGAGCCAAAATTCCGAATTCAAACATACTACAACAATTCAAAGACTGCAATGCAACATAACAGTATATTTATCTGAGCTGCCCTCCAGCAGTGGCTGCAGGCATAAATCTGTTCATCTCAAAAATCAAGAACATCTTCGAGTCCCACAAAATATAGATGGTCATGTTAGTGAAAATGAGGCAGGAAGATTAGAGACAAAACCATGATTATTTCACAAGCTCTTCTGAGTTTCAGTACAAAGTCTTCATTGCCTACTAAAGCAAGGGAGGACTAGCTTTATACGAAACACACATGAAAGCAGCTGCTAAAATTAGTGTTGTATAGTCAGATCTCCCTCTCAGTTATAACTGTGTATTGAAGCTGACAGCTCTACCACAAGTGGTTAAATAAAGGTTTTTACTGGAGAGGTAACTACTGTTATTTTTCCTTTCTACAGTTTCTTTTTCTTGAATTTCCATTTTAGCAGAATATCCAAAGTGGGGATGGATCATCTGAATCTAATCTAAGAGATCTAGGGGTGTCCTGTGTCTCTAAACACAATATACTGTGGTCACACACAGCAATCTTATTTCTTTAGGAATCAAAGTAAGAGGATTTACATCAGCCTTCAGCAGAGCTGATGTTCTAGGCTGCACTTCAGAAGTCAGACTTCATGAAAAATATTTATAATGGTGCATAAGAACAGTGGTGATGGTTTTGCTCAAAAGCTCAAAATAAAAAGACCATTGAGCAACTTTTCATTGATGCAGAATTTATTTCCTCCAGAAAGCTTTTAAAGCTTCTCTTACATAACTGAATCATAGCCAATCTTAGATAATGAATACACTGCAGAGTTATTTTTTGTGAGCAGCCAGGTCAATACAGATAAAATATATGTTATCTGTACCATAAACAAATTTACCCTTGTGATGACGTATTTCAAATCTACAGATTAGAGTCCAGGAAAAATATGTAATAAATTAATAGAACTTAATGAAAAAGTGTATTTTTTTGGCTAGTTTTTTCTTTGTACTTTAACGTAACTCATTTACTAGGCTCAGTCGAATGTTAGAACGTTTTTTAAGCACTGACATATACACGCTCTGTAGCTCTGGAGACAAGGCTTTCAAGACTTGCTCTCCGTCTCCATTCGAACACCAGGACTGAAATAGCAGCAGTGAATTTACAAAATCCTGACATGCCAGGCAATGAAGTAATTCTTTTCCTTGTCTCCTTGGGGAAATCCAGTGGGATTAAAAGGAAAATAATTGACCATGTTCTTATTAGGCTGGCAAGCATGAATCTCTGGAATGGGATCAGACATTGGCTGTCAAGGCTTTAGTAAAGTCGTATAATACTCCAAAACTATACAGCCGTCTCCAGGAAGGAGAATGCAATACGAAGCTATTTTTTGAAAACAAAAAGCCCACAATTTAAAATCAGGGTCTGAGGTAAATCCAACAAGCTTCTGTTGGGTGTTACATGAGGGATAAAATAGGCCCTGTTGCATTAACAGTGAGTGGATTACTCATTTTAAAACAGCTACCATAATTTGGAGTGACGAACACATGGTCCATAGTTGATTAATTTTAGAAGAGTTACACTTCGCCATTCATGTTAAAATTAAAATCTTGAATTGGCTAATGTTTTCCAGTTATGTCATCAATTATTACTCATTTCAGAATGGAAAACAGGTTTCAAAAAAGTGATCTAGCTTCATACAGATCTAAACTGGACTTATTATGGCACAAGATTTCATCCAGTTTTATTCTCACTTCTAGTTAGATATAAAAGAACAAACAGCTTCCATGTCCTCAGTGTTCTGAAATCCACAAAAATATTGAGGCAGCTTGTTAGCATAGCAATAGAACATATTCATTATAAGCCAGCAGAAGTATTGCAAAGTTTGCATCAGTTGTCATGAAGATAGATTGATATTAGATAGGATTCATTACAATCTTACACCATTCTAGCCTGTATTGTACCTGCTTTCAAGCTAAGCAAAGAGCTATTTCTACAACAACAAGAGAACAATTCATTTGAATCCTTTCAGAATACACAACATTACATCTGTGCCAAAACAACCCCCTGATGGAAGGGCCTTCTAAATGACAAATAGCACATTCAAGAAATGTAGTTTAAAAGACTACAATTCCAGAACTGTTCTCTCTTGCATTCCTAACCTGTATGTGGCGATGAGCTGGTGAATTTTGATTTTAGTAACAATTTTCCTACTGAACGTACATGTCTTATGCAAACACTTTCAATAACAATTCATGAATACCTTGTACATTCCACTGCAACTCATCAGGTATATTTTCATTCACATGTTTAGTTCCACCCACAGTCATGGAGAATGCACATACAAGTTAAAAATCATGCTTTTCTGCATGTATTCACCAAGCTTTAAAAAATGTAGCCAAAATCACGGAGTCTAGAATAACCTAAAAACTTGGCCAAGCGTGCCTATAGCCATCCTCAAAAACTGCACAAATACTTCTGAATACCAATTAGCACAATCAAACATTGATGAAACTGCATACTGCACAAGCACCTGAAGCTAGAGGAATGATGAGCATTATCCATCTGATTAGTGATGCTCTTTCAAGCTTCAGATTTCCTGAATACACGTGTACCCCAAGATGAATTATCAGAATCTAATAAAAAATTTATACATTCCCCACTATTTAAGACTCTCTGTAGAGTAACAAATGGTGATAAAATGGAGGTGCATCAACATTTCCATTAGGGATTATATTGTTCTAATGTCTAAAAGTAATTAAACCTATAAAAAGTGCTTTCGTTATTTCTTTGCATTTTTACTAGTCTCTAATACAAGAACACCATTCAACACCCCAGGTGCCCTTGGCAGTCTTTGGAAGAAAGTAATAAAAGATAATATCTAGCTCTGACGCAGTGTTTTCACTTGTAGACCTTAAAGGGCTTTACAAAAGAACTAAGTCTCTTCATAGTCTTTAGTTGCAGCAAGTGGAACACACGTCTATATGCGCACATCCCAACTTGGCACATAGCAGTGGTGCACTAGTCATATGTTATGATTATCGTAGAGAGTTCAGTTTAAAAGTACACCTAAACAAGTTTATCACACTCCTTAGAATTTGTTTTCCTGAAGACTGGAAGAAGTGGTGAGAAATGTTTGAGTGTTTTGAGACTGTCAAATGTAACACATGATGCATTCATATTCCTGGAGGCCTATGAAAGTCAGTTAACATTCAGATGTCCATCACCAGATTGCCATTCCTTGGTGCCAGGTAAGAAAACAACATGAGCCTCTTGCCTACAGTACAGAAATAATAATTAAACCTCTTTCATGGATCCACTGCTGCAAAATTTCAACATCTGTATAGTTCATAACTCTAATTTTCCAATCTGTGACCCTCTGGGTGAGATTGATGCCTTAAACAAGAGCCGTGATCACAACATCGTAGCATTTTTTAAATGTGACCAAATTAGCTTAATGGAAGAGAAAACGAATGCTTCAAAGAGGACAATGTGTTCAGTAGCTGTCAAGTAGTAAAGTAGTATTTCAGTTTTAAAGAGAAATAGCAAATGCACTTTGGACTCTAGTCTATTTTTACTTATCTGTATGTTTGCCTTGTCTCATTCAAACCCAAACACAGTTTGAAATATATCTCCATCTGTTGAGAACTCTGGGATGTTGAAAACACTGCTTTCAAGATGATTGAATGATCTAATTCCGATCTCAGCTAAAGACCATCATAATTACTTCAGGAAACTAACTCCAAGTTTCTTCAACCACATATTAGGCTTTGGTTCACTTCCTCTCATTTAGGAGAGGATACGTGAATCATGACATTTCAGATCAGGCTGAGGGTCACCCTGTATCAACCATGTTATATCACTTAGTCTGATACTCACCTGGGCTTCCCACCACAACAACAATTTTGATAATAAGAGTCCTTCCTTCAAGCAGCAAATTATTAATTAGTAGAAAGCAAACATGTCTTATATAGTGAACAATGCTAGACACCTGCCTTTCCTCTTATGCTTACCAGTACCAACACACTTTCCTACAGAAACCTCCACAGACTGGTTTCCTGAAGTGTACCCTGCCCCTGCAGGTAATGCCCATGACATCTCGTGCTGTTTGACAATTGTTTTTCTTCTTAAGACAACAAATTTTACATCTCTAGAATCTCTTGCTTCCTGGCCAAAGGCCTCAAAAGCCACACACATACATGACTGCCTTATCTGGCAAGGCATTTTTAACTCCCAGGCTTTTTTCTTCATGAATCCAATGTAAGATTTAGAGCAGTGATAATCCATCCGTTAATTTCTGCCACAGACCCTGGCTCCATACTCACACAGTGGTTGCTGTCAAGCATCTTATGCTCCCTACTTCCCCTGTGTTTGGAGAAAGCTTCTCACCTTTACAATCTTCCAACTACCTTATGCTTTCCCTTCCCTCCTCTTGGCGAAATGTCTCCCCCTTCTCTTGTCCTCAGAGACTCCCAACCAATCCCACTCATACTCCTACCCTCTCCCTTTCACAACAGCAAAACCAGAGCTTTTCCGTATTTTCCCTCATTTGCAGTACCTCCCTGTCAGTCCCTTCTCACCTACCTCCTCTTTTCAGTTGCCTGTTGCTGCTCAATGCAGTAAAAGACCTAACACATACTAGCAGACTCCATGTCCTTTGGCACACGGTGCACCTCCAGAGGTAGCACAGGCTGCTTGGCTTATTTCAAGTTCATCATTTCCATCAGGCAGCTGTTCTGTTTGAGCGGTTGCACATGTAGGCTGGTTGGCCACCAGGCCAGCCAGCATGAACATATGTCATGGTCAGTCACACCTGTGGTTGTACTATTGCCTGCCAGCCCTCAGGTAAGACAAATAATGCAGGCTGCCTCTTAACTGGTGATATGCCAAAGAAATTGTCCTGTAAAGCACAAGCTGTGCCAGTCTGTCAGAATTTCTCTCAATAACTATGTGACATATCAATATTTCTAGATTTTTACTGAGCCTCGTCTGTGGCATTCATAACATCACTACATTTCAGCTCCCCTTCTGTCACAATCATATGTGACATATTACATTTTATTTTAAAATATGTACATGCCCTAACTTCGCTTGAGAACTCTAAATAGGATTTTTGCAAAGCTACAGAACATATGTTTGCTTTTACTAATTGATACAAACAGTTTCTTTTTTAGAGAGCTCTCTTGAAAATAATTTCAAAATAATTGGATTTAAACCAGAAAATAAACTGTTTCAAGGTGGAATGGATTGACAACAGTGTGCTGATTGATAAGCCCATTACAAAGCAGAAATCCAGAGGGATCTATAGTGATGGCAGTTGCAGCTTCATCAAGATGTAACTATAGAAGTATAATGTTTAGTTTCCTTGACTGCACAAATGGTAATAACATATGCCTATTTATTCCAAGGGGTTGCCATCAGATCCCAGCACTTTTGTATAGGTCATGAAAATTACAATGATCCCACATTCAGATAGCTAAAAAAATTGTATGTATAGAACCATAGAATTGTTTAAGTTGGAAAAGACCTTTAAGATCATCAAGTCCAACACTATCAACATAAGAATAAGATTATGCTATGAAGAAATGTTAACACTCCAAAAAATATGAACAAAAATTGACTTGCACAAACAAATTTGCTAATATAAATAAAATATGCTTTACAGAAAGTTAAATGAAACTGTCGAGAATGGTTGGAAAGCATGGCTCTCTAAAAAGGTCACCAATGCAGCAACGCTGAAGGAATAAACATCTAGACGTGAAGAAAGTCTCAGTAAATTATTAAAATCTCCACCTAAAACAGACAACATTATTTTATGCAATGAGTGCTTGTAAACAAGGTACTTTTCAAAGGAATCCTCCATCCCATATCTGCAGCTTCATCCCATCTTCTAAAGAGAGAGACCTTCCCTGGGAAGAACAGTGGAATTAGACCTGGAGGGCTGTGCCACATACACCCCCCGGCATCTGTTCCCAGTATCATCAATCATCCAATTGGCCAAAAGGGTCATGTGAACTTACACTATTACCACACAGAACAAAATTTCAGGAGACTGTAAGGATTGCTACACCCAAGAGTACTGAAGTTGATGGTGGATGTGCTCACCAAGCTTCTTTCCATCCTTTACCAGCAGTCCTGGCTAACTGGGGAGGTCCCAGTGGACTGAAGAGTAGCAAATGAGACTCATCTACAAGAAAGGCCAAAAGGAGGATCTGAGAAACTACAGACCCATCAGTCTGACCTAAGTGCCAGGGAAGGTCATGGAGCAGAGCATCTTGAGTGCCATCACAGGTCATACACAGGACAACCGGGAGATCAGGCCCAGTCAGCATGGGTTTAATGAAAGGCAGGTCCTGCTTGACAAACCTGATCTCCTTCTGTGACAAGATTACCCACCTAGCGGATGAGGGAAAGGCCGTGGATTTTGTCTATCTGGACTTCCATAAATCTTTCACTGTTCCTCACAGCATTCTCATGAAAAAACATGGATGCTCACAGCTTCACTGGGTGTACACTCTGCTGGGTAAAACATTGACTGGATGGCCAAGTCCAAAGAATGGTGGTGAACGGAGTTAAATCCAACCAGCAGCCAGTCACAAGTGGCATTCCTCAGGGCTCAGTATTGGGATCACTTCTGTTTAACATCTTTATCCTCTTGATGAGGAGATAGAATGTACCCTCAGTAAGTGGTGGACTTAGTAGAGTAGGGTAAATGGTTGAACTTGATGATCTTAAAAGTCTTTTCCAACCTAAATGATTCTATCATATATAGGTCATAGAAGATTTCCAACCAAGACACCTCCTCCTCCCCCAAGAAACCAAAATTATTTCTCCATAATGAAGATGTTCTTAAAAACAGGGTGATCTTTCTAGGGGTTAAACATCCTCTGGCTACAGGGACATGGGACTCTGCAGTACCTCAGTGGAGCCAACCAAATCTTGACAAGAGACCACTGCTCTGTATGACGATTGTAGTCACCTGGGCTGACAGAGAGCCTGTCACATTGAAGCAGCTATGGAGAACTTTAAAGACATTTTAATACAAATGAGCTTTTCAGCTTGGGTTCCAGAAGATATGGTTACAGTAGAAGCAGTAATACAACATGGGAAATAAACGGACCCATAGAAGCAAACATTTTATACGTTTGTATCTTTGATACTACTAAGCAATTATGATAATCAGAGATTAGATTTTAAAATGAAGGAAGGTGATAAAATATCTCCAAAACAGTGCCACAGATACCTGGGGAGTAGCTGAAAGCAGTAGAACCTGCTGTGTAATGCCAAGCTACTTTTATCTCCCTCATAAACCAGTAGGATTTACCTCAACTAGAAGAGGAACAGAATCGTACCCTACTATGAAAAGCACATACTAGTAACTACAATCAGTATCACATGATTGCTCACCAAGTCTCCAAGCTTTCAGAGTGGATAACTTGAAGGAAAATTTTAATTAAAAAACAAAGCAAGCAAAGAGACTTCAGAAGCAAAACACTGTGCTTGATTTGTTTTCTCTATTTCCCTTGTGATATCTCACTCCCTCCTTATTTAAGTGGATCAAATAACATGATTTAAGATTTGGTTTGGCAATTGGAATATACAGTTACCCCAAGCCCAAGAATGAGGACAGGAGTAGGAAGCATCTGTACAGAATCCTTTCCTCCATCTGCTACTCCCAAAACCACAAAAGAAAACTAAAGCAAAAGTCGAACAATTACATTGCATGTGCAAGTTTTCACTTACAAGGTGCTATTTCCTTCCCCCCCACCCCGATACTTTTAAAATAGTCTACTGATATTTATTTTGTTTCTTCAGTTAATGAGTATTTAAGCTGACTGTCACCATTTGTGCTAGTAAAGTAATGAAGACCAACTTTTTTCACCTACAAATCACCTCCCTCCAAAAGATAACGATTACTGATATAAGCAGGATTGCCTACAAATGCGATGGAAGAGAAATATTTATGAAAGGGGTCAAGGGAACAGTCTGATGAATGATCAAAAGATTCCAGAGTATGCACAACAGAGAAGCTGAGATTCTCACACATGGAAATATAACAGAAAAATATTTTTCTAGGGATACCTCCAATCATCACATGGAATTAATTGAACATGGAAAATATATTTTTCTATGGATGATTTTGCTTTGGAGTAGGAAGAAGGGTTTAAGGTAAATGGTAAAGTGAAGAAAAAAAATCATTTACATATGTTTCAGTAAATGCATATAAGCATATTCCCACTGGACACACTGTAAAGCACATAACATAACCCAGGCAACAGAACAACACATAAATATGGAACATGTCTCACTACCAACTAAAATATTCACAGGCAAGAAAAAGTTATAGAAAAAAAGAATAATTTACAATAGCCCAGAAGCTGTTCATTTAAACGGCAAAGAAAAATTTGTCTGAACAGCAATAGCAGATCTTCATCTAAAGCAAAAAAAAATAGGCAATATATATTGATTTTCTCTTTAGAAGTCAAAGGCTTAAGTCAAAGGATTAAGTAGCAATTGTATTAATGAAGGAGTCAGGTCACTGTCAGAGTATCATCAGGTTTGGCATGGTGGAAAGCTTTTCAACCCATTTTAAATTTATGACCTTCTTGCTTTTGGTCCATGCTTCTCAAGCAGCTTTCTATCCAAGTGTTATGGTGGTGCAGTGCGACAAGATCACACAGAACGTACTATTTTCCAATTCATTCTTTTGCTCTTGTGTAAACCTGTAAACATTTGACCCACACTGAGAGTCTCAGAAGAATGCATGAAGGAACTAAGGGAAAGCAAAACAGCATCTTGTTGACACTCAGCCCCTATGCAGGTCTAAACGAGAGCAGTTCCTTTATCATCCAGTGACCCTTCCCCAGCCAATAAGGGTGAGTGGGAAAAGGAGAGGAGACCCATGAGTTGAAACAAAAACAGATTTAATGAAACAGGCAAACTAACATTAATACCAATACCAGCACAGAGTAGAGAAAGCCTTACTTAGCCCAGCGAATGAACAGTGGTCACAATAAAGGCAGCTCTCAGGAGCAGGGCAGTAAACATTCCTCCAGGGACAGCAAGGAACAGAAGACACAGGTTCAGAAGAAGGCCCCAGCCTCTGCAAACTTCCCTGTTTTATACTGAGCCTGATGTCTATGGGCTGGGCTACACCTGTAGGCAGTTTGGGACAGCTCTCCTGACCTTTGACTCTCCCAGGTTTAGCTGATGGCTGACTCCAAACTGCTAATGGCCAGCACACCATGGATGGCCTAGGATCCTAGCCTAGTGGAACCAGGACACATCTCCATGTGTCAATTAGACTTTGAAAATAGTTTTGATTTCACCCTGTTTACAAATCTTTGTTGTGTTTCCTTACAGCAGAATTGGACAGAGTCCCACCTTGGGTCACGGGAAATGACAAATTTTAACTCTCCCTCCTCTTTCACCATAAATAATAAAATTTTTCCTGAGATTCTATTTTGGCACCAGATTAGAAACAAATGTTGAAGTGTAAAGACTAATCTTGCCATGAGACAAATCTGCCTTTAACATGACTTTATAACAACACAAATGCACACTCCATGAAAAAACTGAATGCTCTATGAACCTGGGAATGCCAGGCCATGCTTTCTGCAGATCTAGCAGATTTGAGGTCGCATCATATTTTAGCCTAGTTCAATCCAATTTTCACTAATTCAGTGATATTTGGCACTCAGAAAGACGCCTCAAAAATAAGTAATTCCTACAATCTGCACGAAATTAAAGATCTCAGATAAAGGAGAGAATCTGAAACTAAGTCTGTCCTAAGGAGTGAGACCATCTCTGCTCATTTATCTTCACATTAAGTCCCTTATTTTAATCTGTGGTTACTAAAGTCAACACATGTATGCCAGCACACATCATTTAGCATCAGCCACAGCACATAGATGTACAGACAACAAGACAGTGGGAAGGAACACTGGCCATGTGCTGAGGAGCAGGGAAGTGTGGGATGGAACTTTAACCATAGTGGAGAGATGTCGTGTTGTTGCACTGGAGTGAGTTGGAACGCGATGTCATTACAATCTAAGCTTCATTAATTACAAGGCTGATAAAAAAAAACGTTTTGCTGTTGCTTTTAACCAATGCAACATTGATGTTACTGTAAAACCCATGAATATGGAACAGTACATTAATAGGGTGTACAAAATGTATTGCTACCAATGCAAAAATTTCATGTCGTTAATCTTATTCAAAGCAGCCAGCCATCCTGTCTGAAGAGAGCATGCAAAGTGTCTTTAAAGAAGTAGGGGGTTGTCCTATAACTCTATCTTGTAGTAGATGAAGAAGGTTGAAAGAATTTCATTAATTTGGTACAAACAGCCCAGTTGCACACCTCCATAAAGGCAGGCACAGGTTCTATGCCTATACTCCTGTAGCAGCCACGACACAGGGACTTCAAGTCACTGTTGGCGTTACAGTGAGCCACCTATGGATTCTTTAATCTTTTGGACTCACATTTTCAGGAAATCAATTCAAGTAGTAAACTGCCAGACAACTTTGCTAAAAGATAAGCATTTAAATACTTTGAAAGTAAACTCTTCCCCAGATTCATATCCCATTTATTGTTGTTAAAGCAGACGAAGAAGTGTTCTGGCAGATCGTGAACCTGGAGATGTAAACTGAATATTAATTTTGTCATTCGTCTACTATGCTTTACATTGTGGTGGAAATACACGATAATGAACCAAATCTGTAACACAGAAGATAAAAATAATTGTAAGGAAAGCAGAAATTCACAAGGTGATGTTCCTCCATCAGTGTTTTTGCACAGGTCAGAGCACACCAAGCAAATTGATCTGGTGCCACTTTTCATTGTACGCTACGGAAATGTTATGTAAAATATCTGGTGGTATTCCTCCTCCTACATGCTTGACTGGCCACCTTAAATTACATATTGGACTTGGTAATTAATTGGTCTCTGTAACAAGTACTGACTTAAAAAATAATAATGTGCCACATAGTTCAAAGACTGGAGGATTCTAACAGTCATTGTCAAGAAAAATATTAAGGGAGAACAGATAGGCGATGGACTTCTTGTCTTTAATTTGAGTGTTATAAATATCTGGGATGTTTTTTCAATACCAATTTTTCAATTCCAATTTATGATGTTCTGCTCCTCATCACTCTTATAGATGACATACGCCTGTTCTGGATTTGACTTCAAATCAAAACCTTTCCATTTACTACAAAATGTACTGACATGGTTTTCACTTATTTCCTTAACACAGAAAATCTTTTACATAACAATATCTAGAACAGCAAAATACTGCACTAGTGTGTAATTTGGTACTTTTGAAAATAAGGAAAATTTGGAAAGACTGAAAACACCACTACTGGTTAACAGATTTTCAGACTAACTGAGTGCACAAATATGGGCTTGTGTACACCTAATTGCAGCAGAACACACGCTGCAGTGACTTGCATCCCTGACTTGCTCATGTGTCAGTCACTCAGAGGCATTTAATTACAAATATAACGCACACACCATACTCACAGGCAAGGCCAAGAGGCACAGATCTATGGAAGGAGATGGCTGCTCCTCTCTCTCACAGGGCAGGTGAAAGCAACTTAAACAGCTCTCTAGAGAACACAAAAAGCCTATGACTTTCTTGTACACTGTTTTATCTGTAGATATTTTACTAGAGGACTGAGTACACTGAAAAGATCCTAGCTTTTGCTATATGATTGTCTAATACAGTATTTGGATAAAATAAGTGTATCTCAAAGCCTAGAGATCTCTTTACATGCCCGTGCAACTACTGAACTGAATTTCATGCTCTGTCTGTAAGAGACTCAAACTCGTAACACAGCTCTATTCCAGTGTATACATTGTAGGAGGAAAAGCTGTATTACATGTGCTAAGCGCACGGTACGTTTTATTTAACCATGTAGCAAATCATTCCCTAGTTCTACCTGCAGATGCACGTACACAAACATCATCTACTGTGGACCATCTACAAGATGCCGGGTTCTGTGTAGTTTAATCCCAAGTAGTGTTTTCATAAACTGACAATACTTACTAAATTTTCTTCATTGCAAACACAGAGAGCTATTTAATATTTATAGTGATGACAATATTCATTTGCAGCTTTCTGTGTTTGGCATTTTGAACCTGTCTTTCTTAAGCTGGGTTACTTGTGAGAAATTATCTTGATGGCCAATATTCCAGAGAGATTCAATAACCGTAGATGTCAGATTTGGTTGGTTTAGATTTGGTTGGTTCCTTGGTTCTCCTTTCTCAGGGGATGCTTTATACAGTCACTTGAGTGTCCACAAGCATAATGATGGAGAATTCTTATTGGGATGGATAATATATCTAACTGGCACATTAATTGAACTGTAATCAGATGGTTTCCAGCACTACTCATCTTTTGGAGTTTACCTGCCTTCTCCTTTCTCAACATCTGCCTCTTCCCCCAGTTTGGATGGTGTTTGTCATTCTGGATCCTTTTCTGCTTTATATTTTCCTAGATCTCTTTCCTCTCATCCACATTAATTTTAATTATGCATCTCATTCTTTTACCGTTTTTATAATTGAGCTTCCTTCTAAAATGTTTTTTCTTGGCATATTTCCCTCTGTCTTTGAGTTATTCAGATGGAATTTGCCAAGAGTTTATCTCATTTGGAAGTATTTTTAATTAGGAAAAAAACTTTTTTTTTTTCCTCATTATTTTGAATTCTTATTTAATTAAGAACTAATGCATGAAAAGATTAAATAAATTATACTAAAATGAAGATGTATTAAGCAACAGCATTAATGTTTTCATGGTCTATGGGGTAGAAGTGTGGGAAAAATCCTCTGATATAGAAAATTTAAACCTAGCACCAGGGGACATGTGCATGCTCATTGACATTTAATTAAAAATGTCATTGGAGAGCTGCTGAACAACTTCCATCTTAAACAATTAAGCCTAAATAGTGACTCAGGCTTCTCTAGATCATTCATTAGAAGAAGCTCTCAGTGTCCAGGTACAACAGACTCATAAAGTTAACATCAGCTGCAAAATAGTGTGCAGAGTATTCAGAGATACACAAGTTAAGATATGCATCAGAAGATTACTAAAAAGTTAATTTTGTGGAAGGCACTTAATCTAGAATTGAAATATAATTATGTTGCGGGGCTGCCAAGGAGAAAGTGTACCTAATGAAAGAGTAAAGATTAAAAAGATGAGGACAAGGGTATATTAATGAAATAGCAATACAGGTGCTTAAATGGATGTGCGCTTCAGTGCCCAGACCGTAAGTCTGATCTCTCTTGGCTTTAATTTCCAAACTTAGTGCTTTTGACATAAATAATTTTCAGAAGATGCTAAATCTATATAAGACAGGAATACATTTGGTCTTTAACAAGAAGACCTGAAGCAATCACGTGTAAAGACAAGGTAAAGAAGGAAGAGTACAGCCATAACTGGTTAGCTCCGCTGGAGAAATAGTGCATGCTATGGCCACTCTTCATTAGCAGGGGCAGGCGACGGCGGCGATGATGGAACTTGCTGGCCATTTTAGAAACATGTAACATTGTACAACAACTAGAAATTTGGCTTCGAATTAGTCTTCTGTTTAAAACACTTTTATATGCGTATTTACATTTCTATATAAACAAAGAAAACATTTCTCTGAGATTGAATCTCATATTAAGGTTTTGAATTTTATCATGAAGTACAAGAACGAGCTTCTTTTTTTTTTTTCCTATTTCTTCCCGAGACAATGAACGTTTTAAATTATTCAGATAACTGTTTGGTACTTCATAGAGTAACAAGCTCAAAACACCATTCTTGCTGCATTCCAAACCAATTTCTTCACAGAGAATGATTACATATAAAACAGCTGATGCACACCTAAGAGCACTAAATTAACTTTTACCACTCGGGAGGAAGTCCCGTATGTCATTGTGGACAGTTCAGTGAAAAACTTCTGCTTGACACAGGTAACCCATCAGAAAGATCAGAGCTGTTTAGAAAAGCATTAGGAATTGACTGAACAATAATCCCCAAAATCTAATGTCTCTGTCTCAGTAAGTGGAATGTTCTGATCTGGAGCACTGTGCTCAGGTATGGTCTTACAAACTTAAAAAAGATACAAGAAAAAAACGGTTTTGAGAAGGGTGAAGTGCTGCCTAAAGGAGTAATGAGATCCATGTGATGGATGAGAATAGGATTCTTTGCTAGGCGACATTAAAAAAACAGGGAGAAGGAGGGAATTGCAAGAGCAATTTGTGAGCAGAGTGAAATCCACCCCTGGGAACCCTCTGGGTCACTGACTTTCCACGGTGTGAGAAGGAGCCAAGAGTATGCAGGTACTCCTGGACTGTGGCATTGTTTGGCTGTGCTCTCAAGGTGAGTACAGAAAATGTTCTCCCTCTTGTCTTCAAATGCTCTTTCTAGCTCGCATTCCTCTGTCAGCTTGTTTATTGCTGCTTTTATTTCATTGAATTCAGAGTATTTTTTTGTTTTGACTTGGCTCCACAGTACTATCCATCTGCTCAGCTTCAACTTTACTGCCTATAACAGCCCCAAAAACTCAGCTCTAATAAAATAACCACATTCTTTGAGTATGTGAATGTAATAAATACATTAAGCTGTTCAAATGCAATTTATCTGTGAACAGTAAGAAAAAAGGAAACAGATTCCCAAATGAAAAATCTGGGCTCTCCCCAAAAGGTGGTTATATTTTCAGTCCTTTCACTAGGCCACATTCTCAGCTGGTTTAAGTGTGTCCAAATCCATTTACTTAGATTTGTATTAATTCCCAGCACCAAGAGAGATAATCCTTTTCAGATAGAAATCAAATCAGATGCAGACAGTTATATGTATGTATATCCCACAATCAGGTTTACATTCAACAAATGCAACACCGCACCTGTACACATTAACTTCTGCTACACTGGAAGTTAACACATAATTTAGAAACCACAGGTTTTAAAGAAATCCCAAAGGCCCTTCTTTGCTTTCTCAGTATAGAGGGAAAAACAGTTCTACGTGCGTGATTCTGTACCTGGTAATAATTCCATACATGAAACTAATATCACACCTAATTACAGGGACACTGGCAGTGTTGTGCTATGCATAGCAATGGCTAACTGCTGGGAGAAAGTGCTATCGCTTCCATAAAAAGAGTAAGTTTCCTCCTGTGATTCCCTCCTGAAATTTAAAATAGAATAGTCCCAGTTGGAAGGGACGTCCCTACAATGATCATCCAGTCTAACTGCCTGATCACTTGGGGTCTGACCGAAAGTTAAAGCAGATTATTAACGGCATTGTCCAAATGCCTCTTAAACACTGACAGGCATGGGGCATCAAGCACCTCTCTAGGAAACCTGTTCCAGCGTTTGATCCCCCTCTTGGTAAAGAAATGTTTCCTAATATTTCCATGACAAAAGCCTGAACTTTGCAATGGTATTGACTACATTTCTAGAACCGACTGCATCTATTTTATTAGTGTTTAGGAGATAATTTTCCTATTTTGTCCTTGTTTCTCACATTATATAGCTATGCAGGACCTCCTCTACTTCTTCTTGGTCTGATATTCAACCTTCTAATCCTCCCATTGACCACTCTAAAAATAGAATAGAAAGAAATTAGTGGGCACTAGGTAGGATACATTTAATTTGCACAATATACTGCTTCACGTACGATAAGCTCTGTAAAAGAAAAAAAAGATACTACAAAATGAAATGCAAAAGACAGATAAATACACAGCCTCCATTAGAATATGGCTTCTGTGTTGATGCCTGCCTTTGACAAATCAATACAGAATACGGAATCCATTGTAAAGAGGCTTATGTTTTCATGCCCTCATTAACCGTATTGCAACACTGACTTCAATTAAGTAAAAAAAAAACCAAACAAAAAAATAAAAATAAAAATTGAGAGAGAAAGATGGAAAAGATCCATGAAGTTCTGGTTCCAGGTGGGATTCTGATTCTGCTGTTTCACACTCCAATATAAATAACCATTGACCTAACTCACATTTACTGCTGAGAAGTGATTAAGACTGCAGGTGAAATTCCTCCTACAGATGAAGATTAAAGCTCCAGCATGACTTTGATCACGTCATACCTTTGCTTTCTGTATTCAGTTCTTCCATCCTCAATGCCACGCAATTTTAATGAATTCTGCAGCAATTTTTTTCCCAGAAAACCTGTTAACACTGGATAAGAATTTTGGATGAGCTATGGCTCTTCCTCACTTCACTCCTCCTCCCATTTTAATTTATAAAAATACCCAACAAACTTTAATAAACCTAATGAGAAAGATGCAACAAGTCTGAAGTTTCATTGAAGATTATTAGTGCTAGTCTTGTACAGTCCCTGCTCCCACATTTGGAAGGTCTGAGTTACCGCGAGAATCAGTCCCATCTTCCTTAGTTCAAGAATACAGTTTTGAGCTGAGCAAAAGAACGCTATGGAAGGTGAACGAGATGTGATGAGCTGAAAAAACACTGAAAGCAACTAGAAGCTAAAAGCATCCCTGATGTCCTTTCAGGGAAGTTAATGGATTGACAACAAGCACAAACTTGAGACTTGGAATCAATGTACAGATGGTTGAAAAGGTTCTACCTTAAACAAAAGTTGGGTTGCCTGAACCAAACACTAAGAGGTTACGCAACAGGTTTCTGTAGGATTGAAAGCTGCCTTCTGTTGGTTTCCTGTTTTCAGTTGACCCCTTCTAAGAGCCATTCAGGGCCTGTCATTGTCGATGTAAAAAGCAGTTCTAAGCACAAAGCTTTGACTATATGAGCAGATGGTGACCTTATCCCTGAATGTTAGTTCACCAGGCTGTATGCAGCAGCCTTTCACATTAAAATTTAATCGAGATGACCGTACAGATGTAGAACAAAGTGGTTTCAAACAAGCACAAAACAAACAAGGAATATGTCTAAGCCGGGCAGGTTTGAATGGCTGAAAATAAAATAGCTTGTGACTTGTTCTTAATAGTCCTGTTCAATTGTCAGAACTAAAGAAAAATTCCCTTTGGCAGTTTAATATATATAGCACCAGCAATATCACATTCTCAGTTTATAGAAACATCAATTTTTAGTTATTCACTCTGGCATTCTTCAGATTATAGTATTAAGCTGTGTAGTGATACATCCAGCAAATCCTGAAGACTTGGGAATTTTCACGCTTTAGCTTTTCAGCATTAACCTTTTGACAAAACAATCAAAATGAATTTAAAGGAGAAAAATGGCTACCTGGCCATAAAGTCCGCCAGCTAGAGCAGATACAAGGTGAGCTGGCAAGTGTACTCCATGCCTTATGAGACCAGATCAGTCCAAGTACAGTCACTCTACTATAGAGTTCACCAAAATGCACAGTTCTTAGGTAGTTTGGTGCTGCTGTACACAGATGGCACCCTCTGCGATATCCCTGTCTTCCAGAAGACAAATATATACCCTCCATCATATATATCAGAACAGACACGCACGTGCACGCACATATTTCCAACATATGAGTCCCAACAAAGGTGCACATGGAGCACAGGTCTGCCTGCCTGCTTGCCAATCAGCAGATAGAACTAGGTAGGTATTGCAGGCAAAAGCACTGGATTGTGTATGATTAGCCATCAGGAAATACACTCACGTACTGATCATTGGATTATAATGTAAAATTGTCTTGGAAAACTGGAAAAATAATTAAGAGAAGGAATGAAAATATCTTACAGCTATGCATGACATGTAGGATGAATCAACTGAGAAAAGAAAAGAAAGGTTAGGAGACATGTATTTATAAAGGGTGTGGGATTTAAAGTGAAATATCGGTCAACATACATTAAAAATGTCACACTTTTGCAAGAAAGTGTAACCATAGTACTGGGTTGTCTAAAGACTAAATACTACCGGCAAGACAGGCAAAATAATTCTTGTTTATTTAGGACTGCTAAGACCTCGGCTGGAATGCAACATCAAATTTGCCCACGAGATATCAAGAAATATGTGAACAATCTGAGGAGAATGGAGAGGAGAACAAGAATGACCAAAACACATGACCTGTAAGAAGAGACTGACATGAATTATCTTCAGTCTTAGGAGACCAACAGAAAACACGGTAGAGCTTTTAAATCTGTGTAGGGAATAGATGGGACTATTCTAACGGCAAGTAAAGCAAATCAATGAAACAGATCACCAAGGGGACATTGTGATGGTTATTAAGTGCAAGTCAAGCAAATATACTGCAAACAACAGTTGTTCCCCGTTTGGAACTCCGGGGATGTTCTGATGATCTCTCATTGGCCCTTCCGGCCCTATTTGACCGAGATACCACAAGCTAGAGAAACACTGGGTCAGTTTAAATTCAATGAAAATCTTATTAATCCTCTGCAATGTTACTGAAAGTGAATTTTTTTTTCTCTCTCTCTAGTCTTTTTTTAATGCTTGGTTATTCCAGTTTTGGAACCAGTGTGAGTATATCGCTTACAGAGCTGGACTTTTCATTTTTGTTTCTTCAATTACAATGCGATACTTGCATAATTCCTACCACGGACACCAGGAAACATATACAAAGATTCTTTATACCAGTATCTCTTTCCATAGGAGAATAGCTATGGAAATTTCAAGAATATGACACCCATATGGATGCATCAGGAGCCTTGTGCTGTTTTGATGCAACAATCTGTGTATGTAAACAATTCACAGTATTTGGCAAGCACAAGAGCTCCAAAAAGGTGCATGCGGCCTTTGAATAGGAGGATGCTTTTATGGCTCCATCCAGTACCACGTAACATCATCCAGAGCCTCCCAAACCACCGTCTCTTGACTCAACTCATTGAACAGATGACCCTGTGTCACAGTTCCCCCCATACACAGTTTTCATGTATTCTTTTATCATTTTGAGATACCACCTGCATGGAGATTAATAAGGTAAGTGCAAAATGTGAGAATTGCTTACAGTAAGAAAAATATTCATGAGCCACAAAGTAGTCTCTAGACTTACGGATGTAAACTGAGTATCTCCATGGACAGATAAACGTACGCGTGGTGGCCACAGCTGAAAATTTGATCTACAACACTCTGAACTAAAATGTAATGGTAGGCTTGTATTTAGGTTTCATGATTCAGTAAGATCTTAATATGTGTAAATCTTTCATGTCTGCTCTGGTAGGCAGCAGAAGTTTTTCATAAACAAATATATTTCATTTAGTTGTTACAACTCAAGCAAAGCAGGTACAGACAATCAATACCCTTAGATTGGGGAAATACTCTTGAGGCTAGAAATTCTAAAATAGGATAGTTTTTTGAAACGTCCTTCTATTAACGGCCTTCCTCAGAGAATTGTAAGAAGGCATATTCATTAGCCTCAAATTGAACTGACCACGGTATGATTTGCATCATATAACACAATGTGACAGTAGTGAAACCCTGAAATGACACAAAAGACAAAAGAATTCAATTTTAAGAATTGTCAGTTAAAAAGGTAGCCTGTAAACCTGCAAAGTCCCACAAACAAAGAGAAAAAGGATTAAGGCTGGCAGTGCTCTCAGTGACTTAATTTACATGTGAAAGAGCTCAAATTCTAGTTAATTATAGTGCAGACACAACCCTGAATATCCAGGGTATGGATATTCATTTCTCATTAGAAAACTCTAGCTTCTCTCTCTCTCTCTCTATTTTCTTTAAAGATTCTTCATCTCACTGGTGTTCACAGATCTGCAGAAAAACACCCAGCTAAAATACATCAATAAAAGTGTGAGAAATATTTATATAAAATTGTTTTGGTATGTTTTATTCATTCCAAGATTATTTAGCTAAATATCCTGTTTATCTCTTCTTCTGCTAGGTGCGCCTGTGATTCCACTCAGTTTTCTACTTTTAATTCATAATTTACATAGAAATGAATAGGAATTCAATAAATCTACACACATTTTTCAAAAAATATCTTTGGTCATGCACTCTTCAAATTCTTTCCATCTCCTTCTTCCATCTTCATTACCATTTAGGTCACAAACGAAAGAATTAAGCTGCAACCACGTTCATTTTCTCGTACTCCATCCACATCAGTAAGATTCCCTCTTGTCACACCCTCCAGAAAAGTTGTGTTCTTCAGTGAGAGTTCTCTGGAACCATTCACTAGAGCAAATGGTTTAAAATAAGCTTCTTTCTCCTCTTCCACGCTATATTACACTAGACATATATACTCAGTACTTTTATGGCTTTTAAAAAGTATATTGGCATATTAAATTTTACAAATGTATACTTGTAGGAGCATGTGTTTGTGTGTATTTTGTGTAAAAATCTGGAAAAAACAAGGAAAGATGTTGCTCCTCTTCCTTTGCTGGACGATTAATTTCCCTCATAGCAAAAGCCCCATGAAGACATCAGGGTTCTGCTGCTGAGCTGGTCTAGTTGCCATTCTTTACAAACACAACAAATGCCTGAGCATTGATACTGGATAACCCTTTAGGCTTGTTATATGGGCTGCCTTCCCCCAAAGAACCTGAAAGACACAGCAGCAGCCAACAGAAATACACCACTGATAAAAGGAGGGTAAACAGGGAGAGTGACAAATCTCAGCTGAATTTAATAGCTCTGTAAAAAAATAATAGAATCCAAATAATATTTATTACTATGTTTCCTAAAATTATATACACATCTTCTATTTATTCTTCTGGGCTTCCACCGTGACACAAAACTGATTCATTACATTTCCCCTATAAATCCATCTGTTGACAGAGCAAGCTCACTTCAACAACAGCTACTTAGTTGGAGATGCACAACCAGAGTCTTCCAGCCTTTTCAAACACACATGCACGAACCAAAATTGCTAAACTAGTACTGGGGTGTTTCTCCTGGTTGTGCTGAGCGTTCCCTGATTTCAGCAGGGTTTTCCAGCTACTTAGAACATTTCATATACAACTCCACATATGGACTCAGGATCCCCCATAAAACAAAACATCCAAATTTGCTTATTCTCCCTTCCAATTTAACCATTTTTCCTGCTTCAAAATCAACTGCCTCAAATATATCAATATAAAGCACAGAGTTTGATATTTTTTATAGCACTGTTCTATTTATACCTGCTGCGGGATGATAGGGCAAACGAATATGTGTTTACCCTCAACCTATATCTGAAGAGGAAGGACTTCTGGTGCTGCAAATTATTTGAAGTGCTATTTAACCTTTTCTAGTATTGACATCATTTCCTTTGGGAGTGGAACAGAGCCTGTCATAGGTTATAGCTTTTTATTTAGCAGACTAGATCTCATCTAGCCTGGCAAAGGTTCTTCTCTGGCAATTAATTCCATGTTTTATTCATCCCAGAATTCTTTAAAGCTGCAAATCAAAATGCCACTCTGTGCATTGCTAACCACATTATGAACCGCCAGTATTGCAAATAAAGGTGCTTTTTGCATAGCAATCAGATTGCCTCTTTTCAAAGAAAATGAATTTAGCTCCGTATTTATCTCACTAATTGCATTCACAGCATTACAGACAAAGTATCACCCGCCCCAGATTTACATTATGCAAAACCTAATCTCTGTAAGTTACTAAACCAAAAACAAGCCATACTTTTCCTCCTGAGACCCAGAAAACACATTATTTGAACTGTCAATCTATATGAATTAGATTTGCCTAGAAAAAAAGTTTAGATACTATAAACGATAAGAGAATAATCGCCTCAGAGCATGCGTACGCTGTAAATTCACTGCTTAGGAGAAAATAGGACAGCTGACCAAGCACGTGCTGCTGAATTTATGTTCCCCCAATAATTACACAAGCAAAGAGGCAGTGTCTTGAGTTCAGTTCAGTTAAATTCAAGAAATACTGTAACATTCAAATGGAAAACAGCGAGTGCTCTTACAGTTATCCCTCCCAGATGCCCTCAGGGCTCCATTAAGTTTATGGGTAAGGTTAGTCAGTTTTCATTGTCCCACTGCAAGCTTGAAAAATGAAAATCTTCCATAAAGAGGTATATAAATGTGTGTCCCAACTAGCAGGAAAACTGCATTACACAGAGTTACAATTCAGGGGCCAGAATCTGCTGTTCTTATTTAGGCACAACTCCCACTGACGTCAATTGGTTCTTTGCTTGAAGCTGTTCTGAGTAAAAAATGAAAGACTGAACCCCAGGTTGAAATGCTGAAGCTTAGAAAAAAGTCTATAGGGTACATTACTGTAGCTAAGTATTGCCAAGGGTTTTTAAGTACTGCTTTGTACTGTAATTAGTGTTCCACCTCCTACTCTATTAGCTCTATCGGTGTGTAAAGCACTCTTTGCAAATTTCTACAACAGAACAGATTGAGAGAGTGCATTAGAGACAGGTTTTCGTACTACGAATTCTTTTCCATTTTTATTGCTTTGTAAGATCCCTGTCCGTAGAAATGACTCACAAGGTTGGTGCATTATTATACCACAGACTTTCTTTCAAAGTGCCCATCATTCAGACTTTTGAGATGAAACTGTGTCACAGCAGAAGCAAGGCATATTGTTTGTGAAGACTAATTACAGCTTTTTTCAGAAGGACTTTGAATTGATGTGTGTCTGTCTGGTCACATTATGATATAAACAGGAAACTGTAAGAATACAGAATACTAAGGAGAATATAGCTTTGGATATCCACATATGTGCAAAGACAAGGTAGTAAAACTGATCTGTGTTTGGACAAAAAAAGAAGAATATTAAAACTAAGATTACAAAGCTAAAAGAACATAAGAATGGCACCAAAGATCAGACAACAGGCCCAGCTGTCTCAGCACCCTGCCTCTGACTGTGGTCAGCAGTAAAGGCTGAGTGAAGCATACACAGGCACCTTCCCAAAATATTAGTTTACCGTATTTGGACCTCCTGAGTGAGAATTGATATCTTGGTATTTAATAGATTTCAGTGGATTTTTTTTTTCCATCAATTTCTCCACTCATTCTTAAACCTACAGTTACTTTGCCTCCAAGTGTCTTCTAGCAAGGAGGATAGATTAAGTTGTATATGCAAGTGAGATTTGCCTCTGCATAAAAGCGTAAGCTTCTTCCACAAAGGTTTTTAAATGTGGCATCCATTATTTATTGCCATTGCCAACTTTGAGTGAAGTTATCACTATTTCCTCTGGCACTTAACAAAACGGAGAGCATCACAAACACTAATGAATTTACTTTGAAACATCTGAGGTAGGTAGATAAATATCTTAATTTTATATTACAGCACAAAGAGACTAATTGCCTCAATATGTCAAATACCATTGTAGCATGTGGCAAATTCAAGAGCAGAATCTAGGTCATCAGCTTCCCTATCTGTTTCCTAAAGTAGAAGATAAGGGGAAAAAAGCACAAGAATTACAGAAAAATATCAATACTAATGAGCTTTTAAAAGCTTGAGAATAAATTCAGATCTGACCTGAGCTAATAAAGCTGAAAGGAGTTGTACCTATTTTTTCTCATTTTTTCCATATTTGTACTTGTTCTGGTCTCCACAGCTACTAGCTTTGCAAATGAAATATCCGGCTGGTGTTCTGTGCTCTTATTTTCATGTATTTTCCTCTTACTGACTTCTTTCATCATAAGCCTCTCTTTTTGAGTAGTCCATATGGTTTTGCTTCATCATTGACTAAACGGAATTTAGGAATATTTCTGCTTGAGGAATATTCTGCCTATGGGATAAATCTCCTGGTTGGAATCTTCTGCAGATGGTTCTCTGCAGAACAAAAACCAGTCCATGCCTTCCAAAATGCAATAAATATCTTTGATAATCCCTTGCAAACTACGAAAGAGACACTATAAAAACATCATTCAGCTCAGCTGCTTTAAAAGCCAAAGGAACATAATTACAACCATTGTACAATGACTCTGATACGCTAATTCATGGAAGGATTTTACAGGCATTTGATTCTGTCTCCAGAGCTTCTATTAGGGGCAGGGGAGACAGGACATGACAGTGTGAGGACAAGGCCTGAAACCCTAACCTATATGTACTTCTTTTCACAGTAAAACCAAAATAGTGGGAAAAAAAAGGGGATGTTACCTCCAGCAAAATGGATTTGTGATGTTCATTCTTGCCTCTTATTTTGAACAACTCTTTAGTGATGTTGTGCAGTACCTTGTTATAATGGAAGTACTCCGTGACCTTACATGTCTATATCATGGAGTATATTTTTTCTGTCCTATAGTATTGTCACACAGAAATGCAGAATCAGACGTATTTAGAACAGGGATGAACTGCTTGTCTAGCATTACTGAAGAGAAACTATGTAAGAGTTTTCAGACCAAGGACAATATTGTCTCAAATGGACCAAGAATATATAATTCCTACAGTTAAACCAGGAAAAAGTTTTGAATAGTTGGTGAATTTCCTTCCCCTCAAATGTAACATATCTTTTTTTGGTGATGTACAAGCACCTGTTAGTTGTGAAGCTCTAAGGTATACTAATAGCATTTTCTCTTTCTCACCTCTGTATATATATTCTATATGCATGTATTTATTTATATTTCAAAGTAGAACTCCTTGGGGCATTCTTACTTTAAAGGCATGTGTTCGTCAGACCACAGAGAGAGAAAGATACAACTACCTTTGTTTTATCCAAGTGATTTCTTCTCTGAATAGGTTGATACATCATCAATCAGACCTCAGCTAGGTAATCCCGGCAACGTGTGCCTTGGATTGCATGTTGACTGGGAGAGCTAAAACCCAGCACTGCGTGTAATATGTTTCCTTGACTCCACCAAGAGTTTAAATGGTGTCGAAACTATGAAAGGGTGGGAATGAAGTTATGCCAGAGAATTTAAATGTAGAAAGGGAAGCTAATGTTCTGTATCATTTCAAAGCAAGTGGCATCTGGCAGCATTTTGGAATTTTCTGAAGAGTGGCACATTAAATTGACATTACTAGAAACTGGTCCTGGTGAAACGAAATGGCTTACAAAAGGATTAATAAAAAATGTCCTAATGATTAAGAGTCCACCATTTGCTTTCAGAGATTAAATATCTGAGTTTAAGATGACATTAAGAGATTTACTGACTTTTTCATTAATACTTTACCTGTTAATTTATTAATTTTACAATAAAAATTAAAAATATTTTTAAAGCCTTTAAAACGTTCTTATTTAGCAGTTGTAATGGGAATCAAGTGGCAACCAACTGTATAAAAACATTTTTAGAAAATTCTTGCAAGTAATGAATGATAGACTATCATGTAAATATGATTCAGTCTAGGTTTGGGAAAATGAACTAAAAACACATTTGTGAACATTCTTTGTTGCTTGTAAGAATAAAGCTGTAAGCAATTAATTATTTAACTTCACACATGCACACTCTGAAAGGATTTTATTTATCACATACAAGATAACACAACAGTTCTGAATGTTCACAAATAAGCAGAAAACAGCAAAAGCTGTTTATCAAGCTTGGAAATTCAAGCAAAGACTAATTTGCATCTTAGATGACCAATTGTAAATTGTGTAGTCAAACTGTGTAGCTGAAAGATAAAAATGCTGAAGTAAAGAACATAGGAATGAGTAGCAAACAAATTTCTGATCTGTTTAGAAAAGCAGAAAAAAAGGCTGGCTTTGTCAGGAAGATGGTGCACTGGAATAAGTTCACAGAGTTCTGACTCAGTGATGACTTATTTTGAATAATTTTGAGATCTGTAGTGTTCACTACTTTCAGTGTCTGACTGGCCGCTCCCGTCACCTACTGAAGTGCCAGTGTTGTGACCAGTGCGTGGAGCTGTAAGGAACGTCATAAAGCCAGAGCCAACCACGCACAGCTTGAGTTCATAAGCCAGTGTCATTGCCATGACCTGGAGCAGGTACAGCTTCCTATCAAACACAGCTTATCAAACATACAGCTTATATCAAATATGGCTACTTTTTTCACACTCAGGAACATTTTGAAAACAGGTACCTTCAGAAAGACACAGCCGATTCTTCCTTTACACATTTTGAAGTGTATTCTTTATTCTCACCCGTGTGTAAATCTTTCTGTGGATGTAGGTAGGAAAGGTCAAACAGGTCTGTGTTCTAGTAATTTCTATCAATTATTTTTTTTGCTGGAGAACAAGCTAACAGCACTTTGGAATACATTCCTAGTTTCTCATTAATTTTTTTATTTAAATATCATGGTTGCAAGTGATATCCGCGCTGTGATACAGAATTCTGGTCAATGCTGCTGCGCATCCAGCTACCTTGCAAAAATGACGGGTAGAACTCATCACTAACTTCAATAAAGCTTCAAAAAACTATAAAATACAAGGTTCATCATCATCACTGAAAACCTTTTGTTAGGTTTCAGAGTGTCTGAATCAAATTTCATTGAAAAATAAAAGAGCCTCTGGATAATTTTAATTCAAAAGGATACAAATTACAAAGGCTGGCCATAGTAAACTAATCACTAGCTGAAGCAAGACTCTCCTCTCCTTTCCTTAACAATGTTCATGTATCAATTTCATGGATATAACATACTCATATGAACCAGGTTAAATCTATTCAAAAAGCACAAAATGCCAGCAAAAAAGATACTTTTTACTTCAATACATTTTTCTTCTACTGCTCTACTTTTATTTATTTTGTTTATTGGACAGCCTGATGGTCAATTTCTTTATTTGTTAATTATATTCCTCATTTGTTCTGAGCAATATAAATCTAATTTTCTAGTAATGTGAAGAGGAGATATACGTTACAGGTCTGTAAAAGCACCTCGGTTTACTACTGACTTCAAATAAGTACATCTGTAACTAAACAGGGATCCACATTTCACCTGCTTAACTGATGCTGTTCATCAAAAGGCCCAAGTTCCCTATATCAATATGGACTAGTTGAGGAGGCTGGCGAATGTCAAATTTCTGTCTCTTTTCAAGAATACCTTCCACCACCCTCTCTTCCTCTGAACCCAGCTTCAGATGATGTCCCTTACTTTGGGCAGGGTTTCTATCAACTGTACCATTAGCAAACAAAGACAGATTTACAGAAAAACATTTACCGTAACTCTACACATTGTCTCATCTGACTGGATTTTGAAAAAGAGGAGATAATCTTTAACAGATACTGCTAGCTATCTCAGTTAAAAAGAGTCCCAAACATGTCTGCTAGAGGATAGATAGAAGGGATATCACTTCTCCACCTCTTCATATTAGTCATTTAGATGTATATTTGACAAAGATATCGAAAGGCCTGTTCAGTGACCATCCTTTACCTGCAAAAGGAGAAATTTAATACTGCAGCAAATGCCTGACTCACATATTACAGATAAGACACTGCAGAATTAGAAAAGCTACGGTTTCTATTATTCTTCATCTATTTCTATACAGAAGTATACAGGATAAAGATATGTGCTCCCTTTTCATGTTTTTAATATCTTTTGCTTCTTCATATGTTTGTATCCCCACATATAAGCACATGACTGTCCCTTTCAACTGCCAGATGCAGGCCAGAGCTTCTTTAAATGCATCTGTGCAATATCAAATGTCTCATCTGTGTTCAGCAAGTAATAAATAAGTTTTAATAATAATTCAAAAAACATTCCTCCCACAACTTGCTTGTGAATCTTGCTTATCATTTTCTCTCAAGAGAGAGAGAATAATACTGGATTCAAGATCTGACATGTAAATTAAGGGATGAAGTTTGGTGGAGAGTGTGTTATTTTCTATCCAGAGAAGTAAACTTGGTATAACAAAATCCTTTTGTACGTTTACGGTACTGTTTTACTAAGATAAACAATACGTATGACATAATGGGTTCAGTAGAAGTAAACAATAGGTACTATGCCGATATAAAATAAAAAGCTCTGAACAATTTGTTTAGTACTCAGAAACTACTTTTAAATTAATTTTAATTTTGCATATAGACTCTGCTGGGATAACCACAGTGATTAAAGAACCAATGTAGCATAAGCTAGCCTGAGAGAATTAGGGCCTGCAGGGATACACCAGGTTCAGAGCTCACTCTGTAATGACATGTATCTGCATAACAAATCTCATGACAACCAAGAGAGGAAAACCAGATGTGGAGAGAAATGCACAGATTACTACTATCCCATCCCCCAGACCTGCTGCTGCTTTATGTTTTGTCTTCCCTGTCACTCAACCAGCAACATTTTGTTTTCTCTGTGCCTTTCCTACTAAGTTTCCAGTTCCATTCGCTGGTACAATACATGGTACCAGAAGCTTATATCGCAGTCTTTTGGGCAGAGAGTCTTCTATCACCAGAGATTAAATAGAGAGAAAAACATGAGGCTAAACTTTCATAACATACCTTGAGACTCGGGATTGATCCTTCTGCTCTGCAAAAACCATGTTCTGCAGACAGCTAATGTTTGTTCTGCAGCTCAGATGGAAGATATCTATTCCATACTCACGGGTTTTCCAGATATAACCCTGCTGGTGGTGCAGGATGGGATAAATACTACGCAGATTTCCTTTTTAATCTTAGGAACACGCACACATGCATGGACACAATTTCAAGGGACATTAATCCTGCTGTAAAGTCAAGCAGTAGAACATGCAATCTTAATTCTGCATCTTTGAGTTTCTGCATTACAAGAGAATCTTGAATCAGAACTTAATACGATATTTATTCCACATGATCCCTTCAATTCAATGAGCAGCAGAGCCAAAGGGCAATATTAAGATCACACGGATCACGAATAAAGTGACATATCTCAGTGCATGCTGGATGTTCCCTACCTATTTGTACAACTTTGAACTGCAGCCTAAAGAATACTTCTGAAGGTATTCTTCATGAACTGAGAAACACAAGCACTTCCAGGTAGCTTAATCCAGACCATGTTACTAGATAATATCAACTATATGATACACAACAGGTTAAAAGAAAGAAAATCCCTAAACAAAGTTTGCAACATGTCTTATGTTTTTTTAATAGAGCACTAGAAATCATCACTGAAGAATCCACTATTTTCACTGTAAAATATTTCTGTTCAGTTTCGACTGTGCTTTTGACTCCTGTAAACATGGATAATGTCTCACATTCTTCATCAGCCACTGGTGCCTTTCACTGCTTGGTGAAGCTGGATGATTCAAAAGCATTATATGCTGGTTGTAAGGGGAGAAGTCTTAGAGAAATTTTTGCAGTAAGACGCACAAAGAGTAAGAATTGCCTGTTTCACAGTTCACCCACCTTTTTCTCTGGGATCTGGAAAAAATATTATTAATTTTATCCAACAAAATAATAAGAGTGTCACCTGGCAAAGAATAGCGGGTGTATTAATTCCTTCATTTGGAGATAAACATCACTAGTGTCAAAGCAATGCCTGACCTTGCCTGTGTGACATGTCTCAGCAAACACAGAGAAAACTAAACTCAACTAATTTAATGTTGGGGTTTTTTTAACCTTTTAACCTTTATGTAAGTTATATCACTGTAAAACCACTACCTCTTGAATTCACATCTCTTCTCTAAAATCCTGTCACATAAGAGAAAGGATTGATACGCAACAGACATTTCAGATCAATAATGTGTTTGTTTATCACTGATGGGGAAGAGCTTTCCTCTCTCTAATGTCTAATGACTGAGGTTAATTTTCTAATCAGACATGCGTTTCCTCCCTAACTACGTTTCGCTGAAGACAATCATTTGGATGATATGAAACACAACAAATGAGTCATTTTTGCCATGCCATTTTCAATGTTAATGTAGTGACTTTGAATCCAACGAGTGCCCTGCACAGATGATGTCTATCTGGTTTTGCGCAAGTTTTGCATTCTTGAAGTTAGAATGCAAAGCCAGATGGTTCAATCAGTCAGTGCCTGGCAGGTGGATGCTGCTCACAGAATCGAGGCGAATGCCAGCGTTCTTGACAGCATGGATGTTCTACCATCTCCACCTCTTGGCTTGAAATTTATCAGAGGTGAGAGTGATCAGAGTTACACTTGAAGCCTGCAACGCAAGCGGTTCTGGCATTGCACCACAGCTACAGCAAAAACAGCCAGGCTGAAGGCTTGAATTATGATCTTGCTCTTTCCCCTCCCGCCTTCCATTGCCAACATTTTCTTAATGTCCTTTCAAAAACCTGGCATCATAACAGAATGTAAAAAAGTGGAAAGAATGATGTTCAGATTCCCTTGGATGTACTTCTTCGTTCGATCCCATCCACAGTGAGCAAGCAGCCAGTAAGTTTGCCCTTGGGGTTCTCAAGCAGAGAAATAGCCTCACATCAACTTACTCTCCTTTCTTTTTTTTCTCTGCTCTTTATAACAAATTAAGGTGTGATTTGTCTTTACTTTGGGATTTGGAATGTGAGAAATCAAAACTTGGGGAGATTTACTTGTTAATTCATCTCAAAATGAGCCCTCCTATTTCAGCACCAGGAAGCATCATGAATTGAAAGCTAAATATATCTGATTTGAAAGTTCTGGTCCACATTTGAAACAGGTAGTCACTGGAAGATTGTTCTCTAGAATACAGAAACTTGGAAACATAGAATAATGCTGCTAATGATACAATTTCCACAAATTGTCCTCAACAACGTTTTTGACAAGAAACTCAACTTTTCCATGGCCTAGTCTATGCACAGATGCTCTTATTTGGTATTGATGCGGGCCATCAACAATAGTAACCTTTATGACAACAGTCAGGCTATATTGCAAGCTCAGCAGAACATCCCCTATGCCCTCCGTTCACTGCTTAGGCAAAGTACTTAGATTCCAAAACCAGATAAAGAAACATTTGTATAGAAACTACACTGTAATGAATATAACTGAGACATCATGATCTATTCATCACTGTCACAAATACAATGGGTTCTTTTTCTTCTTCTTCCTTCAGCCTACCTCATGAAGCAACCACAGTGTCTAAAAGCTGCTTCTGTTAAAGCTGAAATTAGAAATTATTCTATGAATATAAGAGTTTCAAACTTAGTAAATGAGACAAGATCAGAATTTTTAATCTCGTATGTTTTTTTTCCATCCTTTAGAAGCATTCACAACTGGCTGAAACTAGGTACCCAGTTCAGATATGTGAGTCAGGAAGCTGGGCTCTCTGGGATCACAGAATAATCGGTGAAGAAAAAAACCAGGCTTATTAGAATTCAGAAGACAAATTTCCACATCCTCTGGGGATCTTCTGAAATAAACTGAGTACAATCCAAAATTTCAATGCAGTTTCTTTCTCATAGATATTTCTCTACAATGAAGAACTCACCCCCTCAATGATGGGTTGTATGAAAAAAACTCTGTTAAACAGCTCCACGGAAACAGTTCTACAACTAGTAAAAGTATTTCATACAATTAGCCCACTCTCCTTTAGAGGATTTATTTATTGCTGGCAAATATGGTCCACTGTAATTACTTTCCTCACTTTCTTACACACACAAGAGAAGAATGCAGAGGAAATCTTGCAATTAGATATGCTGAGGTTTCATCTGTAATCAACTGTGTGTGGCATGACTAAAACATTTGTTCATAATTCTCTGCAAACAGACTTTTGTATTTATGAAGCTGTTGGTTATGCATAAGTTTATTAGTAAGTATATCACAGCCCAGCAGGGTTTGAAAAGCTATTGGGTTTTAATTACTTTTGTCTATTAGGTACCTTGTGAGTTACATGGTCAGTTGTTTCCTCTAAGCTGTAAATAAATCATTAGTCTCTTTTTCTTAACTGCCTATATATATGCAGCCATTCCCAGGAAACAGGATGAACAAATGCCTGTATGCATCAGGGCACAATGAAAAATAAAAAGGGAAAACTGTCTGAGTGTGGTTGAACTGAGTGCATTTGAATACACATCCACAGTATTTACTTAGCTTCACCCTTCAGCTTGGTTTTTTTTCCCAGAGACTAATGAGAGAAGCATATGGTCCTGCAGCACAACACGAGATGCCAGTTATGCTCTCTTCTAGAAATTATATCCTCCTCCCCCCAGCTTTGACTTCATGACCATTTCAGATACTGTGACCCAAAATGCCTTGCTATAGCTCTAAAAACAGAATGACAGTGTGAAGCATAATGCTTCTGCCTGCAGTAAATTGAAATGGAGCCTGCACTTGAACACTCGCTTGTGTAGAATTTTCAAGCCAGGCCTCCATAAACAGACTTGCCAGCCAACACTGGTCGTTTTGTTTCCCGCAGTAGGTGTGTATGCACTAACACTTGAGATGTTCCATCTAAAAATTATTCTTTTGGCTTGAGCTGTCCCTTCAGTATAAACATATTAGCTCTCTAATGTTTATGTATCTGCTTGACAACTCTCTAGCCATGAGGATGGAATTCTGCCAACCAAAATTTTCTGTTTCATCCTTAATGTAAATAGTTGCTTTGAAGTGCTCCAGGTTTATTGAATGAACAAATACCTTGTTTATGTAAAATATTCAGGGAAAATTTCCACAACCCTTCAGTATATAATTGCAGTTTTCCTTCAGATTCATACTGTATATCAACAGGTCTGTTTTAATATATACAGAGGCTCTCCTATATGGTACAACCTTCGAAAAATGCTTATTCTGAAAGATAAAACTGAGTGAGAAGGAAAAGTGGAGGAAAATAAAGCAAGCTGGATTAATCCAAAATGTTCAAATCTGGATACCTAAAGTTAAGCACTTTAAAGTCATGTCTACATACCAGTCACATAAATATTCTTTTCAGGAGTGACTATACTTTTAGACACATCCCAAGTGGCTTTCCGTCTATCTCTAGTCTTATTTGCCACTTTTGCAACTGATCTGCACAGTGCACAACTGGTTATTCCAGGAAGCACCAACCCAACTGTACTGTGTATATGGCAGGTGCATTCACATGAGTGGAGTGGGGAGGGTATGTAGCATAGTGCAGGATCCTATTCAAGCTGGAGGAAATATGCCTCTAAATACGTCTCCAGTCTAGACTTTAACAGTCACCAGCAATGGCTTCAATCTAAGAAGTACAATGTTCCCACTGATATTCATACCCTCCTTTTTGATTTGATAATTCTGCTTTTTAATGCACAACATTTACGTTTACTAATTGAAAGTCAGGTTCCATTTATCCTCTGCTGATTAAGATAATCTCTGATGGGCAAACAACAAAAGTATATAAATTCAGTATATGCTTCTGAATGTTATTATGGCTTCATTAGCTTCTACACATTTTTTTCATCTGAAAGAACATACATTGAAAAACATAAGTCAAATCTATTCTGTTTTTAAAATTATTAATAAGGTGAAACTGTATTCTTAACGTGCATGCTTAAAAACTTCAAAAAATTCAAATCTTAACTAGACTGTATGGAGCACTTAGTGAGGAAAGTCAGCTGCCACTGATGTTTCAAATCCAGAGGTATTCTTGTACAAGCTTCACCTTGTAAGAGCACCACCGGTTAGCCAATTTCTGTTTCTATGCATCCTGTGAAAGTAGGACTGGAAAATATATTTCACTTCTGCCAGTAAGGCCAGGTTCCAGTGAGACCTGGAGTCGCTCCAAAATCTGGGAAAGAAGCCAAAGGGGAGTCCCAAAAATAGGTCCCTCTCAAGCAAAAAAGACATTGGGAAGTGCACTTATCTCCCAACCGATCAGCACTTGTAAAATCCTACCATATAGGAATATTGTCTTTGAGGACAGTTCATTTGTGATTTACACAGACAGTGGTTAACTTCTTCCATAACACAAGACAGTTTCTAGCACTTAGGATACCATCCACAGGATAAGACTGTTCTACTGTTCTATAAATCTTGTATTTTAGACCACATTTAAAAAAATTCCCACTCACAGTCTTATATAGCTTGTAACTACACCTACAGATGACTAATATCCTCTATTATCTACAGTAAATACATTTATCTTAATTACTAACAATAGTGTCATGCTCATCCATGTTACAGGAGAATAATCCCAACTATTTTAGAATCTGGAATCTGAGCTAGATTAGGCTTCTATTCTGTATTGCTCCTGTAAGAGACATCAAAGGAACTATCTCTTTCTGCTGGTTATATAGGAACCTGAGAGGAACTAGTCTCTTAACTTAGGTTTTTAAACCAGATGTCTAATATTAAGCTGTGAGAACAACAAATTTACATGCTCACTTTCACTCTCACTAAATTAACTGGGTAAGAATTCTCCTTGCTATGTTCTGTCACCTTCATGCATCAACAGCATGAGTTAGACCTGCAGTCATACATTATTACCATTTAGTCTGTTGGCTTAGTATCCAGGCACCTCATTATTTAGCCACATGATGGATACAATGACAGTTGCTGCCATTAGGATGCCATTCCTTGCAACATTTCAGACAGGTTGGAGAAAAGTGCTGGATAATGTTATGACCAAAAGATAACTGCATAGTCATGAAAGATTATGATCAGGAAAAACAACATTATGGTTCAGGGCTTACTTACAGACTCTCTTATCTAAATTAGTAGCTCAGCGCAAACTGAGAACAGTAACTGATTATCTTTTTACCTTGTTTGTCTTCCACTAAAATGTCAGGAAGTGGGCAAAACTAGAGACAGAATGTTGCTCCAGATGGATCAGTGATCCCATGCGCTACACCAAATTCAGAAATCCCAGAATCATGTATGTTGCAATTTCACTAAATAATGGTAAGTGGTTTGAATACATGTGAACAGCTGATTTTTTATTTCATCACTGACTGAAAACAATCATTTAAGAAACTAGTTTCACACTAATTTCTTAAAGCTTCTCCTTTTTTTTTTTTTTCTCCAGTGAGTTAATATTTTTAATTGACAGCGATCTCATTGGTTATTTGCTAGCTTTGATAACATCCTAACTCCCTGCACAAGTAAGGTGCTTCTGTGGTCAACTGCAAAAGATGCGATGGGAAGAGGAGGAAGGTGTGTTCATCTCTGAACAGACTCACTGAAGCCAAGATACTTCATTAGGAACATCGCTCCCATTTACTGCCTCACACAACCCTTCTTCAATCGCTGTCACCTTTCAGTCTTAGAAAAATTGAAATCACCTTTGAAGTGGAAGTTCTTTCCAACATCCCCTGCATCTTACTAGCTGAGATGCACTCAGGATCTCCCTACTCCCAGAAGAGGAATGACTGCTCTGCAAACCTGTTGCTCTAAGTCTCTTTCTGCTCAATTAATTTCTCTTCTTGTTCTTCATAACTGAATCACAGGCTATCTGAAGTAGTTCAAGCTTTCAAGGACCTTTCTTGCTTTCTGAACAGTGCCCAGACAAATACCTGAGTCCCTAGCATGCATCAATGACAAAAAGTTTCCGCAAATGCTGGCATCTTTTAATAACTAGAGGATGTGTCAAAGTGAGGAATAAATATATGCTCACCACTGTGAATAGCTGCTCAGCCAATGTCAAAACAAGAGAACTCTGCTTCTGTTGGAAAAGATACTGCACATATAAAGTCCACCTTACAAAGGTCTTTCTAGTTTTTGTCAAGCCCATAAAAGCACTGCATAACATAAATCAAAAGGAATTCAAAATTTCTCTCTCTCAGGCTGGTAATAAAGGCACCAATTCAGTTCAGCATTCTGTGCAAGAGCCAAGCGTGGCAAAACACCAAGAAGAAAGGAGATGGAATCTCCCTGCCCCGTAACCTTTTATATTTGGGTCATCTTAATTCTTACGCCATCCCCTCATTACCGGATTCTCTCAAATGGCCTTATTTTCCCTGCTTATCTGAAAGGTTGGCAGTAAGTTTCCATTCCTCAGAAAGTTTTAAATTCTCTCCTGCCAAGTACTGTGTTGAATTCATTTCACCTTTCGTAGCTGCACTTCAGTTTAAGATGGTGAACTCAGTTGCTTTTTTTTTTCGATACGGACAAACTGCCCCCTCTCCCTCAGTAATGAAATTTTCTCACTGACTTTAACTTGCTCTGACTGAGCTATAAACAAATTATACAAATAATCTGAAAAGTCAGTATCATTAAATAGATCTTTTCCTTTCATCAATCTAAACTGATCTGTTTGGACATAAGCAAACCACGCTGTCTTTACATGAGGGCAGTGTCGCTTTGTTCTTTCTCTGTGCAATTTCTTCCTCAAAATATTTGCTCTTAAATAAGTTAATTGTTTTCCTCTGCTCACACTGAGTCTGTCAGGAAGGTAAATGCACAGCTAACCTTAACACACACTTTCCCAGGAAAGAGAGTAATTTATCATCACAAGAACTCTAGCACATCTAGGAGACATTAATAGCTTGCCAGCCAAGTGACCTACATATGGTAAGGTAAGGCTACAATCAGCACAAGAAATCTTATATACACAAAAGAAGCGTGACTCCATCTGGTTCGCGTTGCCGTCTTGCTTTTATCTCCTTTTGCTGAAAGTTTCGACTGCTTCTTTGACTGAGCATCTCTATGTTAGGTCCTAACAAGAGAGCAATTGTATGCAGCAGCACAGCATTCTCACACTGTTATGATTATGTGCTGGTGGAAAGGTCTGGAAAACCGCTAAGGGTGTATAAGCAGCAATAAATTAGTTCCACCCTCCTTCAGTGGCAAGTGTAAAAGGCATAGTGCAAATGTCTACCAACCTCCTCTTGAAAAAAACCAGTAAAGATCTAGCGGGCTGTTTGCACATCCATCATGCCAAAACCCACTGGTTTTGTCATGTATAAACCATCATACATAGCTGTAGCCTTCTTAATCTCCACAAGGCACTGTAACTCTTCAGTGTGTACCTTTAATGTGCTGGTTTAGACCTCTCTTCTTGCTGAAAATCCCTCTCCATGGCAGTTATCACCAGGTGGCACCATTGCACAGTCTCCCAGTGTATGAGCAAACGTCCATTCTTTGGAAGACACGTTGGTAATAGAACTGCTGATAATACTTCTGTTAGACAAATTTTTGTCGTATCAAAAGCAGGATAATTTGCTCTCTGCTTTGCTATCTGATGGAAATCAAGCCTTTGAGGCCAAGTTACTCCCTGGCAGTGGGATTGTGTAGAAGAGGGCATCCGTCTGTTCTTTGTAACTACTGTTTCAGGACTGATGCAGGTAGAAAAACAGACTACATTTAGAACACATCCACACTGTGACTGACTTCTCCTCCACTGGGAAGAATCTAGAAGATCCTATATGTGTTTGCTACTATTTAACAAAGGAGAACCACTGTTCTGAGTGAAAGGTAAGGTTTCAACTAGTCTGAAAATTCAGGTAGACTGAGATACGACTTTTGGAGGTGACCTGCGCCACTGTGTCTATATTGCAAAATACATAAGTAAACAAAAGCACACACACGCACACAAGACTCATCTTGAGGCACGAAGTTAATTTCTCTTAGTTCAAAGTGAGGAGAGTGAGAATTCACACTAAATTTGTACATGTATCATTCTTCAACGGTCACTCTATGTTGCTCAAAATCACATTCTGCCAGATGCCCCTCCATTCATGTAGGCAAAGAAACACTAACATTTTTTAAGAAGTCAAATGAACTGCGTCTTGGTGTGCTGTTGAATGCATATATCTTAAAAACATTCTGTTCTATGATTTCATGATCTCAAACAATGTTCACATAGCAATCCGCTGTAAGTTGTGCAGCAGGCATTAACAACTGCTGCACAATTGCCTTTTTCATAGGAGGAAGAGAAGAATTTGTGAAACACAAGTCCAGAAAATTCCCTGGAAATGCAGAGCAGGGGCTGAATTAATAAGCCTTATTAACTCTTCATGTTCAGAAAGCATAAGGCACAACACTCACCACTGAAGAGTAAGCATTTCCCACTGCTCTGCCTCAGAATTGAGCCGCTAGAATGTTTCTCTCTTTTAAGTGCTGACTGTGCTGTTTCTGCTGGCTACCATTGACTTCTTAACTTTCAAAACAGCAAATGGGATCAATGCTGCCCATGGGAAAGGATTGAGGCACTTTTCCCCTTTTTTAAAAAAAATTGCTTGCATAGATAACTGCAGTGGTTGTATTATCACGTTTGGTCAGATAAAACTCTTGAGTTTCTATGTAAGAATATACATGTATCAGTCTTGTTATTGCGACCATTAGATTTCCCTGAACATTACTCTGCTTAAAAGAGCACTACCTTCAGCAGTCTATACATTAAGTAATCACTGTTCAACACCTGTCAAACACTTCAACACTCGGTGTCGTGGAAAGGGGACCAAAACTTCCTTCAAAAGAGCAAAATCTAAAGCTAACGCCTGTGATTTTGTCTTTCTGCCTTCCCTGCCTCTGTGTCCACCACCTTTGAATGTCTCCTGCCTAT
The DNA here is from genome assembly GCA_013396935.1 of Baryphthengus martii. Classification (NCBI taxonomy): domain Eukaryota; kingdom Metazoa; phylum Chordata; class Aves; order Coraciiformes; family Momotidae; genus Baryphthengus; species Baryphthengus martii. The sequence continues at coordinate 161,681 of VWZK01018896.1, forward strand.
TCATCAGTGAACAGAGTATGAACTGCAGAAATCTGCCACTGAGCACTGAGCCTTTGTGTGTTTTCCTGCCATTTTCTGATTATAACAAGAATTTCAGTAAGCAGGCCAACTGTTAATCAGGCTGCTCATCTTTGTGAATCAGAAATAAAAAAAGATCACAGTTATGACCTACAAATACACTCCTTTATTGAAAGTTAGACTGTCTAGTACTTGTTTTCAAGACTTCCAAAGCAAATCAGAGGTTTAGGGACATATGCTTGCGTTTCATTCTCTCAAAATGTACAGTGAACTGAGGGTCCTAGTGGTCTATCTCATGAACTGTAAGATGTTAACTTTTGAACCAACTGGATTAAAGGTGCAGGCTATATTCATCCTCACCAGGAGTTACTCTTCAGGGACTCATTTGGTCCAGCATGTAACAATTTGCTGTGACCTTTCAGTATCTGATTTTGTCAATTGTTTCTGAATACAAACTATGTAGCTTACACGACAGCTGATGATTCGAGTACATTAAAAGACTGGTTATGCCCCTGTTTCTTTGCTCCTCTTGTTTCAAAATTGTTTTGATACAACACACCGGTTTTACACTTGATTTTCAAGCATAATTTAGAGTTTGTACTACTTGCTGAGATGTAATACAATTAGCATTTGTATAGCATACTCTGCAATCGTATACTACCACACAGAACTAAACAGTACTAAAACCCAGTGATTCTTTCTAGCCTGTTATCCCTAGTGTGAGTAATAATATTTGGTACTCATGAAATATGCTGAATGACCAGACTCTCCCTTTACCCATAAAAGAGGCATGATACAGGCAGCTGAGGTTTAAACATTCCCTGACCCTTAGCGGTGTGCCTCATGTCTGACCTAGAGGTGGTAAGTTCAGCCTTCAAATTCCATTCAGCCCTTGACCTCTGGGCTCAGATTGTCATCACAGGTGCCAATTAGCGGCCAAGCGTTTTCCTGGGGATCTTGTGACTGACCTGAGCATGAAGGGCTCTGTATCCCATTACCTCTCCCTGCACAGACCAGCTCCCCTTTTCACTCGCTCCTTACTAATCCTGCTCTGATGTGCTGTGGAGAGTTAATTATCTTCACCGGCCTGTATTTGTAAAGTGACAGGTCTTCACCGCACCACTGACCTGTTCATTCCTCTACAGGTCCAGTAAAGCAGTCTGTTGTCTCTTGTTCTTTGGCCACGCACTGCTGCGAAGAGTCGGGGTCTGTCTTCTTTATACCTATTTACCCTGTAAGGATCGAAAGATTGCTATTAGATTGCTATCAAGCCTCCTCCAGGCTAAAAAACGCCATATTCCCTCAGCACCTTTTCTTGGTATGTGAGCTCTAGTCCTCACTCATTTTCGTAGACCTTCACTGAACTTGCTTCAGTTTACCAATTTAATGTTATTCTTTTCATACTGGGAGACCCAGCATTGGATGCAGTATTCTAGATGAGGTCTAATGAGTGCCCAGCACCACAGTGCAATGCATTAACAGAATTTTCAGCTTGCCATGCACACCCAAAATGTTCCATCATTAAAGTTTTGGAAAGAAGGTAACAATTAAACTCTTTTGTTTGTGTACATAGAAAGCTACCAAAGACAAGGTCTGAAGCAATTTATTTTGTACCCTCAATATTTAATAAAGTGAAGAATAATTTGGAAGAAACTAAGATGTTGTTTCCCTTTAGGTCTGTCTGCTATAGCTCCAGCGTGTCTGGGAGGTGATTAAGATGGGTAGATAGATACCTCTTTAAAAGGGAGCAGAATATTTTAGTGTAACTTATTGTGTGTGAATATATATATGTATATATATGTGTGCATATATACATAAAATACTTGTTCCCATGTATTTCAAGTGCATCTGGAGGACTCTGCTCCTAGATTTGCTAGGGACGGCATGGGTAAACAGCACAATTATTACAAGATGCAGCAATAATGGAATTCTATTCTGTCATGGCTTTCAGCAATTATTTCCAACAGACATGTATCACCCCCGTAATTTCTTTGGTGTGCTCTATGTCAAATATATTCCCTACTTTTCTTTCCCTGCATACTAATGCAACTACTCAGTGGCCCTCATTAGCAAGTAATCTTCAAACAAAATGGTATATGCTTAAAATATGGGCAACTTTCAGGGAGAAAATTGGAAGGCTGATGTGACTTTGTTGTCATCTTCAAAATCAAATCCATGGATTCATGCTGCCAGAGTTACATTTTTGTCTGGCATCAAAAGCAATTGTTCAAAATCAACGCAACTCAGTCTTTTAGCTTTAGCTGATCTTTCTAGCGACTACAAAACACCAGGTGCACACCTACTCCCCAGGATACAGCCAGGAACTAGACTATTTTAGAGACTAATGTCCTAGTTATATTTTACTTCAGGTAATTAGATTCATCCCACTGAATTCTTCCTGCAAGATCATTTAAATACACATCATTTGTCTTCATTTTCTCTCCGAACTATTGCACAGACGGTTATACGATTATAATCTTGTATTTGAGACGGCTAAGTACCATTGGAAGAGCTAATAAAGTCAACTCTGCTTACGATTTATACAACTGAAAGCATGTCTTTGAATAGTTGACTTTTGTGTACATTTATCACAAAGTGACGTTGGAAACACCCCGTCATTGATAAACAGACATAAGGAATTCATCCTGCATCCTTGTGTAGCAATTACTGATAACAATCTAGCTTTGGGAAGGTAAATAGTGTGTATCATTCCAAGTAGGTATTTAAGGAACTTTCAGCACAAGCTCTAACAGACAACAACAGCACATTACACCACAGTATTTGTTACAAAATGAGGCGGTGCTGCTACAGATGCTGAACTTATTAACTGTGCTCCAGATAGAAGTCTCGTAGCTAAATTACAGATGCCAGCACCAAAACCGCTCCATCTGAGAACACAGGCCATGCGTTTCAGGGCTCTGCAGCACCGCGTGCTGACTTTTCACATTATTTGTAATTGCTCCTATGATCTAGTTTGCAGATTTTAAAACATTTCCTAGCCTCTTTGATTTGTGGTGGATTTTATTGTATTTCTTTTTTTTCTGAGTTGTAGAAAGTCTGTATCTAAGATAAATCTGTAGTCACAACACCCAGCAACATGAGCTTCTGTATAATAAATCACCTTTTGCATTTTACAATGAGCATATTTGCTTCAGTAATCATAGGAGCAGAAGAGCCTTACAAAAGCCTGGAATGTTCAGAGGATGGGACATCAGGGAACTCCCTTTTCTGGTAAGGGTTCAACTCCATCCTAGGTTGTTCTTGAACACAAGCCATTAACAGCGGGAAGCCTTTGTCTGGCCTCTTCTCTTGGTGATTGGCAGTATTGCTGACTGGCCCATAGCCCATCTCTATTTATACTGTATCAGGCTCAGGAAAGCTAAAGTGAATTGGATGGGCTTGAGGGCCGCAGCCTTCCAGCTCGTAACGAGACTACTGGGTATCAACTGAATGAGGATTATAGCTCTGTATGAGTCTCTGTATGAGCGATAACCACTCTTACTAATCCAAGCTTTTTGCAATTGCTAAAAACATGAGATTTATGACTAAAATATGATGACATGTTTCAGGGCTATCCAACTGATATTTTCAAGTTTTAATCCATGAATTTGAAAATAATAGAATTTTTTTTAATGGCGTCTACGGTGCTCACATGATCACATCACTCCAGTAGCTACCTATTGAAGGAAAAAACACTGTAAAATTAGTAATAACATAATAATTTACAACACTGTACATCTAAATGTTAAGATCAACTACATCCTCAATGTTACATCCTTGCTTTTCGTCAGGGAACACTGGCATCTTGCAATGTAACTTCTACCCAACTGTGACAGCTTTTCTAATGGTGTAACAGTTTAATATTGGCTATAATGGTATTGTGGTAATTCCCTCATATTGCAGTTTGATGGACTGGAATTCCTCTCTGGCTAGTGGAGTATACCCAATAGAAGAAAAGTAGATTTAGGCAACAGCTGGATCTAGAGAACTAAATTGAATTGAACTAACATCTACATATCTAGTCACTTAAAAATATTGCCATAACTATCTGCTGACTGAAGGACTTCCTGGAGCGATCCTAGGCACCAATGGAATGAACCTACAAGGGTACCAAGTGGTACAAGGATTCCCTTGACTGCTCACAGTCACAGGACATGAAAGTGCCTCAACGGCTGGTGAACTGCTGGTCTGCTGTTATCAGGCATAAAAGTTAAAGGACTTTGCTTGTCCTGCAAAGACAGTAATTCCCATACAAGAGGTTGAACTGAAAGTTAGTCACTGAATTCCTCATTCAGGAGAATTACTTCTACTAGCAAGAGCTTCCTTTTATGCTTTCACCTACCCAGAACACTGCTACTTATGCAGAATGCTCTTTTGCATCCATAAACTCTGTTCTGTCAGACACGAGAAATGGGCTATCACTAGAGCTCAGCACCCACACAGTAGTTGGCAACCCTGAACAATTCACATATAATACCTTGCTTCCCTCACTAAGTTCATTTAAGTCATTCAACTACCTCCCCCAGTTTAACAAGAATATCATGTGAATGGGACAGGGGACAAGAAGGCACTGTGAAACACCACTAGAGTTCAGTAAATAGATGTAAATAACAGCACAGATTGAATGAGGAACTGATAAATTATGCCGGGCTGTGAATCAGCTCGTAGCGATAGTCCAACGCCCCAGCCAGCCGCACCACCGCACTACTGGAAACAATCAAGCTCCAGGTCAAACCCGATGACAGAATGGATACTTTGCATCCCAAGCAGTATGTAATACGAGGGAGAGACATTTTCATGCTAGCATGAGTCAGAATAGGATAAGAATGGAGTTCAGCATTGCTGCACTAAGATCCTAGCACCATTTGAAAAACTGCTAGCCTATTCTGTTTGCCAACTCAAAAAAAATCCAACAAAAAAACAAACAAACCCCAAATTGTCTATCTGGTGGCTGTTTCTCATTTCTGTCTGCAGACTTACTAGAATGAGAAATTTTGCAAGTGACATTTACAAGGGCAATATAAATATCCCTGGTTTGTTTCAAAAAAACTGCTTTCATATATTGAATTTACAAGAATTTTCTTTTTCTGTATTTCATCATTAAGACATTTTCTATAAAAATCAACATCTTGTAGGTACATATCATCTTACAGATTTGTAGCAATGTTCCTAAGTAACCCAAAGAGCCTACAGAGAGTTTGCAGTAGACTGTATGAAATATAGAAACAATCATAGATCTTGTACCTCCTCCAAAGCCATTCCTTGGAAGTTGAAAGAACATAATTATTTCAATGAATGGTACTTAGTCTAAAATGCCTTTCTCAGCCCATGAACCTGCTGTAGTAAGTGCAGTTGAATGTCAACGCATGGCTGCATCCGTCTAAATTCTGCCTTATGGACAGTGTCCAGGTTTGTGACATCTTGGATATGAGACTATCAGGCCAAAGCCCAAGCTTTCCATTTCTTATAATGATGCCAAGTGGAAATCATCCCAGCAGAGAGAGCCCAAAGAATGTTTTATGCATCATTAAACCCCGAAACAGGGATTTGAAATAGCTTTAGGTCCATGCGTGGGTCCTCTGCTGTGGTGAATTACATTACCATGCATAGTCTCTCTTCAGTTCATTCCATTATCAGCAAAACAATGTGTTGATGAAGAGAATAACGTGTGAAGTTTAAAAATAAAACATGAAGTCTATTTTAATGATGAATTTTACTATAAATCCAAAGATTTCACTATTGCCAGGTTCAAGGTTTTGAATTGATTTTTTTATATATAAAACCAATGAGAATATGCCTCTGTGCATGGACTTGGCTTTCAGATTTCAAAGCAGCTCAGTGATTATGCAGCCCAGACCTGCATTTCATGCATATGTGTGTGTATATGTACATATCCACATGCATAGCTGTGTGTGTGTGCTGATCAAGAGTAGTCATACGTCTCTGGCAAGAAACCAGTGAAAACATTCTGGATGTTCCTGTTTCATGCAACCTGCTGACAACAGAATCCTCATGACAGTCTGTCTATCTTAGGCCATGCTTACCACTGACAAGTAATGAACACTGAATTTCATTTCACTGCTTCTACGAGGGGGAAACAAAAACAGCAGAAAGAAAACAAGTTATATTGCAGCCTAAGCTTAAATTATGCTATAAAAATAGAGCAAAGATACTTGTTCCACATTTCAATTCTAACTACAGCAATCTTGAGATATGAAAAAAAACAAAATCCCCAAATGATAAAAATAAGTAATATTGAAAGATTGAGGTATTTGTGCAGTATCTGTCAGAATATTTCTCTCTAACCATTAATGGAAACATTTTTAATAAAAAGAAAGCTCTCATTAAAAGACAACAGGTTAAAGAAAAATAACAAAGAGCAAGAGACAAAATTAATGGCAGCCTGGGTCCTAAGTTACTTTTATTTGCATTTTAATGTGATGAGAGCATTTGTTGACATTGGTAGATATTAGTTAGAATCACATGTTTCCTCTGATCTCATTGATTAGAGTGAAAGTCTCAGATTTCATACTTAGCTGAGTCTTGTTTGCAGACATTGAAAAGTCACACGAGCTCATAATGCGAACAAGTGAGAGAAGATTTGAGATCAGTCTTATTTAGAATATCTCTGGCTGATTTTTCATGCTGCAGGGGAAAGTCTTTGGAGAACTAACACGAGAGAAAGTAGAATAATTATTGCATAGAAAATATTTCCTTCAGGTAACCCTACACTGTTTGTCTTTCAGGCAAATGCACTGACATGCTTTCAAAAATGTGGTTAATAAGCTAAATAAAAAGACCTGCTGTATTAAAGATCAACTTCTTTTTTTAACTCAGGCAAATTTTATCCCAGCACAGATTTGTACTTTACAAACTTTAAAACAGACTCTGGTGTAGATAGGGCACATTAACACAACAAATGTTTCATTACGCACCCTCAACCTAACTTGAAGTACTGCAAGCGGCTCAGCTGCTACACGCGTTGTACCAACTGTTGCACAGTCAGCAAAGTCATCTGAGATGCTGGGTAAATTCTTAGCAGTCATTATGTGTAAGGAATAATCTTCCTTAGCCACTTTAAAACTGGAGTCAGCAACCCCTTGGGAGGTGCAGTTATGCTTTTGTTACTGCATAGGTCTACTCATTCACTCTACTCATACTGAGGAGTATCTTACTCTATAAGTACTCTCGAGCAACAGAATGAGACCATTTGTAGAGTAAAATGTGTCAATTAGTAGCTTTTAATTAAAGAACAGTAGGAGCTAGTGTAATCCCAATAGAAAACATGTGCTTTAAAATTAAATTTGGGGAGATCTGGCGAATCAATGAACAGTCCATTAAAGGCTGTGGAAATCACAAAGAAGGTCCTTACACAAAATGTTTGAAAGAACAGAATGATACAGACAATAGGAAAAGTGAAAGGCAACTACATATGTCTGTGAAGTGACATGAAGTAAATCTGTTGAGAAAGGAAAAGTAAAGCAGGAAGTTTTGGATTAGAGAAAAAAAGCCATTCTCTTTTTCCCTTCCTCGCATAAATAGTAATTTTTAAATAGTAAATTTTAAAATGTACAGGTTGAATGACAAACTTCAAGCTAATGTGGATTAAGTGATCCGTAGAATAATACAAATATAGATCACTTCTTGTACTTCATTGTTCTAGATAAAAAGCTGTGTCTGCTTATCTTCATAAATAGTATGAAAACTTGCTACTTACACCAGGTCTCCTCCAAACATCATTATTTTCTTGGTTAAAAGCTTCTTCATTGTTGTCAAATTAGATTACACTGAGATTCTGAAGAGTTTTTGTCATTTCTCTTCTAGAAGTACACTTAATGAATAAAGATTTTCTTCTTTTATTGTGTAAACATCAGAACAAAAGATATCAACATGGTATATTTAATAGACTGTATCTCTGGGAACAAACTGTTAATTAGAGAACCAGCTGCATCCAGCTACATCCTTTGAGTGTAATGAACAAATCAGTTAGGCATTTAAAAAGCCATTTAAACTTGATTTAAATGTTTGGATGGCAACGAGTGAAGTGTGACTTCTCAAATGTTAATTTTGTTAAACAACTGGCTAAAGCTTGAAAAGAATCATAGACCATTGTGTAGCAACAAGCAGATCTCATCTTACTATATTAGTGGGAGTAGTAGCCAAGTTTAAGTGAACAGCAGGTGGCAAGAGAAGTTAACCATGACAAGTCAAGACTGACCATAAGCCAGTTCAAGTCTATGTGTTTGTTTTGAAAAAAGCTACTTTGCCTCTATCAGCAGAAATAACGTATGTGGCTTTTGTTTTCTCTTGTTTAAACTCAAGACTTGGTCCCACTCTTGTCTTGGAACTGAGACGCCTTGTGCTGCTAGAACCAATAAATTGTAATCTGTGTTTTCTTTGGGTCAATAGCCATGCAAATAAAACAAGCTGATGGTGCTTGCAGAAGTAACAGCCTCTCTGCAGGTCGGTTGTTCAAAATACATGGGTATCATTTGTGGTGAGCCACTGGAAGAGGTTGCCCAGAGAGGTGGTGGAAGCCCCATCCCTGGAATTTTTTAAGGCCAGGCTGGACGGGGCTCTGAGCAACCTGACCTACTGGAAGATGTCCCTGCCCATGTCAGGGGGGTTGGAACTAGATGATCTTTAAGGTCCCTTCCAACCCTGACAATTCGACGATTCTATGATTCTATGATTCCTGGGAAGGATGAGCACATCAGATGAAAATAAACCAAATATCAACTGGTGAATTTCAAAGGCCATTGTTTAGGTGAGAGAACTGATCGAAAGAATTACTTTGGTTTTGTACTTAAATTTCAGCGGATTCTCTTCCTTCTCACCTATTTCCTGATAATTTATTCTGTATTAAATAACAAAAACCTTGGTAGGTTGCTAAGTGCTGTATCTAGGCCTGTTGTGTGAAGGGTAAATTTAGTAAGAGATGAATCCCCTTGCGTTCTAATCGGTCCCCAGAGATCAGAGGGGCTAGGGGTGGCTGGATTTACCTCTTAATAAGTATATTGATTAAGATGTGTTGCTACAGGTCTGCCACCAGACACACACAGCCTAGCTGCTGTAGATCCAGTTCCCTTCCCAGGAAGCAACTGGATGCACAAATAGCATAATTTAAGTGTGACTAGAGGTCTGACACCAGATGCACGAACAGCCTATTATGCTGTCACAAGAAGCAGCCAGATTCAAGAATAACATGGTTTATTTACGCTTGCAACATATACAGATTCTGTAAGACCCATCAGTCTGTCCTTAGGATTTGGCGTCAAATTCTCATCCCACAAAGCAGGTCCGAAATAGGGATAACATTTATACTGTTTCCTGTTAATGTGTAAAGTGTGGGGATGGGACTGTAGGTAAATCATTAAGTGGGCTCAAACATTGCTTGATGGGCTTTTCAGCCTCGATACCTTCTGCAGAAAACAGGCAATTTTCTTTGCCAGTTAACTGCTGCGATAAGCAAGAGAATGGGAAGGCCAGGACCACACCTGGTCTCACTCCACATTCAGTGGCATCACAACACTGACCATCAGATCTCCACTCTGCCTCAGTGTCTGCTTTAGACACTAGGTGCTTATCAACAGTGATGAGTTTCGATGGCTCGTGCTTTCTGCTTCCAACATGGCCCTAGGTCCCCCCAGAAATCATCTTTTGACAGCAGACCGTTGTAAACATATTAGTTAATGGTCAGAAGAAAAACCAAAATGAGCAGCTATTGTGCTAAGAAGCTTGTCATTAACAGCAGCAGTGTCCATTCTTGTGATTGCAGCAGTAATGAACCATAGTCAGTGGATTTATAATCCCAGGGATCTACTAGATAGCTAAGTACTATTAGATGAGTGCAATATGGAAGTCCGCATGGCTTCACTTAACGTCACATAGGTAATGACCTATTTTCCTCTTTCAAGGTAAAGTAAGATTTTTCTTCCTTTAATAATTAAGATACAGCTAGATTAAAATTCCTTTTTATTTAGAATTAGAATGCTGTACTTTCACGCAATCTATAGCTGAGATTTCCCACTGAAAAATGCAGCAGCCTGCAGTCTGAAAGTGAGGAGTTCCTAACGACTGCAAGAGCTGCACTTGAAATCAAGCCTATTGTCAAGAATTCTTTCAGTTTGTCCTCATTAATTGAATGGATTCTAATGGATTGAATAGTGACCTGGTATCTTTCACAATGGAATTAAAAATGATCTGGGGAGGAGGACAGCACAAACCTTAACAGCATAGGTTAAATTGTCAATGTCTCCCAAAGACTTTGCACCATTTTAATAGCTATTTAGATATAAAATTCTTCTTTAGAAGTTGTAAGATCTGAGTCCATTAGACAGGAATAATAACTCCCAAATATTGATTCATTGTGAATGGTAAAGGAGAATGAAATGAGATGTCTGGAATCAGAGTTGCAACAACTTATGAACATGTTCTAGAGAAAGATGGTTCCAAATGAAGAAAAACTATCATACAAGATGAAATACTTCTTAGGGATCAACATACAAAGAATACGCGAAATTTTCTACTTATCTGGCTTCCCTATGAGTTATATATTAACATAACCCACTATATTCTTACTGTCTAATCTTAGCAATAGAAACATAACTGTCAGCAGCTTCTTTGACTCTATCAATTCAGCATATTTTCCCCCATCTGTCAGCAAACAGCAGTGCAGTAAACAGAGACACAACAGCCTAACTTAGCTATGAATATATAACAAAATAAATCACCCATATCAATTTAAGTTAAATTGTTATGGTTGGCAGAAAAACCAAGATGTATATTAGGCAACTGCTGGATTTGACTTGAACTCGATCTTTCATAGCAGCATGAAAATATGTGCCTCAGTCCCTGGAGTTCTAGACCTAACAGCATGAATATCCTGTTAGGTATGCGAGTAATGATCTTCTGCTTGGGAACAATAACAGACTAAACCGCACTAACTGGGACCTCAGCTAGGCAGCAGGTGCTGGCACTTTGGAGATCACTATTCTGGGTAACAGCCAATTTCAGCTGTAACTAACTTAAGAAAAAAGGAGGTTAAAAAAGCAACTCACTATAGCTTTCTGGCCTCAGTGTGTGGGGTAAGCATTAATATGAGCTCATGTTTGGCATATAATAAAGCAGCCTAAGGCTTCTGTAACCTTTCACTCTCTGTGGTACCTGGGTAAGCACACTAACTCAAAGAGTTTTCTTGTGGGAGATAAGGTGGAATTGCCAACCACACCATCTCCTTTGAAAAGACTTAGAAAAGTTGACCTATTCCCATTTTCAGATCATTTGACTGTGGGCTCTTTTTAGAACTGAGAACCTCACTCCTAAAGAGAAGCTTTCCTCATGTTCAGAAGGTATAAAAGTCCTGATTCAGAAACATGCATAACCTTTCTGGCATCTCTTATTAACTAGGGTTTTTATTAATTAGGCTGCTAGGCAGATGCTTAAGGCATCCTAGCTAAAGATAGATCTAGAAAACCTTCTGCAGACGTGCGCAAATCCTGCTTGCACTAGAGACCAACTGAACCTCAACCAGCTCTGAAAAAGAAGTCATATAGATATAACTAAGGGGCCAAGCTTATTAATTAAAGCACTATGGCTCTGGAACTGATGGTTAGAGCTAACTCAAACCTGAACATCTTATATCACAGACAGAGTGAACTTGCATCTGTTTGTAAGTTTGTGCAGACATGCCCTATGCACATACCCAGCTTCACTGGGCAGATGGACATCCTATATCGTGTTGCTGCAGCTCTGAGTTTTAGTACCTAATGTCCCTTTGTGCTTTCCCTATCTCCTGTGTGTCCATCAATACAAACATGATGATAATATTTACCTCCAATAGACATGGCTTTTAGGTTCAATACATTTAAATTTCCAAAGCACTCCTCCGCATTTCCACTCTCTCTTCAATTAACACTATACCTTTCTTTGCAAAATATCCCACTCTGCTTTTCTCTCCACCCAGTCTTTCCTAAAAACACTGAAGGCGAGAAGAACTTTCCAGTCCACAGTGTTTGGAATGGTTCGTCATTAGGTAAAATGTGTTCATTGACACCTCTAGCAACTGCTCATTATGAAGAAGCTGAGAAAATAAATGAAGGAAAAAGAATTAGGGGGGGTCACTAACTACAGAGACATCTGAGCCTCACAGACGTAATGAATAACCTTCTGGAGCAAGAGAAGGGCCACACAGACTGCCGCCTTCGGTCAACTGGTGAGACAGTTTATTTCTGTCATTCCTCTTGACCAAAAGCAGGTCAACTAATGGCTTTCACGAGGTGGAAATGTTTTACATGTTTCAGTTAAAATGACTATTTAAACATTAAATGGGTGGCCTGGGAAGACTGTCAAGATGGGCACAGAAAGGGTTTACCTCTTGCAAGCTCTCCCCCGACATGATTTTACCTAAGGACATACGCTTTCATGTGGATTGTGGGGTTTCTTTTTTAAGGGCAGATCCAAGGTTTGGAGTGCAGAAAAGTTTCAAATACTGTAGTTAGGTAATCCTTTTGAAAGAGCAACACATGGCTTTCATTGGCTTCACTTTTCCAGAAAGAAAGCACAGTGAGTCTAAGAGAAGGACAATAGAATGGAAAACCAGAGTGCAGCTCTGTACTAGAGCTACAGCAAATATCATAAACGTTTACATAGATAGCATAAAAGTTTATATACAGGCAATAAAAAAGATCTTGCCTCAAAGCCAAGTTACAATTAAAACAATGCAAAATGAAACGACTGGAAGAAACACATTCCAGCATTTTCCAATTAATATCACCATTTTATGAAGAAAGAATACTGTGGAAAGTTGAAGTTGTCTTCAAATTGTATCTCATTCTCTCCAAAACAAAATACTTTATTCGTGTCTTGTATTCTGTCAGGGCTCAGCCCACTAGAACACTGATCAAGCACGGCTCTCAGAAAAGTACAGGACACTTGATGGTTTTCAGGACCTTGCAGAACAAAAATATACCACTGTATTGCATTTCTGAACAAAACCACTGGCTTTTCATATCAGTGAACCAACCCAGCAGATTTTTGAGTGAGGTGTACAACATGCAGGCTGTGGAAACTGAATCTGACCCAAAGTCAATTGAATGATTCCTATCAGTTTCCCTGGGACTGGGATCAGGCGTTTATGTGTTTTTGAAAGAGGCCAGATTGACAGCCCTGGAGACCATGAGTTCTGTTTATCCACATAACAAGCACAGTACAGGCAGGAGCATGTGATCTTAACCCACAGTGAGTCCCCTGACAGGGGGCCTCAATTGTTCATTGGAAGAACATCCTTTTCAGGTGAAAAGGGAATTTACTCTGGGTAGCCCATTTACCCCTTGGCCTCTCTGCTGAAACTGCCAATTACAGTCAAATGTTGGCAGCTTATTTCTCCTTCCGCAAACTATTGTCACCTCCAGTGGTGCAGATTTAATTGAAACACTTTTGCCGCAATTGAAAAGAGGATTTGTAACTGACTCCAGACACAGCTGTAGCTAACTAGACCAACCAGCTTTGCAGCCTTATTTCTTATATTATCTTACAAAATCAACTAGAATTGGCAACAACCTTGAGAAAGCCCTGACCCTGAAGAGAAGGCAGTACCCACTCCTTAAGTTTGCATTTATTTAGAATAGTCATCACTGACATCTTTGGTTGAGACAAGGGGATTGATTCTTGTCCAAAGGGTCAGCACAAGCCCCAGCACGTTCCTCAGCAAAGGGGTACCTCACAGCCCTGGTCGACAGCTACTCCTTGAAAGGTTTTAGCCACATTACATTTATCTTCTTAAAGGAAATAGGTGAAATATGATGTTTCAAGTATGTTGACATAAAAAATAATCTCTGCTAATCTGCTATAATTTACCATCTAGAAATTATTTCTTTTTCTGATGCATGTGTATCTCCCACCCTGTGAACTTCAGGCAAGACTTCCATTATGGAACAAATCTAAACAAACCAGGCTTTAATGACAGTTAACTGTTATGTAGCTGTAACTCCAAGAATCTACAGAAATTTGATGTGGAGTGGGAGCATTCTGATTTTTTTGTAACAAGAACGAAACATAAACATATTGAATTGTCCAAAAGGAATAGTATTGTTTAATTTAACTCTACAGTGTTCCCTAAAAGGGCACTAAAACTCATGTAATTTTCTTTCGGTTCTTTTATCATCTAAGTAAGTGTTTCATATAATACCATTCCTGCTGAAGAACCAGTCTCTTCCATTTCCTCATTTACCCACCCCCAAACTTCAGCACACTCCCACCTGCCCTGTCCCACATGGCTGCAAAGCAGCAGCTCAGAGGTGAAGAATGCAGGTCTTGTCTGTATAACCCACAATGGAGTTGACAGAGCTCACGCGAGGTGTGCGAGAGTCATGTTCCCCAGCTCTGCGAGGGGCTTTTGGGCAGCTGACATGAAAATCAGCCCTGCACAAGGGTGTAAGTGGTTTCAAGAGAGGGTCTCTGGTAATTTTCAGGATGTCAACTAGCTCTCTAAACACTTACCTCATGCTATCCAGCCTTTTACCACCTAGCTTTGACACAACACACACAGACACACACAAAGCTTTGCAGCTCAAAAAACTCTTCAGCACATACAGATGAAGTCAGTCTAAATAATTTTCACTCACTCTAACTCCATACTGGGGCTAAATCGTTTTGTCCTTTACAAAAGCTGCAGAAAGGAAAAATGCCCATCTGGAAAGTAAGAGAGGTGTAAAAAACTTCCAGTATATCCTCTCCTCCGTCTACAGACATGCCAGGCTCTTGAGAACAAGGGCCAGGAGAACTTCACAAAACGGCAGGATCTAGTTCAGCTCCAGAAATCTCCTCTGATGTCACTGCTCCACCGTTAGCAGCGCTGCCACTTTGCACTTTCTCTTCCCTTTCCGAACTGGCATGCAGCAGAGGAGGCAAAAGAGAGCTCAGCTATGTCTAAAGTAGTCTTGTCACCTGAGCATAATACTGTTTGCAGAATGTCAGATCACAGTACCACAGATGGTAGAGATTGCCTTGCATTTTTCCATACCTAAAAATTTTGATACTGCTAAAGTCACAGTTGCCACTTCAGGTCTTATAATACATGAGTGTGAGCAGTGCACAAAATCCTAACAGCCTTCATTCTGTTGATCCTCAATGCCTCTGCCTGGCAGGACAGGGCCTCTGTCCTCATTTTACAAGAAGAGAAGCATAGCCCAGGGATTTGTGCTCAGCCCAGACAAAATTGCTTATCATCTGGCTCCTGCTGAAATCAGGGGCATGTGAATCAGGGGCACTGAACAGCTAGGTCTAAGGTTATTTGCATTAGCTCTCATGGGAGGTCTCAGGCATGAGGCAGCAGACTCATAACAACTCCCATCCTCTTCTACCCCTTGCTTCAGCCCCCATACCCCACATCTGCTTTTGTTGCTCTCCTCTAAAAGATAAAGATGAGCTCTGCCCCCTGACATCCTTATGGAAAGTATGTAATATTAACATAGACTTTTTATTATTATTTACTTTTTAAATGCAGAATGAATTTCCAAGCTGGAAAAAAGTAGGTTTGCATATACTTGCTGAAATCCAAACTTAGTTTTCTTTGCTTGTCTGCACCGCTATGAAATCGGAATCACCATGCCACAAGAGCACCCAACCAAAATCCACATAAATTCCCATTTTCCTCTCAGGATACTCAAATTTTCCAGCAACTCTGACTAATTTAAGGCTTAACAGATCTTTGGGATTATGGCCCAGTGTAAGGAGGGGGCCCAAGATCTAAGCCAGGCACAGCAGGCAGCTGTGAGTCAGAGTCTAGAGCAGAAGGGAAACTCGGAGCTGGGAGCTCCTGGCTGGCCAGAGGCCTCATGGTAAGGAACTATAACTAGGATCCGAGGAGATATGGAAGGAGACCTACAGCACCATCCCAGAGTCTGCATCATTGTGATCTGAGGGAAAGGCAGAGGCTGAAAATCATCCCACTTGAGGGATGCTAGCTGGCTGGCTATTATAGAAGGGCCAAAGAAACAGAGCCAAAACTGGCACCTTTGTGATCATGATGCCAAGTCATGTATCACTTGTAAAAGACTGAAAGTAGTATGCTGTGACTTCTAGGTGACTATCACACGCCTGTCACCAGGCTGAAAAAAACCCACCTTTCTGCAGTCTCTTGTACAAACACACAAACCAGACATAATTGATTTGAAATTAATAACATAGCATTTTCATAAACAGCAAGGGCAGCAAAATGAGGCCTAGTACTTCTGAAGAGGAGCAGGTTCACTCCAAGATGACTGGCCTTCAAAACAAGCATGTTATCAGTACCAGACAAAGAAACAAGAAATAAACCTATACAGTTTATCTCTGGTTTGATATCTGCTGGCTGAGGAAAGAACTATGTCCTTCTGATTTAGATTGGAGGAGCAGACTGGTCAGGCCTCTCTGACCATGGTGAAAGTGTGAAGGGGCTTGTCACTGAACTGCATTTGGCATAATTACAGAATTCAGTGATTTTGATGGAATTGTCTAATCTCTGTTCCCTGCTCTTGAAGTCCCCTAATAAAAAGTCCTGTTCTCACATCAACTTCTTTCTACACATAATTGCTTTTTGATCACAGCACTATTTAAAAATCTGGTGTATTTTGTCAAACATAATATAGATTAAACTCTGCCTTTGTTATCTATGCAAAAGAAAGCGTTCGAAAACTCCATCTAAAAGAAGGGTACATGTACAGACGTGAATGTTCACAGTGAGTCCCCAATCTCTTGCCTGTCTAAACAAGAGACCTAGAAGAGAGTCTGAACATGACAATTGCACATCTCCAGACAGATCTGCAGTGCCCCTAACCCTGGCTGTTATCCTTCTACTGGAGCTCATTCAATCACTTCCTCTCCAAAGGGAAACAGCTACAGCACAGATGCACACGACATGGCTGACAGTAAACTACATCATGGGACAGAATGTGGCACAGAAGCGATCTTTTGGCTCAATGAAATCCAAATTGGCTTAGTCAGCAGAGAGAGTTTAGGCAAATGTGCAGAGGTCTGATACCTTCCATCCAACAGACATCTACAAATACAAGCACAAGTCAAAATACTGCAATGACATGGTTTCCTTGGCACAACAGTGGATTCCAAGTATCACTGCATCACCTCAGAATACAGCTCCAGTAACACTGTAGATATCCTTCTGGGTTTTGGAAACTGATTATTTGACTTCTTTATGTCTGTAACTCGTGTTCTTACAGCTACAATGAGTCCCAGAACATATACTCTAAAACCAGCAGGTGAAATCACAGAGGTTGAAATCTATCTTTCATACCAGAAAATACATTTGGATTGTACTTCAACCCAAGGTCACTGACCTAAACAATACTCTTTACATATGTTGGTTAACATGAGCAAGAGACAAAATAAATGAAAAATTTTTTAATCAGAAAGTAAATCATGAAGGATTCTGAATTTGGCCTGCCCCTTGGCTTTGAATCCTTATTTTCATGTCTCTCCCCACCACTACTCTCACTGGAATCAGTGTCCAATATAATAGAAGATGTCAATGGGATTTTAATTACCTGAAATCTCTGTCATTTTTTCATTTCAAAGACAGAATGTCTGAGCTTAGCACAACAAAAAAAAAATATATGTTTCAAGATGCCTGTTCTAAAGAGAACCACCAGCATAGATAGGCTGTATTGTTTTCTCTCCTGGTACAGTCACTGCCCTTCAGTACAATACAGGACACCAACCTCTAAACACTTAGTCTGCAGATCATCAGAATAGTGCTGGCTCAGGATTCTCTTGTCATTATCTCCTTGCTCTATGCAAGCCTGAGAAACTTCTGTAACAGCAATTCCCAAGTTGTGGTGTACAGGGAGCTGTCTTGCTCTTCTCATTTCCACAGAAGCCCTTGGAAAGAAAGAATATGCACCAGCTTAGTTCTTGCGACATAATAAGATGAGGAGATCAGCCAGCTGGAAGCTTCCTCTAGAGATTAAGCAAGAAATGAAAGCAAATCCAGTAAGCACCAACCCAAGGCCTGAAGTTGCCAGCCATAAATAAGAAGAAGTAACAGTCTTCAAGTGGAGAAAGAAAACAAGACAGGCAACTGGCCAAACATCAGGGCAAACACAGAGGAAAGAAAATGAAATAAATGGAGGACAAAGAATTTATTTTCTCACTTCAAAGGTCTGAGTGTACAGAAACAAAACTATGACCCTACACAATTGCAGCAGGCATGTTCACAATGAAAGAAAAGGTGGTGTCCACATGGCATTTAAGAATGTCTCCCCAAAAAAATCACTGAACTGAGCTTTACAAAAAAAGTTTGAAGAGAAAAGGTAAGTAAAGATATAGGGATTACGGGAATTAAATAAAATACAACATGGATTTAGCAACAGTAGATCATGCCACACTAATCCAGTATCATTTTCCTATGGTAACTGATGGTCTAAGGAAGTATAGCAGAAAAATACAACAGACTTAATCTAACAAAACTTCACTGGATCATTTGATAAAATGCCATATCAGAAATATCTTATTCCTAAAGAGAGCAAAGATGGAGATTAATTAGGCTGGTGAGGAACAAGTTAACAAAAGCTCCGTTTTTGGACTGGTCATTTCATATTTTCATTAACATTCACAGGAGAAGAATGAGGAGTGAAACAACAGAACCTGCTGATGACAAAAAGTTGGAAGGCCTCATTAATATGAAGACTGGGGTATCGTACAGGAAGAAGTTGGTAACTTGTGACTGGAATGAGAGAACTAGCATGTAATGTATCTTCAATCTGTTATTTATTAAACCTACCATGGATTTTCATACAAATAACTTTCAAGCATTAGAACATAGCATCATAGAACTGTTTAGGTTGGAAAAGACCTTTAAAGTCATCAAATCAAACATGTACTAAGCTGGTGATATATACTTGTTATGAACTGAAGCATCTTATACTCATATTGTAAAACATCAAATACTCAACAGGATAGCGCAAAAATTGTGTGACATGTTTACATGCAGATAGTAAAAAACCCACTTCCCCACCAAAAAAAAAACCCAAACCCTGCAAAAACCTTAAAATTCTGAGTCTCAGAATCTGCCAAGTACACTCTCAGCGCATCCAAAACTGGCACATATTTTAAGTTCATTAGCTACTGAAAACAGAAAACCAGTTAAACCTCTGCAGTACTGAGTTGCCCCACACAAGCCTCACAGGGTTTTCTCTACTTTGGATGTAGACAGTAACTCTAGCTTTGCTCAGAACGCACTACTTGACTTGTGGGTGAAAAACTGGATGTGCGTTGGCAATGTGCACTCACAGCCCAGAAAGCCAACCGTCTACTGGGCTGCATGAAAAATGTGGCCAGCATCTAAATGAATGAAAAATGATTAGGACAGATTTTCTTTTTCAGCTTCCCTTGCAGCTTAGTGCAGACCCCACGAATAAAAAAGCATCTAAACCTTCAGTTTAAATCTTGTGTTTGCAGAAATGCAAGTTACATGATAGCACAAAAGCACAAACATTTTTAAAGCACGGACTATACAGAATATATAGAACACGGCTTTTCATTTTCTTCTACTCTAAACATAAAGTAGCAATTCTGAAGTTCTACCCTGCAGAATTAAATTCTAATAGGTATGTATGTACTGCCCCTGTACATGCCAGACTTCTGTTCAGTTACTCCTGGAGAACTGTCTTGAAAATAAAGCTAGCATGAGTCAAAATCAGCTTGTGAAACATCTAAGTTTAGGCAACAGATCCAACAAAGTTTCAGTCCTTCAGGTACAACTGTGAAATCCAAAATGCCATGAAGTTAGCTTCCAATAACATGAAAATACTTTTGAATTATGGGGGAGGATGGGAAAGAAGAGAGGTGATAGTGAATGCAGACAAAGAGACAACTCTAAGCATTGTAGGCAATGAAGCCATGGGCAGGTCTTATTTTCTTTTAGAGGTTTCTTTGAGTTTCACCTTTTTCATAACTGTGGAAACATCACAGAAATTGGCAGAAGAAATCACGCCATCCACACAGGATTTCCATTTTTCACAGGGGCAGAAATGCCAAGATATATTTCACAATTTTAATATCAACTCCAGTAAGTTTTTCTTTAGTCTGGCAATGAGATTAAAAGTAACTCTTCCACTATTAAATCTCAGTTTGATTTTCAACATAAAAATCTGCCATTTTATATCCAAGATATTGTGGTACAGAACTGATAAACAATGATTTCCTATCACCAACAAAAATGTAAAGATGGAAAAATGTTCTATAAAACTGCTCTTCAAAATACTGTACTTGAAGATGGGAAAAACAACCTCCATATGGCCTCATTCTCCTCTGTGGATCTGGATTTAGCCCAGACTATGTTTACTACATTGCATCTGTCATCCCTCTGACTGAGCTTCCAAGTGCATCATAGGAAGCCCAGGAAATCACATAGAAAACTAAGTTCAATTGCAGGTCACTGGTTCATGGAGATGGCTGGAATGTGTAATATTAAAATTTGTGGCAGAAAAGACAGTCAAATACAAATCTAAACTTAGGGGAATACCTGGTGATCTTTGACCAAAAAAAAAAAGCCAAGAGTGTACATAGAAGGTAAGCTTCTGGTCAGTCAGAAAAACAATTTCCTGGCTGTTGTTGGTAAATATTTGAGGAAGAAGCCTTGTTAATTCTGGTTTTAGACACCTTTTATGAATGTTTTCTCTGCTGAGTATTCCTCAAAGAGAAGACTTAACATATATGGTGTTTAAGGTCTTGATTCTGTAAAGAATTATGCACAAGAACAAATTCATGTACACAAGTGGCAGGCTCTTGTTAAACGTGCTGTTCTTTTGCATGAGGTTACCCATTTAGCTCTTTAATCCTGTAGGTAAAGCTAAACTAAAACTACACTGAGATCTGAATTACATATACTTAACAACTTGAGCATGTTATCTTTTTTCCTTCAAAAACATTATTCATTCGCATCATGTCCTGTGAAGAATTCTTTGAAATACATGTTTTGCTGAACTCATGCCTGCTTCTGGATTCTTCCCTCACCATCTGTTTTATTTTCCGCTATGCACTTTCACTGTGGGATTGGTCATCCAAGTCACCATTATTTTTGCAGTTTATCTGAACAATTACGCTTTTAAAACAAGAAAAACCAGATATTTCAAGATGACCATGTACTGTTTCTGAAGGGAATGCATTGACATGAATGTTCGGAAGGCACACTCAATCTAAAAACTGAGAATAAAAAAGTCAATCAAAAGCTTTTTTTTTTTTCTCTCTCAGAAAATTAATTTGAAGATACTACAGCATTGTTTCTCCTTTTACGGTATAATTTTTTTAAAATGCAGTTCCCCAAAATACTAACAGAACAAAGCCCTGCCCATTAGATGAAGGTCTTTGAAACTAGCTCTAGTTTAGAGGACATTTTTCTAAGTAATAACTTGAATGCACATATATGAAGTGAAAAAAACTTTTCTGGCGTAGCGTGAGTATCTGTGCACACTCACAGTTTGCTCTTTTGTTTCATATTATTTATTTAAAAAACTGTGTTACTTTATAAGGATATATTCAACTCTGTGTCACTTGTAAACAAATCATGGTCTCCAGAAAAAGAGCAGAAAAGGGAAGAGGCTTCTGCCTTTCTCAGTCTTTATGAGCCTCAAAACATTCACATTGAACTCTGTCACACGTGTCGCAAGGCCAAACTGCAGTTGCTCAGAGAAACGTAGTGGTGGATTGTAAAGATTCATGACAACAGATGAGTGCGAAGGGATAAAAATATGACAGAAAAATATTTTCTAACTAACGTCTATGGAAACCTAGTCAGTAATCCTCCAAACAAGGAAGAGAAGGAATGCCATAGGGTTCCCCTGCATCTCCTCAATCTTCCCAACTAATAACACGTGCTCACTGAACAAATTGACATGACTGGTATGTTTGAGAGAATGAATGAAGTAGTTGTAGTGAATTACCTGTTTATCATTACTTTAAATGTTAATACAAATTAGAATATTTTAAACTCTTAGCGAATTCCTAGTGGAACTACAAACATCCATCACAGCATTTGGGAATCTTCACTGAAGGATCACACAAAGAAACTTCTGCTGAGAAGACAAGGGGGAAAAACAGTCTCTAGAGAATTCTTTCTGGTTTTCTTCAAATATTCTCCATCTCTGGAAGACAAAGGAGGGGGAATCTTCTCCCTGATGGTAGTGTGAATTTAGCTTGTGTCTTTGTGTCTCCATGGAGACAATGTAAACACATCTGTTTTCTTTTTGCATTTGTAATGGAAGTATTCTACACAGAATTCATCACTGCAGGGAGCAAAACATTATCTCAGGGCAGAAAAAGGGGGAGTTCTTTACCACAATGACCAAAGCAGACCTGCTTTAATTCATTTCCATCAATGATCATTGTCAGCAGAAGAAGAGACAATAAGTGTAAAGTCATAGCTAAAACCTCAGTGTTTATGTCTCATGATACTTGAATTCAATGTTTAGTAAAATACTAGATATTAAGCTCATCTTGCAAGGGGAGAAAAAAACCAAACCAAATGCAGGATATTCAAGGCCATCGGGTGAAATGCAGCGTTCAAGAATTCTGAAATGTCAATATGATGTCATAACCTTTCCATAGCCGTTATATATTGTTGCTCCTTTGTGTAGCCACTAAAAATTAATCATTTAAAGACCTGACAATAAAGCTTCATTGTTGAAACTATGTCATATACACATTATTTGTAAATTAATTTTACATTTCCCCCAACATTTATTCGTTGCCAGTTAATGAAAGAGAAAAATGTATTGCACTGCAATTGTGTCAAAAGTTCATTTGCTCAGATATATTGCTTATTGTGTAAACCTGCCACGGACCTTTAAAATGATAACTTATTAAATATACTAATTTGTTGCATCCATGACAAAATGGTTTGGTGTTAGCAATTTCCAATATATCTTTAAAACAACATTTCTGTTTCTTTACTATTGTGAGGACTTTGTGTGGCAAAGAGTAATCACTTCTATTTAAGAGAAGGTACTTTACAGCAAGAACTTCTTATAACTAGGCGTGTAGTCACAGCCAAAAACTGGTTAGTGCATCATGGGACTATTTCATATTGAATGCTACAGATTTCACAAGCAGGAATGATGAATAAAATGCTGGACGGAATACCAGGAATGCGTATTGAAGATTGTGTGCTTGTAGTAAATGCGGTGTATTTTCTAAAATCAATGGTTTGATTTAATTAAAAACTCTAAAATTCTGGTAGGATATCTTGATTTTGGATTTCCTTCTTTTACAGAAAGTCATGTTTGAGACTGATACCTGATACATCCCCTTATATTCATGTGTTAACAAGGAACATGGGACATTCTTATGACTGGTAAAAACCAGCTTAACATGCTTCAGGCGCTGAATGAAACTTGCAGCTATTGAAACAATGAACGCTGGTTTAAACTTTTGCTTTCCTTTGCCACTTCTGGAGTTGAAATGTGTTTAATGAGATGAACATTCAACAAACTGTATAGCCAGCTCCCTAAAAATAAACGTATGTTCCCTTCTGCGATGTTACCTTAAAGGATTTAAATTCATCTGATGGAGAAGAGGTAATTGCAGACAAGAGCTCAAATTTAGGTTTTGTCCCTTTTAACCTCAATATTTCAAATTGTCCAGAAACCCACATGAGATTGGTGTCTGGGCACAACAGACATCTGTCTGACCCTCATGCACAACTAATACTGAACAGATATGCAGGGAAGGATAATGCTTTCCTGGCAAAATAACTACCAACATCATGAGGTAGAACTGATCACATGAAAGAAAAGAAGCTTAAGTATAAGCTTTTACTAAGATAATAATAAAAATAGTGGTAATTACAGGTGTCTGCAAAACACCAAGTAAGTTTAAACCTCAAGGCTTGGAAATATTTTGATGACTGTCGCAAGTCACAGGTAGAGACACAGACTATGGCTTTCTACTCTGAAGGTAAAACTATTCATATCACACCAATTTGTGTTTCTAACGAACATTAAGCACCTTACCTTTCAATTTTATGCAAAATCTATTGCGATTAATGCAAAAAGGTCTTTGACATTAATGGACTCTGAAGCAGTCTTCAAACTCTAAGCCCATCATGTGAGTGACATGGGAGCAGAGTAAATAACCTATATCCAGGAGCAGGCAACAAGAAAATCAAATGCCTATAATTAGACAGTACTGAGGCTCATGAGAACCCCTTCTGTTTAGGTGAGGAAGAAGTATCAGGTTTGTTGTTTGCTGGTTTTCTGATATTCAAGCAGGTTTCTAAAAATAAGCTGTTGCTTCAATTTGCTTTCCATTTCCTTAAGAGAAGAATTTTAAATCAGATTACAAAGGTTTGGAAACAAGCTTCTGTGAGCAGCAGAAGCCTGAGTAGTTTCCAGCTTCTGTCTAATTAGCTCAGACAAAAACTGAAAGGTGAGATTTTGCTAGTCCAACCTTGACATATAAAAGACTCTTCCTTTCTAGAAGGGTAAGACACTTTGTGAAGACTTTATACTTTTCTTTCAGTGTTGGGCTTATTCATTTAAATGTTTCACATTTATTAGCTTTGCAGTTTCCATTTTTATACGAGTTAAACATCTCGACATTCAATATTTGTTTTAGAAAGGTATCAGCTATCTCACAACAGGAACCCCCGAGGCAGGAAGAGATGTTAGCATTCCTGTTGCAATTAAAACTCTTTAATTGCTAACTAGATATGCATGATGTCCCATAAAATTCCAGAGACGTGTCACAGAAAAGATGCATACCCAGCCATGTTCTCTCAAAGGACAGGTCAGACAATTAAAGCTGAAGCCATTAGTCACTTCACAGCTTGTTTGGGTTGGCTGTGATTTTTTGTGCCTTTCAGAATACTTAGCTAAGGAATTTCATGACATGGCAATACTTAAAGTGAAAAGGGCACAGTAATTAGTTCAAAGAATGAAAGGAGTTTGATTTTCTTAATGTCAATTTTTGGACTGCATAATGCATAATAAAAGGAGCTTGTAAGTTTTTGTTTGACAAAATTGTCCTTGGGGATAATGTAGGAACTTTCCTTTAGGTTTTTTGCTGAATAACATAGAAGTCAAAATGCCTGAGCTGCTTTTCAATAAGGCAAACATTTCTTATTATCAAATATAAGGCTGTCGATGATCATCCCAGAGTTGAAGTCGTTAGTCAGAATTTACGACTAATATTCTTCTTCAGCTCTGGCTGACCAGCCCCTCCTGACAGAGCCCAGCTCTGGGCACACTCCCAGCTGGCGCTCTCAAATCACAGTAGTTCTTGTCCCTTTTTCAACTTTGCTGGCTAAGCATCAGCACAGATCCCAGGGATGAATTAATCTACTATATAAATATATACCAAGGAATCTTCCCTTGGGAAAAGAGTCCATGTTCACAGAGAATTGTCATTCTAATTGGAAGTTTCATTGACGCAGGAAGTGGTATTCAGTTACAGTTTAAGACATTTATTTGCATTCATTCCGTAGCTTTTCCAGAAGGACATTTACTAGAAATGACTTCCAAATATCAATAAAGAAAAATACAGAATATATATTTTCTTGATATATTTACAACATTGCACAATGTCAATGTTTTTATATTTCATTCTTTCAAAAGGTCAAATAATATTAATTTGGAGGAAAATCTAGAATTAAAGAAGAGGCAAAAGAACCAAGAAAACCTTTGGGCAGTGTGGTTTCTTCCTTTTTCTCTCCTCATTCCCTAGTTTTCGAATGGGAACAAATAATATGTTCACTATATACAGATTTTTGAAACAGCAAAGAAGTACACCAAAACACAAGAAGACTACTTTCCTTTTTCCCACCCAGCCAAATTACCTTTTCATTTATAAATAGGAAAATTGACATAGAAAGTGGAAAGAAGACAACAGGTCCAGAAAAAAGGCCTCAGAATTCTGAATCACTCTGGCTCAAGTCCACTGGACCAAATGACACTGCTGCTCATTGATTTCAGAGAAGCAGAATGGAAAATTCAGGTTGGGCATCTTGTTTACTAGAGGAGTGCTTTTGCTGCGCAGCACTGTGCAAATAGGTATGACACTGGTAATAATTTGAAGAGTCTGTGTAAGAATTGGCTGGTATTTGGAATTACTTTTCTAATCACAGAGAAAAATGACGAAACGTGTATGCGAAATGTGAAATTCATGATTTCTTAACAGACATTTGTCACAAGAGCTATTCTCCCACACAGAGTTACAGAATAACCACACATTTTTCATCTCCCTCCTTCAAATGTGGGCACTTTAAAATAACGGGATGAGCTCATATTTGGGAAGTTAGTTTTCTCTTGACTCACTAGAGAAGACAGGCAGCAGAACACATGAACACTTTTAGACAGAGATAAAATTAACCAAGTATTAATGCTGGGTGTCCAACGTCATAGAACAAAAGAGAGAGTGCTCTGAGACATAATCAGGAAAAAGCACCTCAACGTCAGGGTCCTGAGTACATCCAGCTACTCCCGGAGGTTTGGCTGCCTGGGCAGAGGGCCAATAGAGATGATGCAGCTGAGGGCTGGCTGTGTCTCTGGAGATACAAGCCATAAATTCTGTACTCAGAGCTGGAGGCTCAGTATGTAGGACTTTTCAACTTACAAAGCCTGTGTCTGTGAAGCAGGATCAGATGTTCTTCATTGAAGAGCTACACCAGAGAGTGTAGAAGAAAAGTAATTTACTGGAGCTTGCTAAGATTCCAGCGTGAAAATGCAGTAAGTTTTAGACACATCAACTGGTGGTGTGCCACAATGGTTGCTTTCTATTAGATCCATATCAAAGTATTTTTTCTGTTTTGAAATATCTTGTCATTGCAATAAAGGATGTGCATCTAATCTTAAGGACATTAAAGTCAACTGATATATCACAGTCTTCCTAAATGTTACCTGCATAGTAAGTGCGTATATATTACAAATTTTCATAATAGCCATCTTGAGACAATTCCTGTCATCTTGCAGTTTGGTAGAAATACACCTTTTCTTCTATTACTTATAGTGGTACTTAAAATGGCCCACCGAATCTTCAAAGAAGGCTAGCCTCTGCCCCTCCAAAACCACGTATTATAACCACACAAGAATCCATTGCTGAGCGAGAACATTGTGTTTTAAAAGCAAGATTTCCCTTTTCTTCTAAATAGGTCCTGCACAAAGTCAGCATCCAGTTAACAGTAAAATGTGGTAAATACTTCTGATCCATAGGGAATAGAAGCTAGTTTCGCACTGTGGGAGTTGAACAGTGTGTGTACTCTTCTACAGACCTGATCGAACAGCTGCATCTCACCAGCTGCTGTCTGGATGAAACCTTCCCAACGTGACTTTCTAGCAATCACTTTGTGATTTGGTACCCATCTGGCAGTCAGCATTATATTGTTGTCAACTCCTCCTTCTCTGAGACAGTTTTATCTTTGAATTCAAAGCCATCACGGTGGTATCATTAATTTAAAGAACATGGATCTCCAAATCTCTGGAGAAAAGGTTCAAGGAATTTTTTTTCTGCAACAGGCCTCTGCTGAGCTTCACTCATAAATCAGTCAGGTATGGCTTCACTGCTTGAAACAGAAGCCAAGGCAATGAAACCGTATATTCCATTAATGTAAATCAGTGCAATGATTTAGATTACTGTAGATCTGGCCAATACAGTTCTAATTTACACTAAATCGAAGTTTTGAAGATGAACGTCACCCAGAGTCTAAGCAATCGAATACAACATACAATTACTATGGACAAATGACCAATTTTGGCCTTTTGTGTACATAATTAATTCGGATATTTAGTTGCATACATAAATATCTTTTAGATCCATTTAGCTTACTGTGTGAAAAAAAAAACAGCCATCATGTAACTAAGCACTTCAGAAATCTGAGCATGATACATAGCTCTTAGACAGCAGTTTTCTGAACATCAGCCTTTCAGAAATTATGAGCTAAAGCCTTTTAGGAAAAAAGTACAAGAGAACTCTAGAATGACATTTTAGAAATTTTAACCAATTTTAGATTCTTTATTTTCGGAGTTCAGAGCTTTTTAAAATCACACACAACAGTTCTAGTATCTAAAACATTTTTAGGAAGGCTTAAGATTCTGTGTAAGTAGCTGTTTCCAAGAGCTATGACTGCAGGTGAAACTCCATGTATGCCAAGAGCAAGCCAGGAAGGAGATATGTAATCACATAAAAGGGAGAGCTTAGAGCTAGGAAGTGTCAGTTAGAGCAAGCAACAGAGCTATCAATATGTAGCAGAGCGTTACCAATTCTGTAAGCCATCACTTACTCCTTACATCATTCCCTGCTTACATCATTCACATCTAAAATAAAGAAAACAAGAATAACACTTCTCGTTCCTCATAAAAGAATTTAATGGAACTAATCATTGCTGCAAAGCTCTGTAGAATTTGTTTCTGAAAGAAACTTTATAAAAAGCAAAATAACATTACTCATGTGAGAGCACACACACAAAATCAATTACAGCTGCATCTTTTCTAGGTCATTTTGTTGGTCATAAATTCTCATCATATTATTTGCTGTTCTGCATATTCTCTAAGGAGCCCTACCTCCTCTATATGCATCAAAAGATGATGTAATTTTTTAGGCAAGCTTCTTTTTCAGATTCTCACAAACCACAGTTGATTTTGGGGTGGTTTTCATTGTTTTTTTTTTATAGGGGAGAGGAGAGCATAACGCATTTTGCAGTGACCTACCTTTCATCTCCCCTGCCATCTTCCTGTGCAACAACATAGTTTTTGCAGCTGTTAACCTCCCCATCCCTATTTTCAAATGAGTAATTTCTTAAAGGAAATTGGGAAGTCCTTAGGAGTTTGAGGTACACCCAAGTTATCCCATGGACTCAGTCAGATAATGTTCATCTAGTTAATGATCTTCTGTCTCAATTATCCATATAAACTATGTAAGTGCAAATGCAACTAGTTAACTGCTGCAGTATGAATCTGATTAATATGTTCATCTAGAATTAACTGCTGATGCAAGTTGGGCAACAGGCAATTCATAGAGAAAAGAGTCTCACTTCTTTCAGAGTCTGTAGTCAACATTCCAAAATAGTCCTGCTTTTTAAGAAATAGTTTTTATCACAGTCTCAGAAGCAAGAGGGAGGGGAGAAATTCTAATCAAGCTAAACAAGTATCTCAGAATTCAGGCTTCAGCCTTGAGCGGATGATATCAGAGCTGCTAAGCATTGGCAGAAGCACCAGTATGGAAAATAAACTAAAGAAACAGATGGGTCTACTCACTGGCAGAGCAGCCTTTCCAAAGGGAGACCAGCTGCAACACAGGTAATGTAAGCCATGATCCTGTGTCTCTGCTTCACGCTGCTGAGATAATCTAACTGGAGGTGTGAAACTGAAGAAGGATACTGACTCTGATATACCACACAGAGCCTCCTCTATCCAAATTAACACTGACCAAAACATGCTACCCATCAGTAGAGACTGCACTGTGCTAAAGAAAAATTCCTTCCACCTCCGTAAGCTGATGCACTGTGAATGATGACCTTGTTCTAAGTGACAGCAGTGGCTTGGGGGATCTGACAAGAACAGGGCTACTGAAAAAGTCGCACACCTAAAGATGGGAATTTCAGTCCTCAAAAAAGTTCTATGACTGACTGATTAAGCATTGACAAAGAATTAATCCTTTGGCTCTGATACAGAATAGTGTAAGAAATGCTTTTCTGTCCTGTAGAAATCTGGGATTTAACTTTCTTTTTAACTTTAAACCAGAAAGAAAAGAAAAGCAGACAAACACACCAAGAAGAGTCGAGAGTTGAAGGCTGGCCAGCTGGCAGCTCTTGAATCATAGACAGCTTACAAGACATTCATGTATAATCCCATTGCAGCGCTAAGTCAAGTGACAGTAGTGAGGCTCTATTGACACAGAAACTGCTGAGAAATTCAAATCACTAGACAAGTAAGCCAAGTAAGCTACTGGAACCAACACCAGCAGGATCAACCATTACCTGGAAATGAGCAGTAACACTAAAACAAAAAATGAGAAAACTTTAAGATCCTCTTCCTATAAAGTCTTCTTCTGTTTCCAAATGATGAGATGAAAAATTATGTGTCTTTATTTTATGTGTAAGTTTTGGTAGGTGGTCCTCAAGTCAGAAGTCACCCACCCTACAGAAGTTCATCAGTTTAATTCAGTATATGGAAAAAGCAATACTCAAAGGTCATAGAGCAAGAAACTGGACCTAAGCCTCTTATCTTGGAGAAATGGTAGGGAGAACCCTGCCCATCGGGCTTAAGGCTTGTTGTGCTCCAGTCAAAAACAAATCAGATTTATGAACAAGGTATTTCTTCTAGTAAGTAGCTGAGAACTGCAATATCAAAGAAACTCATTACTATAAAAGGTAAAGGCTAAAAATAAAGCTATATTTCCCTTGTTTGAATTTTGTTGCACACCTTGAAATTGAAATCCATAACTTTCCTCAGGGCTCAGTTTGCTCAGCCTTGCGTGTTGCTTGTGTTTAATAAATCTGGGTATTGAACCCTGTTGTGCCCCTGTGATTCATTCACATTCCACACATATGTATTATTACCCTCTTCACATTTGATATGGAGAGCGACAGATAAGAGCCAGCGCGTTGGCCGGTTTCCTAATACAGGGATAGACTGACTTCGAATCAATACCCAGGGCTGCTGCTTTGAAACTTGAAGCTGCAACCACAGAACCTGACCCCGCTGTGTTTTCACCTGTACTACACGTATCTTGGATTATCATTGTCCCTTCAGAAACACTCGAAGGAATATACTTATGCAGCGTGCACCTTAGATAAATTAAAAAAAAAAAAAAAAAAAGGAATAGAAGAAATATGACATTAAGGTAGAAGAAGAAGGCAACTGGGGAAACTCCTGACACAAAAGGCTGCTGTGGGAAGATGGCTCTTGAGGAGCACAGGCAGGAGGGTATCAGGAAAAGAGAGTAATGAAACAAGCTGCCCACACGTCCACATTACTCCTACTCTGCTACTGAACTTGATGGTTCTTTCTTTTTCCCTTCTCTCTCCTTGTTTTGTGAAAACATCATATTTCTCATAGATAAATCAGGAAATCATATATTTGGCCATTCTAAATAAACATCTGATTGTTCATTTGAAGAGCAGCCCATCTAAGATAGGAACCATAAAATTACAATAATCAAGAATAGCACAGAAAATACTTTTAACCAGGAAAAGTAAATAAGCAAATGAAGGCACAGTGGGTATTGGGCAGAGTGCTGCAGTTCACATCACAGGGAGAGGATCTGCTGCACTAGAGAATGCTAATGCAAGAGCTACGGTCCCTATACCTCCTGGTTAAGTTTGTGCCTAATTATGAAGGAATTGCACAGATACAGTAGGATCCGTCTAATCCTTTTAACTAAATAAAGAATGCCAGGCTTAGTTCCATACACTCACTGTTATGCCAGCAGGCTTCTTAAACACAAAGTTAATATTTAAAATTTTGCAACCTATATGTAAGTATTCTGGCTAATTGTATTATTATCAGTTGGTCAGTTTAATTTTTTTTTTATTTTTTTTTTAATCCTAGACAAACCAGTCTATTTCCACAGGCAAAACAGTCACGTTAACTGGTGTTAAACATTAAACTATCTTTTCATTTTGTTCCATTCCCACTTTGCTATTGTCATTTCAGGAGAATGACACCCATTGATCTGATCAAGACAAAGAGATCCCAATACCTCACTGAAAGTTTTCAGTTTGTAATGGTGACCAGCAACGAAATCAAAGCTCTTTCTGGTTGGCACAGGGACCTGGGGAAAAAGGGAACTGTATATGCTGATGCACATTTTTTTATAGAGGAAAAATAGGTCACTGCTGTTCCACTGGAAGTGGATTATTAATCTTCCTGTGAATTTACAATACTCAAACAATGACCAAAGTAGTATTGGAGATATTTATGAGCATGTAAGTCCAGAGAAAAATGTACTCTATTTCATTGCCAGGATCCAGACTACATTCCTCCTCAATGACCCGGCACTAGAAAGAAGTTCCTGTATCTTCCTTTTTCTCTCTGATACATTCACCTGCTTCCATATTTTGTGTCTCATCAATTGAAATTTAATTTTCCAATGTCTTCTAGTGTATTTGTGACATTGAATGATGATACAGCAAAAATACCATTTTCTTAGGATCCTACGTAAGAGGCAAACGCTTCTTTGCTCCAAATCGGCACATCACCAACACCAAATTATTCTGCTACTAAGTATGCTATAAGGGGAGGGGGATTATTAAGAATCAGTCAAAACCTCTGTTTTAAGATCCTTTTCCTCTCCACCCACCCACTCCACATTCTGTCCACTGGGAAAATAACCTATCAAAAGCCGAAGGATTTCTCTCAGGTGATAGGGATGGACTTCACTCTTTTGTTCTCTCTTCAGCAAAAATGAAGATTTAAATTAACTTTAGAATATACAAATAATATTCCCATGATTCTCTGGGAGCAGCACACATAACATCCCCTGAAAACTGCACTCCCAAAAGTCAAAATTTCATTCACAGCACAATGCCTACTTCAGGACAAAATGCCAGACTCCTGAAAGCTTTAGCATTCTCTCTGCTCTGCTGCTGAAGGATTGCTATTCCTAGAAGAATTCAGCTCTGTAAGATAAGTGTTAATGCATTATTTCTGTAGGTCTCCAGGGTCTGAAGTTTGAATTTAATGTGGACTGAATAAAATCATTTGCTTTTTTATCAGCACGGTCCAAGAACCATGGTTTGAGGCCAATATGTGACTCTAAGGAAAATGAGTTTAGCTCCAACTCCTTAATCCCCGGATAAGATCATGAAATCATCACACATCACTCAGTGCTGTTTAGCAAAAAATGCCTGCCTCTGTAGGAATAATAAAACAACTGAATTACAGGCATTGGCTCCACAAAGATGACGGCTCTTGCAGGTTCAGATGAAGTACGTGGTTGTATACACAGAGGATGGAGTGCAGCCAACAGAGCACAATATCCTCCATTTCACATTGATGTTTGATTTCAAAAAATAATTATCTCCTTGCACACTCTTTCTTAAACACACACATGCATATACTTCTATGCATAATAATTCTGAGTTAAAACTTATGAGCTGCTATAGGTATAATTCCAGAATAAACATGGGAGTAGCTCCTGATGTAGACTGCTGTAACAACAAATTAAGTCAGTTTATTCACATGCAAACACAGAAACTCAAATGTAGAGACAGTTGATGAAACAATTAGTGTTTTCCATAAAATTCATACAATTACAGGTGCTAGAGAAAGAAAGCACTAAAATAGAATAGCCATATGAATTCACTGTTATTTCTCTTGATTAGATGCAACTAATTTCATTAAAGAGAAAATTTAGTACTGAGGGCTAATCGCAAGCAACTATGCCAAACCAACAGCAAGAATTTCACTGAAATAGAAAAGCATATCTAAATTTCAACTCCATGACGTGCACAGATACTGAACATACCATACAGAAACTTGATGGTACATGTGTCCTGACAGAGCAGAAACAAACCAATGCAACCAATTATAACTATCCCTCCCATTTAATAGGTAAAACCTAGCCAAATGGAACACTTCTGACAATTTGATGGAATAATCTTGCATGTCAAACATCCCTGAGAGAAAACACCGAGACAAAATACCCTGAACACATGATTCCTTACAATTTTTTCTCAGAAGCCAGTGAGCTCCCTTAAAATTCTTCTCACAGTAAAGGATGAACTGAGTAGAACATTCTCAATTTCTTCCTCTGAAGGAAGCTTAAATTTTTTTTTGCTGTCATGTAAGCTTTTAAAGAACCGTTTCTTGGAGCTCAATAGACTATGAACCAAATTGTCGGTTAATAGGGTGATAACAGTTTAAAGAACAGCAAACAAATAGACACAAGCCAATAAACTGATGGACTCCAACAACGCTCTGATATTTTTTTTGTATTGTTCAAGTAACGTTCTATTCTGGGCAGCTCTCAAGTGCAATTCTTAAATTCAGACCCAGTCCATCATTTAGGCATAGGCAGAACAACTCCAGATTTACCAAAAGCAGAACAGAATTTACATTGTTTGTTCACAGAAAGTGTTATACAAGCTTAATTTAAGATTCAATTTAGCACTGCTCTTTTAAAACAAAGGGGTAGGGTTTGCTACATTGACCAGAGTCCCATATTAATCTGCACAAACAGCAAACTAGTTTAGAATGTGAACAGAGCTACCACACAGCTATCCACATCTGACTGTGCCTATTAGGTCAAAGCTATTTAGAAACATATTTAAAGTAAGCATATTAATCAATGAAATCTGAAATAAGAGCAGCTACAAAAATAGTCATACATTTTAAAGTAGTGTAAGTCCGTGTGTGTAGATTAGTTTTAACAGTTTTTGCAATTTCCGTTTGAACTCAAGTGCAGTGAATTATCTGACTCCACATCTCATTAAAAAAAAATAAATAAATCAAACCCAGTTCCCATTTGGCACAGAATTTTTAGACAAGGGTGCCAGATCCTGACAAGGATATGCTGGGACTATGTGTGCATGTATACCTATTTTAAATGATACTAAATGAAATATAATCTTTCTTGAAAGAAAAAGTCAAACAAACTGACAGAAATATTCAGATAGGAATTCAGAGTTAGACAGTGATCTTTTTTAGAATACATTACTTTACACCCTGGATTAAACTGAACATATACTCAACTGAAAGATGTTCATACTCCATAATTCATTATTAAGGATGAATATGTTATTATCATATTATCGAAATTAATTATTCAGTGCAGATGTACTGCAGCATTTTCTTCCAGAAGGGTTCCCATAGGCTCCACCCCAGAGATTTTCAGTGCTCTTTTTTTCCAGTTCCTTTCTGACAAACAAGAATATGATCATCATTGCCTTGTACCTTGTTTCAAGCCAAATCTCTTGATTCAGTTTCTCTCCTCATGCTCAATCTGCTTCACTTCCCTGTTGAATCTACATGTTGTCCCCTTTAAATTTATATTTACTTCTGTTTCCACGCTTGAATTTGTACACTTCCTGCCTACACACCCTACAGACAGTGAAATTCTTCTCTCTAAGCATACACCTGTAGTTGTCCCTCTGTTCGGGTGTGTACTCTACAAAGAGGAGCTGTGATAAAGGAACCAGAGTGTGTAGGGTGTGTGGACAACTGTATTAGAGATCTCTCAGTTTTTCACAGACAGAGGCAAAAGCCCTGTTAACACAAAATGTATTCACTTACTTAGACACACCAAACTGTCAGCGAACAAGCACAGATAGGAAATAGTGATGCACGGACCTAAATAGGAGCAAAGCCTGAAAAACGCAGGATTTTTTTGTATACTCATTTGAAAATTATAGCTAACCTCTCTCATGTGTACTCAGAGAAATGTGTGCTCAGAGAGAAATATTCATAATACCCACCAGCACTTAAACAAGAGGTTATAGTAAGACTGCTAAAATAGTTTCTTCTAGGTTTGGTTCTGGGAAGGGGAAGAGACATAGGAAATGCTTTATTTGCTTGGTTTTTCACATAGCAAGATCTAACTTGATCCTGGTTAAAGCTTCAGCCCTACTGAGATTGTGTTAGGGATATATTGGGATCCCAAAGGCATCAAATCTTAAGTCACAAGAAAGAAGTTCACAGCGGTCAGCTCAGGTATGTCAGCAGAATACAAACTCAGAGGAATAAGGAATGTTTTCTTTCAAATGCAAATCTACACGTAGGAGGTAGTGTTTTGTCATTCGATGAGAGACCTCTCTGGCCATTCAGTGCATGTTTCCAGCAGTAAATAGGTAATTTTCCTGCATTGCCTTGTGGGACAGTTTGGGTTTATATTCATACAGATAAGCAGAGAAGGATGAACAAGATGTTGTTGATGAACAAGACTGGAAATCAGAGGAAAACTACCATTAATTCCCTGCTGGTTTAAATGGGACTCAGACAATAAAGGGCAAAGTATTCAGCCTGACAGACTTTTTGTCTGTGGACAGAATTGACCTGTGGAGCAGGTTGATACTGCTGAAGTGTTAAATCTGCACTGGTACACAGGCAGGGCACAGTCTGGGAAAAGGACCCAAAGCAATGGGAATGAGACATGTTGAGAAAATTTGCCAAGTGGGAAGCTTGGACTGTTACTGCAATACCTAGAAAAGTTAGAAGTTAGAACAAGAAAAAATTTTTATTCCACACAAGAAATGTGACCCTCTGCTCTAGTTTTCACGGACAGAAATCAGTATATCACAGAATCACAGAATCACAGAATGTTAGGGATTGGAAGGGACCTCAAAGGATCATCAAGTCCAATCCCCCTGCCAGAGCAGGAACCTAAATGACATCACACAGGAAGGTGTCCAGGCGGGTCTTGAATGTCTCCAGAGAAGGAGAATCCACAACCCCCCTGGGCAGCCTGTTCCAGTGCTCTGTCACCCAGAAATGCCCAGAAATGGATATTTAAGCTCCTACCTAACAGGTATTCAAGGAGGAAGTTCTGTACCTAAGAAATACAGAAGCCTATAGACTTTTATTGTAGCTGATAAAATGGGTTTCAAGGATAATATTTGGGTCTCAGGTACATAGAGGCAGTAATTTGAAATCCAAATGTAACATGCTTGACATGAAAACATGTAGTTCAGCCACAGCCCAGGGCAAATATAAAAGGGAATCCTTCAGCACAGGAGACAAGGGAAAACGTAGGGAACACTCAAGAACTATGAGATGCTTTCCCAAAGAAAAGCATTTAACCCATTATCACTGTAGATTTACATGAGTTTAAATTATTAGTAGGAATGATAATGCAGAGAAGTCATCAAAGAGTCATGAAGAAAGCAGAATGATTCATGTGATCTTTTCGGCTTGTGCCACTTATTATTTAGAGGCAACATGTAATAAATGAAAGTTATCTCTCTTGATCAGGGTTAGAGGTTTATCTAATTATAGAACTATAGAATCATAGAATCATTTAGGTTGGAAAAGACCTTTAAGATCATTGAGTCCAACCATTATGAATGATTATGAATTATGAATAACTGTACCTCAGACGAGACATCACAAACAATGATCAAAGCTAAGATATTCGATATAAATGGCCTCTGTGGATATCCCATTTGATCTGCATATTTTCATATATATAAAAAAAAATATTACCCTAAACTCTGCTGGGATTCATTCCTAAGCCTCCAAGCTTAACAAGGTTGCCCTCTAAAGCCACTGATGTATTCCTGCCTGTGAAAAACAAACACTTTACTGAAAACAAATACACATATGCTAATGCCTCCAGAGCCACTTGGGAATCAGAAAGTGTGGATTGAATCTAATCGATAAGTGAATGCACCCTAAACTCACCTTTAACTGAATTGAAATGGAACCCTCATACACCTTGCCAACATCTGTGTAAATATCTCCTACAAACACATACATCATCCTATGAGCTGACAAACGTGACTGAGCCGAATGTAATTTTGTGATGCACAGAGCCAGCTCTTTCCTTTTCTCCCATGTTACTGATCCTGTTCCTGCCTGATAAGGAAATTAAATTTCTCACAGTTGTTAAGTAAAACATGTAATTAGCATTCCAGTACACCAAATTGCTGCCAGCCCACTCCACCAGTTTGAGAGCTAGGAATATTCAACTACTAAAGGATGCTTCTGATACTGACTTTGGATCATCCCTACAATTAAGCTGCTACTTAACTGTTTCACAGCGGTGGTATAAAAACTGGGTTGTAATTTGGAAGACAGAGCCTGGTAAATAAGAGCTTTGATGGGAAGTATGTGGGAAAGGTGGTTTACCCTTGGCTTAGACAGTGTCTTTCTTTACCAAATGAGGAACAGCAAAA
Organism: Baryphthengus martii; assembly: GCA_013396935.1. Classification (NCBI taxonomy): domain Eukaryota; kingdom Metazoa; phylum Chordata; class Aves; order Coraciiformes; family Momotidae; genus Baryphthengus; species Baryphthengus martii. Next base: position 199,512 of record VWZK01018896.1, read on the forward strand.
GAAATCGTGTGAAGTCAGGGACCTGAAATTGTATGGCTACTGAGGCTTGTCATGATGGATAATATTAACGCTGCAGAAACTCTCATAAGATAATGCAGCTTTTTACAAGATAACAAAACAGGAATTTACCAGAGTTATGACTTCAGAACATTACTCTCTATTTCTCAAGACTTAAAGACTTTCCTCCACTGGAAAATATCTCCTGGAAATTACTCCATGTTAAGAAATGGTACCTCATTTCCCTCCTGCTACTGTTGCTAGTTTTCCTATAGCTGACATCTGTATTTTGGATGACAATGCCAAGAAATGTGTTACAAGGGCAAAGAAATGTACTTAGGCAATGTATGTTAAAAACTAGTAGCAGCGAGACTGATGTCAATAATACACTTCAGTTGTTGCGGTTGAGTGTTGCTACAGGTTTATGGAATTCTCTCCCAGCTGACCATTGTGGGCTACTTAAATCACCTGATGACTTTGTAAAAACACAAGTGCAAAATAGATCAATCGGGCCAATCAGGTACTGCTCTCCTCCTTAATATGCATTAAAGATGAATCTATCCTAAAGCCTGACATGAAATTTAACAATCCTTTCGTTAGCAAATACATGGCTGGTATTCATTTTGATTCCTATTATATTAGTTTAGCAATTACTCACAACTCCCACTCTAACATAAGGCAAAACGATTTAATTATTTATGTTGACAGGTCAGTGTATAATCAAAACCAATTTGCTACCCTTAAGGGTGAGGAACCAAAAGGTCCTTACTGCAGTCATATTAAGCTTACCATTAAAAACAAAGAATCAATACTTTCTTTTAATTGCACATGCTTTCTTTAAATGGGTAGAAGCATTTGCTTGAAAACAAATTTAGTACTGGCTACTAATGTCATACTGTAGCCAGTACAATTTCTTCTAATGGTAGGACAAGTTGATCTTATTTCAATCACTTAAGATCTAATCTACAAAGTAATTATATTTTACAAAGTATTTCAAGAGTACTTTAAAACACTGGGGAGTTCAGAAAAAATAGCATATACCCTATCAGTTCCAGTCTTTGGACATACTAGAGCTTGTAAATTGGACAATTAAACCCAGCAATTAAATACTATGGGAGCTAGTGAATGCTAATGGATTTATGAGTTCCCTCCATTCTAATGGCACATTGGGCCTCTCTAACTGCTTCCCAAAGGAAACCATCCTTTGAGAGTAAGCAAAGCATATTCATCCTCACCTAAATATCTGATAAAAATACTCATAATTTTCTACGTCATGAAGTAAAATTAGAAAGCTACTTGCAATTCTTACAAAAAAAAAACATAGAAATCAAATATATTTGCAAGTAGCTACAAAATTGGAAATATCAGAAATTAAAGTGAGAGCTTCTTTTTACAAGATTCAGCAAGAAAATCACAGGAAGGTTAGAGTTCTTGCAATGTTATAGCTAACTGAAAAACTAACTGAAATCGTACAAGAAAGGGACCACCATTTCAGGAATATGAAGGTCTTCTGATGGAGGAATAGAAAGATGGAGCTGAAAAGGAAAATCAGGCTGCATTTTGTATTTAGAACATCTATTTTGTATTTATCATGTTTTTTTCAGAAAACAAGAAACGTAATTGTAATGCAACTGCCCTAGCAGTTACAAATGAGACAAGTGCAAGTCTTTGTTCAATGATGATATTGTTTTAGGACTCTAAGTGGTTTTTAGGATGGAAATTGGAAGCATAGAAGGATTATACCCTAAAGTAGTACAAAATTAGCTCCAGCTTCAATGGAGTGAAATTAACTTGGTAACTGCGACAGACTGTCTACAAATTTGATGGCTTAGGCCAGTACTGCTCCGTAGCAACACTCTAAGAGCAAATTAGCAGATGCACCAGGGTGACAAATGTCTGCTCATTAGCAAAGGTTACTATTTTGCCCAGGAAGACAACCGCTTAAAAAAAAAGCATTCTTTGTGCTGGAAGACTGAGAACCACAGCAGCGTTATGCTTTTTTAGATCTTCAAATTAGTACACATTTTTGTCATGTCAGCTTCTACATCTGTTTAAATGTTGCAAATATTTATGAATATTAACTACCATTTGTTCCAGAAGAGCTGTAAATCAGTTAATTAGGAACCTGTCATCATGTTTATATTGTCTAAAGGAAATTCCAAACCACAACAGAATATGAAATTAAGCTAAAGTTTAGTCTACAATCATCATTTATAATTAGATAAATTGGTTCACTCAGAGCCATCACATAGCAGGAGGCGATCTATTTTTTTTTTTTTCTGCTGATTAAATAAATAAATACAAGAGCTGAAACACATATTGAAACACAACATTTCATATATCAAGTGGGCCAGTTTTGGACTCTCACCTCAAGGAGGCCAACAACTTCAGGAGGTACTGAATTTAACAACTTGAGAATTACCAAGAATGAACCCCTAAAATCAGCAATAAAAATAAATTACCCATATATAAATTATACGACAAATAATAAAGGCTTAACTGGCAAATATTTAACATGGGAAATTTCCTTTCTATATACCTCCTTCCAATATTTATTAAGCTAATCATTTCAGTGTTTTATGAATGCAAATTGCTTTTTCTCCATACTCAGTTAATTTTGTCTCTAAACAATGAAGTCTCTTCGCTGATTCACATCATTCATTTTCTGGATCATTCATATACTCCAGTCAGCAATACTTACGATTCTTCCATCACAGGCTGGGGAGAATACACCATATTTTAATTGGCAGCACAGGTGTAACAAAAGGTCCTGTGAAATATTTGCCTGACTTTGACCCTTCTGGGAGTGTTGTTTATTAAAAAGTCTCTGAAGAAAGGCTCAGTTATAGCCAAATGTTGTTCTCATCACTATTCTAAGATCCAGAAGTTTTACCTGGGAACCAGACTCCTCCTAGGTTTTAAGATTTCTCACTAAAGAACGCACATAATTTAAGTTTGTTAATCAATGGGTGCAAAAAAAATTAGCACTGTCTTTAGTAAGCAGCAGTCTTAGATGGTTAATGCTGAACTCAGAAATGTTATTTCAGTGCAAAGGAGAAAATGACTTTTATGAGGGACAAACTTTGAACTGTCCAACACTGAAATACAAACCTCTGTAGTATGGAGAGCAGTGAAAAAGACAAAGAGCCACCAAGAAGAAATATGTTTCATTGTACAATCTTCCCACCATAGGTAGAGTTTTGACTTTAAATTACTTTTGAGGGATACTTCATGTCTTTTCTATTAATTCTCAATTAAAACTCGAGTGTATTAAATTTCAACATTATCAGAAAATCCTGAAAACACTTCCAAAGCTCTCCTGCAGCTGACAGAAGAGCTGTAATACCTAAAATATAACACATTGCTTCATGAGAAGTATCTACATGTAAATTTTACATCACTTTTTCCACTTTTATATAAATGAAATAATGTAAGGCATGTAAGTTAAAATAAAGGTTAATTCCCTCTCTAACACTTTTTACCTCTTTTATGACTATTATGAGTATTAGTTGCAACAGAAAACAATGTGTAGGGTATTTGCCCATGAGTTAAAGTCCAGTTGAAGTTAATGACTGCTTTCTCATTTTTGGGGGCCATCAAGTCTCAGCTCAGTGGTCATCAATCCACAGGAAATGCCTGGTTCCTGAAATCATTAGTGCTTAATTGAAAGGATAGCAACCAACACAGTAGAAAACATATAGCCTTCTACTGGGAATGTATGAAGTACAGGCTTACACTGAGGAACTCTTTTCTTCCATACCCTCAGATCAGGAGTTGAAAACAACCTGGGAGGGGAAATAAATCTGAGGATACAAAGAGCTTCAGCAACAAACCAGCAGGTCATAAATAAAATGCCCCCACAAATGCCAAGTGGTTTTGTTTTCCTTTTCTTACTCTCTCTCTCTTTTTTTTTTTTTTTTTTTAATCATTATTCACCCTGACATGAATCCTAATTAAAATTTTACACAGTGTGTCTTTTAATTAGCCGTGGCTGGAGTGGTGAAAGCTATCAATATTTAGCAGGATAATTGTACGAAATGACTTTTCAAAAATGAACAGCAGGCATGAATCCACTCAACAGCAGGGGGTTATTCAGACACACACTGTGCAAGATGGGGTGCCTCAGATAATGTGTGAGAGATAATAATGCACACAGGGAGTGACACATGCTGCCATATTTTGTGCTTCGTTGGTTTTCTGCAAACAGCATTTGGCTCTTGTTGCACTCAGGACATCAGGGTTCACACAAGCTTCAAGCTGGTGATTTTTGTCTTTATGTTATTGATATATTTTATCTTAAATAGAAGGATGTGTTTAATAACAACACACACAAACAAAAGATTGAGATGCAGCTCCATGTATCGCCTAGTTTGCTTACGCTTTGCAGAGGCTAACAATGAACAAGATCAGGAACTGAGGCTTGCTTGCTTCTTTTCTTCATTCCTCTTTTTTTGTATCTAAAATTAAAAAAAAAAAAAGCTTTGCCCATCCAGGCAGAATACACAGCAGTAAATTAATTCCTATTTTGCAAATGCATAGTGTAAGTACACCTAGCTTTATTTTAAAACAGCTTTGTTAACAGTTCACTTCTCACATCATCTTTCTCTTCTTTCTATCACAAAAGAAGCAGGATAGGCAAATTGTAACGTGATGTGCTTGCTATGTGACAGCAAAAAAAATCAGGAAACACCTGCAAATGTTTCCCACGTGCACCAAGGAAATGTTCAGTAATGTCACATAAAATGTGTGCTTGCACAGTGCAAGCAGTCTATGGGACAAGGTCCTTGAGGAACTATATATTCAAGAGTAAGAACACAAATCCCAGCACACGTATTCTCTACACAGAGAGTCAGATACAAAGCTCAAACAGGAATACCAGTGTGCACATGAAGGTGAGATGTACTCAAGGACCAGCTGTTTAGTTTTAGAAGATGTCAATACGAACGTCTCTACCAATTGCCTGCAAAAAGTCATCATGGTAAAGAGGATTCTCCCAGCTCCATGTGATTCCCTCACCTCCTACAACTAGCCAGGCAGAGCAGAACGTTGGTGTATGTTCAAGGCTCTTAATAATAGTAGAATTAAATGAAAAAGGCCAAACTAGTACTGAGATTTCTGCTCATCAGTAGGGTGGCAGATTGATGACTGAAAACTGCGTGGATTCTGTACAAGTGATGGCAACTGCGTGATTTCAGCACACAAAAGCCCCACAGTGCCACAGACTCCTAAAATGTACATAACTTCAGTATACGCTGGCCTTCTCTCTTTTTATCTTTTCTTCTTTCACAGCATGAGATGAATAGAAATAGCCAGGGCCCACAATGCAGTATTGCAGCAGAAACATAACTATATCTTAGATACAGCACATAAAGCAGCATCAACCGCATCCAACTCTTTCCTATAATTCTTTACAGACAAATAAGCTATAAAAACTCAGAGACCAAGACATATAGGCACACTGTTTTTCATCTCAATGCACAGCGTACCAGCAACAGAACAATTATAAAGCTGCTAATGGAATTAGATTGACAGAAACATGACAGCTTTACAAGTGAGACCAGCAGAAAAGACTTTTTTCCCAACTTAACAGTGTAAAGCACTGTGGTTTACAGCACAGCAGCCATTTCTGGGGCTAAACCACTGATGAATTACCCTTCACAGGCTCTTATCTAAAGCCCTGTGAAACTACAGAAGTCCCTCCAACGAGTTCCATGACTACAGGAATGGGCTCCCAAATTAAGTTTGTGTGCAAGTCTGTGAATCCAAAATCTTCTCAATGCTGCAAGAGATTTGTTGAGTGACCAGCCAGTTCATTTCCTCCTTCTGTTCCTTAGTTTCAATTTAAACTGAGAATCACAGCAGTTTTCACAACCTCCATTCAGTTATAGTTGTAAATCTCTCTCAAATTCCTGGGAGGTGGTGCACTGGTGCTAAGTATTTTTAACACTAAACACATTACCACATACCACATACAAAGTTGGCACTTCACCGTTAAGCAGGAAAGATGAAAGGCATAAAACACCCACAGAAGTAAAAACAACACATTAAAGTAACATAAAATTAAAAAAAAATAATCAAAGTTAAAACCCAAGACAACTGATTTACACAACTGACTACTGTTACAGACTAAAAAAATTCTATATAAACATCAGAATTTACTCTTCTCTAAACATGAATCAGATCACAATCAGAATTTGCTTTGTTAAAAAAAAAAAAAAAGGACAAAATAGGGACTTTAGGAATTTCAATTAATTTTTCAAAGTATGTTATGTGGCATAGCATTTCAATGCAAGCTCTTTTCCTTCTTTTATCTTTCCAAAAGCTGAACTGATCCTTATTTTTTAAACAAAGTGTGACATTTGGGTGTCTATTATTACCTGATGCTATTAATTTCAGAAAAACAGAACCTCTTAAAGCAAGATTGAATTATTCCATCCTAATTTTAAGATAATCTAACCTGAGCCTGCAAAATCTTCAGAAAGGAATGAAAATAATCCACTTTTTTAACTTTTACTGGCTGTTCTAACAATACCTTCATTTGCAAATTCATATTCCGTATGAAAAGCACACACTGAAGACAGCTGATTGTGTACTGTGTAATAGAGCAGATAAAGAATGAAATGTCTCTCCTGACAACAGTGAATCCAGAATGTAAAAAAAAAAAAAAAAAAAAAAGGGATGGTATGATGGAAAAGTATCAAGCTGGACAAAAGAAAGAAAGCATGTAGTCTTAATCTATTTCATAAAAAAAATATAATATTTTATGTTGCATAAAGGGAGGGAAAAGGCTGTGGAAGTAAAAGAAATAGGCTTTCTGATGCATATGATGGATACAACGAATGGATAAAAAGCAGCTTCACGTATGATTAATTGTGGAAGGGTGTTAGGTGGAGTAATTGCATTAAAATGACAGTATGAACTATTTTGGCTGTCGGACAACAGCAGAAGATCAGTTTATATGCAGTAACACACAATGGAATGACTGTTAGCTGACAGGAGGGTAGTAACAAGACAGTCATTAAGTACAGGAAGACAGTGGTACAGTAGCTACAACAAAAGAACTAGTTCATGGGTATATAGAACATCAACATTAAGGAATGACCAAAGTTAGCATCAGAGGCAGGGTGATGTTTACAAAGCGTTTTAAAGATGGGAAGCTCTGGCTGAGAACTGGAGCAGGGGTGGGAGCACTGGTGGAGACTTGCTCCTTCAGTTAACATAAATCACCAAAGGAATGAAGTTCTCTGTTGTTATCTATTAGATACCTCAAGGGGCACAGCCTGGTCTTCAACACGGGTTGCACACTATTGTCCCCCTGGAGCTCCTACAAACCATCTCCCTGACTCTTCCAACTCCCACACAAATAAATTAGAAAAATAATTACATGCAATAATCTATCTAGAGCCAGTAGCATCTAGTTTGGGTGAGTAACCCCAGAGATCTTGTTACACATTCACATCATTCACAATACATTAATCTTGCTGTCAGTAAAAGTAATTGCTTAAGAATTAACTTGGGTATTTATAAAGGCACCTTACCCTTCATATAAATGAGAGCTCCGTCATTTAGCGAGCTGTACAAAAGATACAATAACTGAAGGGATATTTGGATTAAACAAGAAAATAGTGTTGGACTCCAAGGGAAAGAATCTGCCTTAAGTAAAAAGAAAGCTCTAAATATAAAGTACTATGGTAATTAATAAACTGAGAGGTTGTCTCTCCACAACATTAATACATAATGAACACCAAAATACCAAAATTTCCTAGATTTTTTTGGGAAAAAATAAAAGTTACTAAATAATAAGGTCTAGATTTCAGATAAATTAATGCAACGTCCTGCAAGCACGCTTACAGATACTCCTATTTAGCCTCTTCACGTGCAACTGCCTGCTTGGTATACAGAACAGGTTGGCACACAAACTGTTGAAAACTTTTCCTACTAACTACAACCAAACAACTTTTTTTCAATCTTATGAAAAAATGTTTCACAACATGCGCCCCTCTCAAAATCCTCAAAAGAATCAATAAGGATCATAATTACAGTCCTTATTCGTAGTTTGACACCTGAACATTTTTAAGAACATCTTTTTTACTGTTGGAGTAACTAAGGCACAGAGAAGCAATTAATATAAAAACCAAGTAAGACTCCTAAGAAGACTCCTAAGTGACTTGTTGATTACCTAAGGGCTGTACAAGTCATTAGTCCTCATTCCCTTCCCAGCAATAAATTATTCCTCAAAGGGTAAAAAGTTAACTTTAAGCTATCGTGTCCCCGAGAAGGGTAATATCCTTTATGTAACCCTTTCAATTTGCATATCTGTACCAAAAGTGCTGTGTGCATCACTGAAGTCTTTAAAGAGCAGGAATCCACAGAAGGTCAAGACCTAAATGACATATTTCCCTTCAGCCTGCAGATAAGTGAGAGCAAGTTTCTTCAGCACAAGCTTAACAGTGAGCCCTTTAACATTTATCCCTCATATCAAAACCAGTATCAACTGACATCCGTGACACAAAGATGAAAGCAAATGAGGCATCTCCAAAAAAAGAAGACGAAAGTTCTTAGAATGTGTTTACTTTATCAAATTACTTGCCCTCCTCTAGCTGGGCGAACAACTACTAATAGTGTTGCTGTGACAAAACAAAGCTTCGATATAACGGCCAAAGCAGTCAGCCCAAGCTGAGCTGATTTCACTACCAGCCACCGGCCAAGCAGCAATGGCAAGAGTGGAAACGCAGACTTTGTCCCTAACTTCAAAAGATAAGGTATCGGACTCTGTAAGATTTCACCAAGGAGTTGGATCTTCTGCCATCTGCTTGAGTTATTCATTATAAGATTAATATCTGCTCAGATTAATATCTGAGTTTTCAAAAAGAGCTGAAATATGCTGAAGATCATTTTGCTTTAAAGTGTTAGTGTCAACTTCCCCGCAAAGTATTAAGTATTGGACACTGCTTTTTATCTCACTGTAGATGTTCACTTAAGCAAGAAACAAGGTGGGTGCAAAAGGGGCAAAGAAAGGCAGTAAATAGGGACTGGCTATTTAAGAATTCTGAAACAAGCTGATCACAGGTAACAGGGGATCTGAATTAAATCACATGGCGTTTACTATTTAAGCGTAAGTATAGATGAGCTGTCATTCCACCAGCTGGAGATTTTATTTCTTAAAATAGCTTCTCAAATGGAAATGCTTAAAATCCACTTTAAATGAACAGCTGAATCATGAGTGTGTCCATTCTTATTATTTCTGTCACAATGTGTCTTAAATTTTGAAAATGCCTGTTGATCTATTTGTACTGGGATAGAAATAATGAAATGGCATTATTTTTTTTGTTATTATCCCACCTAGTGACCAGCTTATCCCAATTTTGCCCTGCAACCCGTTCTGCTCATTTATCAACATTGTTTCTTTCTAAATGAAACTTACTACTTATCTTCCCCGGGGGCAATTTTTTTTTTTCTTGTTTGGTCTGTTTAAATAAGCTATTGATTTTATTTTCAAGGTAATTTAAGGTGGGAATACCGTTCTTATTTGATAACTACCAGCCTAATGTGGTTTGAGTAAACAAATGTTATGATTTCAATTTGTTATTTTGTCATCAAAACTGACCAAGCAGCCACTACTACTCACGTGGTTGGATTTGGAGACCAACCGTTGTGTGAAGCAATAAGTAACAATAAGTCAGTGAAGTGTTACCCATGGCTAAATAATTACAAGAGATGAGACATAACACACTGTAGCAGTACAAGAAGCTTGTCATTAAAATATACCCTAAAGCGGGTGACAAAATTAAATACCATAAATTTTTAGAAGCGATATTTTTATTATATGAGACTTATTTCGGCTACTGGTGCCGTCTGAGGATGTCTACCTGAATGAACATGGCAATGTTGCCATCAGCTGCCGGTCGCTCAGAAAACAGCAGTAATTTGTATAGGCTGTTCTTTTCAGCACCTGAAGTTAGTCATATCCAAAAAATGGTGCAGACAGACAGAGATAAAGTACCACTACGCACATTTTTAACCTCCATCTTTTCTACAAGTTTAGAGGTCTAAGCTGTTCACATTTTCCTAATAAGTACTCCTAATATCCATGTCTGTCTGTAAAGTACATTTAAAAAACTTATTACCAATTCTAGAACATGTCTCTTAAACCGCCCGAAGCTTTTACGTATCATAGAATGAAAATTAACACCCTCCCCCATACCAGACTTTCATTTTGAAAAACAGTAGCAGCTCTTTAGCTCATCTTTACCAACGCATTGCTCAGTTTTTCAAGGGAAAACAGTAGAATCCTGTATTTCTTCACTCTAAAGCCTGGACTAAAACAAATCCCACTTCTGCATTTTCAAATGCTATACTCATATTTTAAATATCCTCTTACAAAATCGTATTATTCAGAATATTTGTAATTCAGAATTAAAGCATCCACAGTAACAGTTTGTATTTTTTCAGTGTAAAATGTTGAAAGGCCTATGAAGCACCAGGAAATAACAAACCAACAACTAAAACAGTGACTACATACTATTATGACAGACAGACAGCTTCATGGCTAAGAGCAGATAGAGGGATAACTTTCAGGAAGACTTGACAGGTTTCAATAGGAAAAATGTATCTTTGGCAAAAAGAAACAGTGACAAATTGTGGCCAGAGCCGTATATGACCAGCAAGCGTGAATTAGTACTTACTACATTTTTTTTTTTCTATTCTGTGTTATGTAAAAGAAAAGGACTCTGAGAATAGAAATCATAAAAACGAACAACTAAATCTTGAAAATATTATTGCAATGCATTAATACTGCATGATTCCCTTTCTGGTATGAAGCACATGACCAACAGTCTGCATTTGTAAAATGAAAAGAATCTTTTGCAGCAAATTGCCAATTTTTTTAAAATAAAAAAGGACACTATAATGCAAACTAATTTCTGCATTTTGATATTGCAATCTGAATAGTTAGCAGGTTAAGATATGATATTATTGTAAATAAATGTAAAGATATTGTAAATAAATGTACGCTGAGTAACACAGTTGGCTACAAATCTGAAAGTAGTAATGAAAATCAAATGAAAAATGATGCATCATATTGAGGAGGAATTTGGAGATTAGGCAAAATTCTAAAGCTGCATTAAAATTCGCTCTCCCAACAAGCTTAGATGAAAGGGAACTCCAAGGATTATAAGATCTCTTGCCTCAGCTGCTTGACATTCATCAACAGGTGAGAGTTATACATACTGAAAAGGGAAGAATGTAGTCACTATGGCTGCTTTTTAAAAGAAAAAGGGAAGTAGTTTGCCACTTCATGTGAAAACGAAAATATTAAATAAATTGCAAAACATAAGAAGAATGCAAATGCTTCCAGTGAAGGACATGTCACTAGAACTTGCAAAACTGAGATATTCAGGTGACATAGCTCAGCTGCCTATGTCTGAACTGGAGGCAAGCGGTCCCACAATGCAGAGTTTGTAAAACTCTGAGCTTTGTAAAATAATCTTTCAGGTGAAGATGTCTTTCTATGTTTCGACAAAGAGACCTGCCATTTTATTCGGATGTTGCCTTCAAGTTTATAGTCACAGAAGCTGGCAACAGGGTCAAGGCTGAAAAGCACCAAGCACTGGATCTATGGAGATGCAGCATTTCCAATACAGTAAAAGAAGCTGTAGTAGACATGGCTTTGCTGCACCTCAGGCAGAGTTAGGAGTTTCTATTAAATAAACTAAAAAGCTAAAAGAAACAAAAAGCTCTCTAAAGTAATAGTTGTTAATTTGATTGTACTTTGATAAAAAAATAAGTGAACTGACAAAACTTTTGCTTTCATGGAGACTGATCTTATAATTGTCTTACTGTTGCAGGTCGCTGGGCCGCGGCTGGGCCCAGCCTCGGCCTGTGAAAAGTCTGTCCTTGAAGCGATGGAAGAAAACAAGTTTGAGGAATTCGCTGGCTGAGACAAGAATGGTTTGCAAGATAACTACTGCCTATGAGAATAGAGAAAAGAGCGCGTGGGCAGAGGAGCTGAGCTAACAGCAGGAGAGGAAGCGGCGCGTGAACTGATAACGAGGGTATAAAAGCTTGGGCTGTAATAAATAAAGTGGCTTCAGCTTATAACTCATATTGAGGGATTGGAGTCCATCCCTCCTCCTGCAAATGGTGACCCCGACGTGATGGGACAAATGGTGACCCCGACGTGATGGGACACGTGGTGACCCTGACGTGATGGGACATCTTACCCCTACGTGACGCTTGTCTGGAAGAGTAAAATCCTGGAAATATAAACAAATCCACACACTTCAGTATGCCTTCTTTCAGGAGAAAATTCTGTTTCCTCCCAACATTTCTTCCTTCTATTTGATAAAAAATAAGGCAGTAGAATTTTATAATGATACATTAAAATTTTAGAACCATTTCAATAACTAGCTTTGCATTTAAAAAAAAATAAAAACGAAGCCTTCAGTAGGGTTGCTGACATTTAATGAATTATGAAGTGGTTCTTTGAGAACACCCCAATCTGGTTATCTTGCTAGCCTCATTAAGATTTTCCCATCTAGAATACTAACCCTTTGATAATATCTACTTAGTCTTGTTTTCCGTCTGACAGCTGTCACAGAGGAATGAATGGAGTATTTTAAGATCTTTAGTGGAGACAATTTTCTTCACATCATTTTGATGACATTACATGGTATGTTGGGTAAACCCAGCGCCCGCTAGGTTAAAAGATATCTTCACCCAATGCAGTCACTGTAAGTATACCATGAATGAGCTAATGTAATTATTCTACAAGAATAATATTCTACAAGAATAATATTTTTCAAGAGCAGATCTTTTGCCTAACACTGTGCACTGCATACTGTTCATTAGCAGACTGAAAACTGGAATAGTTCTTCGTCATCTACTAAGCAGCCAGTGACTAGTTAGTCACCCAGAGCATTTTTAGTTTGACCTATTCATTGTCTTTACATGTAAATATAAGATAAAAGTTAGATGTTTACAGTACACAGCGACTGAAACATCCTGCTTCCAGAGGTATCTGCAGCCATCATATCACACTTTGCTGTAATTCACCGCTCAAACCACAGCACTCCTAGGCATACGGATCCATGTAACAGTGTTTCAAGAAAATAGCTGCTAATTTGCTAAAAGTGATGAAATAAGGAAGGCTAACTAACAATGCATAGTTTAGAATATGGTTAATGAAAAATTTAGAAAAGAACGTAAGCAGGAATTTATCCAACTGCTGGAGCCTAAGTGACTGCTCTCACTGCCTAGGCAAGCAAAGGCAACAGGTAATAAGAACTTTAAGTTTCAGAGAAGCAGGAACTCTTGCCCACAAGGACACCTCGAGGAAGGACAGAGCCAGCTCAGCACAACTCAGCAGCTTTGGAACAAGGGTGAGAAGGACAGAGCGAGGAAGACTGTTGCCTTCATCTCAGGGACCCCGACCCACGACCACCAGATGACAATACGCATGCGCCAAAAGGAGGAGACTTATGATAATGAGTTCCCCGAAATAATTGTAATAACCACACCTATTCCCAGAACTGATTGGAATAACTCAGCCCATACTAATGAATATGCATGTTTTGTAACTGTAAAAGCCAACAAGTTTTCGTCCCTGGTATGCAAGTTAGGTGGAGCTATCCCCTTGCATCCGGCGCCGTAATAAACATACTTGCTTTAAACTCTTTACGAGTTTGGAGTTCATTCCCACACGTCAGCAAGGCCATCAGCAGTTACATCTTCTGCAAATGTTCTCTCTTCAAATGTTTACAATAATTTTGTAAATTCCATCAGTATCAACGGACTCATCTTTGTACGCACACATTCACCCAGCCCAAACTCCCATTTTCTAGTTAAAGTTCAGCCGTCCTACCTGAAAACTCTTAAGTCCAAATCAGTTTACAGTAAAACTGCAAGAATTACATATTTCTGCATTAATTTTGCAGCTGGTATTCTAAAGAAAGAATTGAATAATATCATCAGGCCTCAGAGAGACGAGGAAAAGCACTGCGTGAACCTGGAAAGCAATGGGGAAGAAAATCAAGAGAACTGTGGATGGTGGTTTCCTGCCAGCACACAGGCTTTAACAACAGAAACAGGATTGCTTTGAACTGCAGTTTGCTTGGAATTCTGCTTAAATAAGAACCAAAGTGTAGGCTGAGGTTTATCTGTCATGGAATTGGTAAACACTGCACGAAAGAAACAAATCCAGTTCCTTCAAATACAGTCAAAGAATGAACTATTAATGATCTGAACGTACCAAGGCAATTCTTTTCAAAAGCTATACTTTGAAAGGAAGACTCAAAATTGTTTAGCTCTGATCCACTCTTGATTTCATAAAGTACTGGTTTAGTTTGGATGAAATAAAACCAGCTGACCCCTTCTAAACCTTTCAGACTGATTTTTTCACAAGAAAGGTTTTTCCGTTGACAGTCAAACAGAGTTCCTAAAGTTCTAACATTAATAGTACAGTCTTAATAATTTCCTGGAATTTTATGTGCATGCTTTTAACGTTTCTCTTATATAAATGTGCATGTTATTTCATTTATTATGTGTAGATATTTTAAACAATCATAAAAAGGTGTGGAAAAACCACAACCCCTGGCTGACTATTTTACCAAGGAATGTATTGGTTGCAGAGTACCCAGGACAAAGTTACAATTACAATGTGGATGATGCAGTCCTGAAAAGGTTGTTCAGACAATAGCTGTTCTTAGCCAGGAGCCTTGCAAGGGTGGTTACTAAAGTCACTGCAAAGGCAACTAACAGCATGAGGTAGTTCTGCTTTTATCTATATTGTTCTCCTAAGGTGCTTTAGTAGAGAGAGGAAGTAAGCAAAGGACAAAGAGCAATCTTATTGTAGAAAGTCTATCTAGGCACACTTCTCTGGGTATTCAAAACCATAAGCTCCCTCTACTGGTACAGCTGAACTCCTAGATACTGATAACGGTCCCAGATTCTGTAGGTTTAGCCCTAGCACATAAGACTATACTTTCAGCATTGCCACAGATAACATTAATGTTTCACTTCTACAGTATTCTTCTAATCCTAGTAATCAAAAAAGAAGTAGATGCAAGGTCATACAAATTTTATATCTGTTTCCTTCAAAGGCCCATAAATCTCCATCATTTGGAAAAGCTATCAATTTTTTATTATTATTTTTTTTTAAATAATGGTTAACCCAAAGATTCTATGATGTTTTCCCAAATTCTGCTTTCAAGTTTGGCAAAAAAAGCAGTAGTGCTTGCCGATGATAAGATATTTTTATGTTATTAACAATACTATTGAAAAACAGAATCTCATCCAAATATGCCTTAGCATCAGAAGCTTTCGAAGGGTAGCAGTTGTGATTAATTCAGGTCCTTAAAGTTGGTGAAACATTAGTTAAGCCAAAGGGCAAAAGTACCAATTTAAATAATCTGTAAAAGGCTCAGGCAGTATCTCATACACGTTAAGTGTATGTTGCACAATCAGTCAACCTTGAACCAAGTTTTCCTCCGAACTTTGCCCCCTACAGCCATTCAAGCAATTCCCTCACACAGAGGGGAAAAAACCCAGAACTCTTTAAAAATAACTGCTTGCTGTACTTCTTGGTAAATGTTCTACATTTTTTACCTGTAAGTGAAGTAGTCTGGTCCGCTCTTGTTAGTCCTACGTCAAAAGCGTTGCTAAACTTATCTTTTGTTCCATAACATAAGAGGTACAAAGGCTATAGGATGTTTGATGCTCAAATTTCTGCCTGGAGTATTTTGGGAACTAAAGTGAATGATCATATAAGAAGATGTATGTCCAGTTTCTAAAGGATAGCCATGCTGATCTGATCAACTGTCTTGTTTTCTACATACATATCAAGGAACAGTAACTTGAGGTCTCATTCTCTATAAATAACTGGAAGTTTCATTTTGCTAAGAATTAGCTGAACTGAGCAGAATGCCTATTCTCCTTCTGAAGATTAAATCTCGATACAATAATAATTATATCTCTAAAAGCACCTTGCAGCACTTTTCCAAATTAGCAGGGGAATGACAGGTCTACCATATTGCAATAGTCATAAATCAAGACATCAGTACGAGCGTCATATTAGGCATGAGTAAGTGTGGTTACATTGGAAGTGGTAGGTGAGCTGCAGATCACAAGTCAAAAGCACAAGAGCTATTGTTTTGTAGGCCAGATCGGGAAGAGCAGGGAGTTTTTGTAGATGGGGATCAGGTCTGGTTTGGTTTGGTTTTTTAGCCTGTTTTGACATTCCATAGATGGGTCCATTTTGAGTAGATTTCATTTCCATAAAACCTTCCGGCAATGTCATTTTGACTTCACTGTGATCTCTGCACAGCTCCTATCTGGGAGCCCATTAAATGGAAAGAAGGTCAATAATCCTTTCTCAAACTGGCAAAAGCACAATTAGATGTTTAACCTCGGGACGTGAAAGGCAAGGCTCTGAGCTAGTAGTGTGTGTTCAGTGATGAAACACAAGTCTGGAAACAACACCAGAAGATATTTACTGAGGTTTAAGTAGGATAATCTCAACAGGCTTCACTCAAGTGAAATTTGCTAGTAAGAATTCTTTCAAAGCAATGCAATTTTAACAGTACACAATGTCCTTTGGCTATCCCTTGTACAGCACAGGCACAGCACATGAGCACCAGGAGGGCTGCAGCACAGGAAGTGGTACGAAAATTGCCATTTTATACATCAGTGACAAGTAGCTCAACAAGATCCAAATGCTATTCATAACTGGAACTCAAATAAAATAGTGCTTTGGCCCTCAAATGCCTGCATATGATTTGACAATTACCACAATCCATTTTGACAAAAGTGGAGCTGAATGGAATTGAGCTTCTGTACAGAGGTAAATGAAAAACCGTAAGGAATTATATACAGCATTTGGTAACAACTGAAGTCAGTTTTACAGCTCCTCCACATCTCTCCTGAGTGGCATGCCTGGCATCCAAAGGCCTCACTTAACAACACAACGGACAAAATACCTTGAAAAGCAGGAGAGAGCAGCGAGTTGAGGTGGAGGATATAACAGTCACTCCAGATGCAGCAGGACAGGACTAGTTATCAGTGCTTAGAAAACCTTCCACAGACCACACGCAAGGAAGAGTTAAAATACAGCAAAGCATTCTTTAGGAAAGCATAAAGGAAGCATTCAGATCCTTCAGCAAACACATACACACATTGCTTCCCATGGCTTTATGACACAGCCTGACCGCAGGACTTCGGCAACGAGCAGTGCCCTGCAACAACGTTCTCTGCTGAGGTGGGTTTCATACAAAGTGACTTCTTTCCAGTGCTCACAAAAGGATGGCAAGGAAGGATTTGCCTGACACTACAGCAGTAGTTAATGATGTCTTGAAAACCACTAAATATTTTACCACGTGTAAAGTTATTATGTTTTAAATAGTTACTGTATTCCCCAGAAAAATAATTTATCAAATATAGCTTATCTTAGAAGTGATGTCCTAAATATGGAAGTTGTACACAAAATCTTTCCCATTCTAATTTGGAACCCTTTGTGCCATGCTAGCTAGAGGTTACGGTCATGACCTAAGCTTCCATCTGAAAGAGAGCTAAAGTCTTCTTAATTTTATTAATAAGTAGGTTTTGCATGTGTTTAATCACTGGTTTGTTTACAGAGGATATTTGCCCACCTTGAGTATCACAGTACCAAAAGACCCCCACACCATTTTCCTCCAGGTTGTAGTAAGGAAATGATAAGAAGCGTTCACTACCTGCCTCTGTGATAATAAATGCAATTTCAGCATGGAAAAGCAAAGCATTTAAAGGCGAAATTACTTCTTCAAGATTGCACAGCAAACCACTAGCATAACCAGAATTAAGACTGAGAAGAAATTTTTCACTCTTAACCCTCTGGACCATGCGCTTTTGTGGTAAATGGTGTGACGCTACAGCTGCACAGCTCACTGCTGGTGTAACAACCTTCATTTACATGCAGCATTATTGGCAGGGAGAGGCAGAGATGATGCATCTGCAGCTCATTTCACTCGACTTTGCAAACAGGCAAATAGAAAAAAAGGCCATTTTAGCTGCATTGGGAGTGAAATACTTAGACAATCAATATTCATGTATTTTGAGAGCTTGACAGTATAGCTTTAAGCAATTCCCACTGATGCTATTATTGCACAGGCTGTTCTGACTGTAATTTACTAAAATTGACAATTACCAATAGAAAAATTAACTTAGCAAAACAACCCCAAAAAAAATTTCAGGAAAATATGAATCTAGCAGCCTTTCTATTTTCAATTGTCCTTCAATCATATTAGGACAGCTGTGCAAAAAGATCCAAATACATTAACTGGCAGGTAATCTATACATCTAGAAATAGACAGACAAAAAAATTACATTAGGTTGATCGTTTACTTATTCAGCTTTTCTGCTGATTGCATACATCTCAGCTCCTCAATCAGCAAAGACAGGTGAAGAAACAGGCACCAGAACATTTGCAGAATACAGCAGTTCTAATTTATTTAGTTAGTTTTTAACTTCACAATAGTTTAAAAATATTTCTGCACTTCAGTACTGATGTGTACTCTTTCTCTACATTCAGACTCCGTACCCTGTAGCTTATTCCAGACTATATCCTGTAAAAGACTGACTGATATCGTCTGTCTTTTATTAACATGCAAACCAACAGTACGTGCCAGAATCTTGACGGAGCAGTCATAAACATCAGTTCAGCCTAGTGCTTGGAAGTTTCATAGTCCAGTGCCAGCATGAACAGACACAAAAAAACCATAACTATTTCCAGAAAGAAAGACAAAAAGATGAAAAAGAGAGATAAAAGAAATTAATGAACAAAAGCAAGGAAGCAAGGAAGAAAAGTAGATAGAAACCATAAAATCCTGTAGTCTACGTGTTAAAATTTCTTGAGTCTTTTGTACATTGTGCTCTGTGCTTAAGAGATCAGAACGTTATCTTTTAGAGTGTTATGACATAAATAGATTGGCTATATATGCTGATGTTACTTCAAGAAAAGTTACACGAGAGACCTTATTTCCTCTCTAAAGAAAACGTGCCGTATTACCAATAGTACTTCATTGCAATAAGATAGAGATTGTTTTCTGATAGGAATGTATATCTTTTGGTTTGTTTTTTTTAGCTCAGAGGTAACAGAATTCTTAGATTTCTGTTGATAATGACAAACAGCACAAAATCTGTGTCTAATTATTGGTCTAACATGTTTTTTTTAACTCTTTTTTTCTTACTCCTTTAGATACAACAGTTATTTTGAAACACATCAGTTTGAAAAGGTATCTTAGCAGATGTGAATTTGCTAAAAAAACTGTCAAAGGAAAAAATCTCTATTTTCATTTTCCACGTCTTCCATATCAATATCGCCATTACTTCTATGTTAAATATGGCTTCATTTGCAAAATTATATTTGCTCAAATGTTGCAGAACTGCACAAAACTGAAGTGTTCTGAAGTTGCACAGTTTCTAGTAATCTTACCTGCTTTTAGTCACTGTCGAAGTTTTACTCCCTATGTCTTTTCCCCAACATCTCCTTTACAAGACTAAACCAGCCTGGTTAACTCAAGTGGGTTTGTTTTCTACTTAACAGATAAAACCAATTGCACCGTCAAGCTAGTGACTTTTATATGAGTTTTCAGAGTTCTAGCATACTTCATATTCAAATCCTTCCTTCCTACCCACAAAGATAAAAATACATTTTAGCAGGCAGGCCTCATAAAACCAGCCATTTATTCAACAGGCAAGAATGTGTGGAACCTAATACATCTTTAAGAGACCATAACTTGGGACAGCATATACTACCTTAGTTCCACTGGCTGCATTATAATGTTAGCAATTTACACCTGCAAAGACTGTAGCATAGTAGTATAATTACCGACAATGATGCAAGGAAACAAGACTTAGAGAAGCACTAGTTCTTTAGTCAGAGTGACACATTTGGAAAGAAAAAAAAATCAGGAAAGCTATAAATGCTTTGTTTCACTTCTGCATGTTCTATATTTAAGATACTTTCCTGCTTCTATCAAGCATTCTGGGCCTTTATGCTATTCAAAGTCACTAGTGATTTATTCTGGAAAAAATCACAAAATCTGATTTAAAGTTGTCATCAATCAGCACCATAAGAAATGGCTACCAAACGAGTAATTGTGCAACCCCACTTTCTGCTTAATTGTAATGATAGTTGCAGATCTAAACCTCCAGGATGAAGCAGCTGCTGGTACCCATCAGTATCTCTCGGCATCCTCCCCATCTCACTGTACTTGTATTGTTGCCTTCGGACAAATCACTTCTCATTCTCTGGCAACAGAAGACCTTTAATAAACCAGAGCTGACAAGGACTAAGTATGCATGAATCCTTTACATCATTTAAAATGGACCTCAGGAAAACAAACAAATAAAAAAGTGCAGCATTAAGTATGCTTTACACATCTTTCAAATTTATTCACTTGACTTTCCATAGCTCAGCAATCCCAGATCTCTAGAGGTAATTCTAAATATCTGTCATGCTTACCCCTCTTAAGTCAACCCTGACTCACAAACCTGAGACCAAACACACTGTGAGACTACCAAGAACTGCACCATTTACCTTTAAAGTCCCTGGTCATAGTCCTTTCATAATATGTGTCACTTCTAACTAAACAAATAAAAAAATTCCCCTAAGAAGATGCAGGCTTTGTTTCTCCTGTTAATATGTGCCATAACAATCTTTAGAAAAGTCAAAACATGACACAATAAAAGCAGTGTTCAGTTCCCACCTCTGGCAAAGAGAGATCCTATCTGTTGCTGACCAACTTGTCTGAATCACATGAGACTCTCTTAAATTATCATTTCATGTACCCTAATTTTTGTTGGCCTCGTTTACTGAGATAGCATGTGAAGTTGGGTAGGATGTTTCCTAACCAGGTGTCCACACTGAGTCTAGCACATCAGAGCCATACCAATCTGAGATACTACATACATACGTAGGATACTATTCTTTGTATACAGAGTTAACTCCTACCTTAAAAACTACCGCACATATTGGTTTAAGTATGGGCAACTCAACAGGTAATTTCTCAGGCTTTTATACCTATATCTACAGGCAGATCTTCCACTCTATTTACTCTATTTTCCAGTCACTTTAATACCCTGCAGACACCTTTATATACTTCTTCCGGTTTTCATACTGCAATTAGGCAGAACTTACAAGCTCAGCTGGTTACAGCAAATTTATCTGATCACTCGTACATCACCTGTAGAACACAATATTTTGGTTACAAACGTAAATCTTCCTGATCTAGAGCAGTAATCACCATTGTTTACTCTTTATATACAGATCAAAGCATCACCCCAAGTAAACAGGGTATCTTTCTAGATATCATAGCTAGAGCTACAGCTGAAGTAAGTCCTTAACACCAACAGATAAATTTGCTCAGACTAATTAAGCACCTAGCTCATGACATTTAGCAAATAATTTGCTTAGTGATACAATACATTTTAAAATTCAGACTGCATATCTAAACTGACTTTTGACACATAATAATTGCAAGAATTTTTGTAGTTTCCGAGTTCCTCTTAAACACTAAAAACGTCAGATAAATGGGGAGTTATGAAGAGAAATGGTTATAATGGTAATGAATAGAAAGCTGAAAGAAAAGGGCATATAATCAGTAGCCTTAATGATGACAACCATGCCCTTTGGGAATCAAAACCAAAGCTCCTATACGCACCCTTGTCACTTTTCCAACCATGAATCTGAGGCTGTGGTTTACACAGCAGCATTCCCTAGAGTATACTTATGTGAAACAGAGAACACTGGCATCCTACAGAAAAAAAAAAAAAGCATTAACTCTCCTTGGTAAACACACAAAGACTGATGCAGCAAGTAGGTGCCGCTCACACACTTACTTCACAGTGTAAGGGGTACTTGGGATTGACCGAATACTGCAAGAACCCTGGCGTCATATTGCCTTTTTGATGGTGTGATATTGCCAAGCGGGTTATAGCTGAGGGAAAAAATAGCAGAAAGGCTTAATTTTGGCATTATGTGTATCAGAGCAGAAGGTCAGTTCTGAGGGTAGAGGGTAAGTGTATGACTAGAAAGGCACAGAGAAAGCAGCACAGAACAGAGGACTCATGCTCTAAATCATAGTGACCGAGCCCTGAATGAAGCAGAAAGAATGATGAAGCAGTAAAAATGGAACAGCCTTTTGAAAACGATCTGCATCCACCACAGCTTCTGCCTGTGGCCATGCTGGTGACACAGAGGTGAGGTGCGAGGAAAAGAAGCACAACGTCTGAATTTCTGAGTACTGCACACATCTGGGATGATTTCTGGAACACAGATTTGGAGGATGGGAGAGAGAGAGGTTTGATCTGAGGGATTTGATTTAAAGGCTAGTGAAAGGAATAGAGTAAAAAACAGATCAAGGGCAGCAATTCACATTTCTTTGCAATACTGCTTATACTTTTTATGTTATAAACCGTAATTTCTGTTGTATTATTTGTGCTCATGTTAGTGAAACATTAATTCGACATCAGGAAAAACTTTTTCACTGAAAGGTTTGTTAATCAGTGGAACATGCTGCCCAGGGAAGTGGTGGAGTCCCCATCCCTGGAGGTGTGTAAAAGACACGTAGATGAGGGACGTGGTTTAGTGGTGGGATTGGCAGTGTCAGGTCAATGGTTGGACTCGATGATCTTAAAGGTCTCTTCCAACTGAAAAGATTCTATGGTTCTATAAAGTGTTAAAGCGTAATTTAATGTTGTAAACTGAAGTAAATCAGCAGACATAAAAAATCTCTCAAAAAAATAATGCTTCAGAAGAAAATGGATCCTTTGAAATGAATTCCAGAATAGTTTCAAGCTGTATAACATCACATCTGACAATTTCTTTCTAGACATTTAACCATCTTCCCAATATGATTCAGATCCTAACATTCCTTTTATGTTAGAAAATATGCTTACAGGCTCCTTTTCCCATACTTAAATCATCTTTTTTTTGCATTTTGAAGTTAATTTCAAACCTTAGATTGATAAATGCCTCTACACTGTCAGTAGAATGGCAACAACAAAGCCTACAATTAAACCATAGTTATTTGATGTTGAACTGCTAGCAAAATGGCAAAACTCAGCACATTTTTAAAGACATTTGAAAAAGTCACAAATATAATCAAATAAACCTGAAACCTGTTCAGCATTCATCATCTTCTCTATCTTTTGATGTTTCCATGCAAAGGTATAAAGTCTCATTTCTCAAAATCTTTCCCAGCGTAATGATGTTACCCATTCCTCTTGTAGCTCTTGCACTGCATTCGCTGCTTTTCAAACTTGCAGATTTTTTGACAAAAGTATATACACGTGCCGTACACAAGATTTCACTTGTGCTTTGTATCATTCCTATTATGAAGTTGGTAAGATAATTCACAAACAAATGTTATCAGTCTAAACATTTTGAGAAACTGAAAATCTATCTTGGACTTGCCTGGGACAAACACTTACGTCAAAGTAATTACAAATGTAAATACATTTTTTTCTCAGTAAAGCCTAATACTTGATCAGCAAATAATTGTTCCTGCACACTTCTGTATCTAGCCTATCAAACATACTTTCATTACAGATTTTTTAAAATTGAATTTATAATTCTACTTAAATATGTACATTTTTGGAAACATATTCCATATACAAAATCCAATTAGGATGTATGTAGTCTGCTCAAGAACATGTTGGCCGTTGTGAACACTGGAGTTCAGAAAGCTCTAGCTGTGTCCTTGAAAGACATTTTTTCCCCTTTGTAATAGAAGAGAAGAAATGCAGAGATAGCTTGGTTCAGCTCTTTATTATACAGTCATTTTCCCATTTGCTTGTTTCTCAAAGATTGCCAAATAGTAACAATCATTGGATGCAACCAACTTGGGTCAAACTGATTCAATCCTACAGCCTCACATGAACAATTCTGTATCTCATTCCCAACCTCTTGACCCACATATCAGGATTTCTTTTTTCATCCAACACAGATGATCTGTAGCTAGTATTAATCCAAAAATTCAATCTTTCCCTTTCATTTTCATTTCTTCTCAATCAAACAGCTCTGCAAAGGGAACATAAAGACTTCTGGCTGTCTAATTGTGAAGAATAATGCACAGAATATAAAATCTTGACAAAGATGAAATGCACAGTGAAGTTACCGTTCTGGGTCCATTAGACAACATTTTAAACTATTTTAATCACGAAGAGGACTATTTGGCTGGAACGTTAATGATAAAAGCTTTAACGGATTGGGACATTTAAAATCACCTTAAAACTACAAAGACATCTTTAATTCAACAGACTGGCAGGAGATATTAAACGGTAAAGTCATGTCTTTATGTGAAAGACAGAAGGCAGTATAAAGAAAAAACTTTCCATTGCCTCCCTTTTTTCTACAGGTTTCTACAGGTTCTGTCTAGTTACTTAGAAGTTTATCTATGCCTAAAATTAAGAAGTAATGATTTTAAAATTTGAGCTGGTACAAAACCCAATAAACTACAAACATACCTGTAGTGAACATAAGAAGGCTTCCATTAAGTAGCTGGAAATGGGCCATAATAGCTTTAGCTAGGGTTATAAGGACTTCTCTGTATAAAGTGTTTTCCAGGTTAATAGCAGAACGTATTTGTTCCTCTACTTGGAAATAATTATCAAAGTTCTAAAACACCATAGAGAAGAAGTCCAAATATCCTGCTTTTCAAAATTAATATTTCTATACTCCTTTCTCCTGTCCTATGGTTCTGATATTAAATTATTCTAGACTGATATCTCTAAAATATTTTGATCCTCTGCACTTTGGGTTTCACTTAACATCTCATTAAGGATAACGTGCCTCAGGGACTAGTAAGAAGTGAAAAAAATTTTCATCTCTGTTAACAGAATATATAAAAGTCAAAATCATAAACAATAACATTACCAGTGTCTGAATTTAAGGTGGAATAGAAAAAACCACAATTTAAATCAGGAAAAGGTATGTTGTATAAATGGAGCTACATCAACAATCAGGAGCTGAGGATCTGGATGAAACATCTCATGGTATAATACGCCACAACCTTCCTAATTTTCAGAGCTCATACATCTACAGAACAAATTAGTTTATCCACGTTACAATGTAATAACATCATAAGATATTTATAGAACATAAGACACTAATATGCGAGTCCATTCTCAACCGTCTGGCCAGACTGGCCATCAGGGAGTGAGCAGAGTAATTAAACGGCTCAGCCGGGGATACTGAAAGATCAGTGGTAAACCACTAACCTACCAGCTAGGATAGAGTACAGCGATGCCACAGGCCCAGCTCTGAAAGAAGCAGCTGGTAATTCTAAATAAAATTATTTGAACTGAAATTTAGCTTTACCATACCTGCACTGATCAGGTTTAGCACTGGTGCTACTGCAGTGCCAATGCCGAACCATCAGGAAAGTTCTAATACACTGCTGCAGAGTCCCTGCTGAACTGCCCCACGGAGATGAAGTGACTCGTGATACGACACCAGGATGGTGAGTGAAACCTGTAGGCTACTTAAAATGTGTTGTGTTTTTTTGATGAATGTATTAGTCTGGTAAATAATTGTAATTTAGAAAACCAGTTTAGAAAGCTCTTATTTGGGGGTCATCTAAAGTTGGAAATTCTCTCCACTGCTACCTCCTTGCTGGAGGGACGCACATTTACACTTGCAAAGGAGACATCTTTCACAGCATCTAGTCCTTGAAAACGCTACCTCCAAAATATCTCCCAAATCTCAATGACAAAGACACACAAACACTTGAAATTCTCAAGCTTGTTACCTGCAGTAACAGTTTCCCTGCATACACTCGGGTTGCCTGCCATTGGTAAAATGAAAGTGCTCAATCTTTGTCAGGTTCAAAATATCAAAAAAGCTTTCAAACGAAACCATATGTATTGCAAGATAATAAACAATAAAGCTCTTCATGTCAAAACAGGAAGCAATTACAAAGGATAAATTACACACTATTATGTAACCGGTTGTTGCAATCTTTTATGCATTATGTGTCGTAACAATGACTCACTTTACATATATTGTAGTAAACTGACAAACTCTAATGTGCTTTCAGCTGCGTACATAACTTATTAATAACACAAATGAAAGCTTTGGTACTTTTTCAAACATAGCTCTTCAATTTTGTCATGTTTATGTGCTTCTGGATCATATACCTAACCTAAAGACATTAAGATTATTATTTAGTATCTTTGTGAGCTCGCATTATGTTATGAGTTCAAAATAAAGGAATTAAATTTTTTCAATAAATTCCTGTTAAAAAAACTCAAACAAACAAAATGACAAACAAACCAAATCTACTTACTCTTCATTGTGTATGAATCAACATTTTCTAATGGACGACCGTTATTATGAATAAAATATTAAGCTGTATAGGGCTTAGAAAAAGGAACTGTAAACAACTTTCTACCTGGAATCAGTATGAGTTTTCCCAAAGGAAATGTACACAGTTTCTTCATAGTAATAGTCAAATATTCACACAAAGGGAGAAACAACTCTTCAGAAAGAGAAAAGATAAATACTCTAAAGAAATTTAACCTATTTAATGCTGCAAAATCACAACTCTGCTGAAAGTGTCCTTTTAGATGCACAGCATATAAATAGATGTTTAGGATATGTGCACTGGCAGAAGACGAGCCATGAAGATTCAAACTTAGTTAAAAAAAAATAGTGCAAGTCTTTGTGTTTCTATGGGAGGCTCTATTTTGAAGGACAATATTCCAGATCTCTTTCTTAATACCAGTTGGCACAGAGGGAAGCCAAGGTGGCTGTAAGCCAGCTCTACTTCAGCCAGGGATTCCCTCTTGCAGGAAAAAGCTCAGCTGTCAACCCAGGAAAGCTTTTTAGTGCAAAGGAGCCAGCACACAATCCAGGATACAGCTTGATTTTTATTTTTTTTCCTACTAAAGTCAATTTTATGGCAGTTTGTAGGTATAGAAGACCCTTGCCAAAAAATAGGCTGGTAAAAGACTGAGACCCATATTCAGCAGTTTATCTGAAGCTTATTTTCTTACCACCAATTCAATGAAAGCAGAAATGTTATCATTTAGCTCTTTATTCACATTTTGTAGTGACCTTGCATAAATGTCGGTAATAGTAGGAAAGGAATAAGGAAATTTAAAGATTCTGTTTCTTTTAACAGATTTTCTTTCTTTTTTTTTGTCCCCTTTATTCTTTTTTTTCCTCTTTTGTCCCCCCATGCCATTCCTTTTGTACTGAGTTTTGTAATCTATGCTTTTTCTCTGTCTCTCCAATCGACAGGTGCCTATTAAGGTCAGAATGAATGACTAAAATGGGTTGAAATAAATCCATTGCAAATCAGATTGTCCCTGCTCCAGAAGAAAATGCACCTAAACTCTTTTAAAGTATCACAAAGTGATGTCATCAGGAAAGACTTAAAGGAATCTGACGATTTTTACAGGTGGTAAATAAAATACATGTGGATTTCTCTGATTATGGTGCTAGGCTCTGTGTTTATTATTTATGCAGCAGCAGTTTGTGAACAACAAAAGGATCCTGTTGCATACTGCGGAGAGACAGCAACTTGGGGAAGCAGGAGAAAGAAATGAAAATGCTACAGAGCATTTTATTCTTCTAAAATAGATGAACATAGACAAGTTTTCCAGCAGAAGTTCCCGGTTGTCTTTAGTACAACTGGAATTTCTCCTTTAACCTTGTCTGAGATATAAAGAACATGACTTTATTATGAGGAACAAACAAGAGGAAAATTAAACAAATAGAGCTTGTCTTGGATTGGCCAAGTTTTAAATGTCACGGCAAAACCGAGGAAAGCCCCTAGGAGATTTTGGGCAGTTAGTTACGCTGCGTCTTTTGTTACTATCAAAAGACTATATTCAGATAAATATATAAATCATAATGCTGCAAATAACAGAGCAACTGGAAGATAAGTCATATGAACTCTAGAGTGAAGTGGACTTAAAGCCACCAGTCAGTACTACAATCTGTGTTGCTCTTTTCCAGAAAATCTGAAATGCCATCTGTCAAAACTTTTAGATTATGTTTCAAATGTACTATACTCCACATTACCCAACATTCAAAGGGCATATCATGTGTTGCACAAAAAACAGAGGCACTGACTTTTAGATTTATTCTTCAATAATAAAAGAGAGTAAGCTGAAAACGCATATGCAACCAGACATAATCCATAATTTCCACCTTTACAAATATGTCAGCTCACCACAGTTCTTAGAAATCCTCACTTTAATAGTAGTTGATAAAAATGAAGAGCTGACTTTTGACTTTTACAGTAAAACAGAAGAAAATACAGAATAGGTGATTTATTTATATGTGCTTGTTCTTTTTTGTCCACAGTAATTTTTGCCTGTAGCAATCACAAAGTGAGAAACACAAGAGATGAAACTAAAAGGAATGTAATATAATTTATATGCAATTCTTTTTCATATTGAGTTCTCTCATGCATTGTGCTAAGAAATAGGTTAAATAAACATATAACCAATGTGCTCAGGCAGTGGGATGAAAGTTCAGATGGTATCTAGCTTTCTGCAGGAATAAAATACAAAATGGATGGGAAATTTTATTTTTAATGATGTTTTCCTACATGCAGTTTTCCTGCAAAATTATCTGTCACAAACGAGAATGTTCCATTTAGGAATTATTATGATTTATTGTCAATGCTAAAAAAACTTCAAGAAAGCATCAGAAACATGTCACAACCCAGAAAAAACAAATCCAAAACCCACTTAACAGCAGCAATGAATTTGAATTTTCTTTCTGAATTCTTACTGCTTTAGTCCCTTTGCACTGCATTTGCTCATTGTCTTCTGTGATCCAGTAGCCAGAACAGCACGATTTAATTTGACAGCGTGGGTTTCAAAGCTCGACTTGTGAGTTCCCCTACAGATTGGGGTTGCAAACAGCACACAACAATTTTATATTTTCTGCAGTTATGCTTAGTTATACCATTACAGCATAGAAATAAATATTATTACAAATAATTATAAATTAAATTTACATTCTGCCTCATTATTATCTTTACATGATCCTTACAGCTGCTGTGCTAGGCATATTAAGCTAACTTTCGCTGTATAACTTTAGGGGTTATAAAAAAGGTGTTTGATATACTGTATGACACCATATATTGAAAAGTATCCTATCTGGTAAAATCTGTTTAATAAAAAGACCTCTGTTCCAATCTATTTTCCAGAAAAAAAAACCACTCATACTTTTGCAAAAACCAAACCATGTTTTTTTCACTCTAGGAAACTTCAACTACTTTGATAGGATTTCATCTGAGCGAGCAATGGGTTAAACCCCACACAATGGCCTAGGCATTTATCCCACAATGTAGGTTCTTTCATAAGAACCACAGAATGCAAACTTCTGGGTGGGATTCTCATTTGCTGCTCCTGCTTCCTAGAAGCTGCACAGCTCAGCCCCTTCCCCCTTCATAAACACATTCAGATTTCTCTACTTTGCCAATACAAAATTAAAAGGCAAAACCTGGGCTTTTGTACAATTAGGAGTTGCAGCACGTGATGTCACTGGCACGGGAGCAGGAATTTCTTTAATCAGAATTTCTTTCTATAACAAGAAAACCATTGAAATCATTTAATATTTCTGATGCTTTATAGGAATATGCCAAGCAGCACAAAGAGCACAGCATGGGACTGTACACTTGGTTTTTACCTAAAGAAAGGGTACGGTCAAAAAAAAGATGCGTAATTGTGATGTCTCATTTATACCAAACACCTGTCCTAAGCTTGGCAATCCGACTTACACCTAAAACTGTTTGACTCCAGCCCAACAATTGCCCATCCTTCAATAAAAGACATGTTTATATAGACACGCATTGTGGAAAAACGTTACCTAGGTACAAATTTACAAGATAGAGACAGTTTATACAAGTATACATTTAGCGCATACATTTGAGAAGAGTAAAATTCCAAAGAAATTTTGCTTTTCCACATGTTCTCTGTTCCTCAGCATAAGCAAATACCTTCAGGTCAACTATCCTTGAGACCCTGGAGATTCCAAATATGTTTCATACATATTGAGATATATTTCATACATGCAGGTCTGGTTTGAGACCAGATATTAAGTCAAGCACAGGAAAAGGGCAGTTCTGTTAGAGACTTTTAAGCAGTAAAGATGAGCAGCTAAATCCAGCTGTGATTGTGGCTCAAACTGCACGTCCCAATAGTCAGGGAGTGTTTGATTCTAAGGCTCAATACATAGAAACACAAATGACATACGTAAGTAAGATACTGCCTGTGGTATTAAACAGTTATTGTAGTAGTATTGAATAATACTGCCACAGTAGAATTCAGTGAAGCCTGGAAGATTTGTTCTATAACCAGAAAACCTAGATGCCAGAAGATCAAGTTAAGCTGTCACAACAGTTCCTGCTTTTTTAATATCTAGGAACTTATTCTTGTGTGGCCTAGCATATAGCTGTATTGTTTGCTTTATTGTATCTTAGATCTCGAGCAGGAAGCACGAAGAAAACGTTTAAATACAGCTTGTAAATTAACCTGTGTGATTGAAGACAGCAATAGACCAGTACTTGCCGCTGGTGGAGAGTGAAACCCAGAGCTGACTTCAAGTCTTAGAGTACATACCTTTCTGTTCTTCATCTGCACATTACAGATCTACTCGTTAATATACAAAAGAACCTGCATTAGCATTGTATATGTGAAATATAACTTCCAGCCACCAAAAGAAAGAATTCCCAGTGATAACTGTCTTCAGTTCCTCAAGTATTTTTAAGACTGCAGAAATTGCATTTTTGTTGAGTGGTATTACTTTAGAAATATAGAAATAATAGGAAAGATCCATGAACTTGTAACCAGAAACGATGTCATACGCAGATTCAACCCACGCTGAATATATTAGATCTCTGCATGTATCTGTATATGCAATAGTGAGTAATTTCAGAGAGTCACTGTGCTCTCAGTCTCATTTTTAATTTGCCTTGTTCAAAATGAAATCATCAATCATGAGACCTGCAGCGTATTTTATGGAATTATTTGATCTTTCCCATTAAAAATACAATTAAATCATGTCACTCCTCCATATACACTGCATATGTATACACAGCCATGATCTATTGGTACAATCACAACTTTCTGACTTCAGTGAAATTGTGAAGCTTCGTTAGAAAGGAAAAGACAGAGAGCCCTGGCAGTTTGAAGATCTGTAGGGGGTCATTTATTGTCATAATAAATTTCATTTTTTCCATATGAAGGGTAGAGTCTAAATACTGTAATAAAGTAATATTGAGGTATTTATTTTACCTTGTTTTTTCTTCAGCTGAAATGCTAGCAAGGGAGCGTTTTTCAGCTTGGCAGGCAGCCAGCCATTTCTCAGTAAATAGTGCAACCCTGCCATGCGGGGTAAAGCTGTACATCTTTTCAAAAATGCTCAGTCCTCTGCGAGAGTCCAAGGAACCTCTGCTCACAAAGTGTGCCTGCAGAAGGTTCTACAGGAAGTAACTTGGCAGAGGTTTCTAAACTGTATAAAGTTCTTTCTTCCTCTGTCTCTTTTCCCCCACTGAAATGACTTCACGTGTTCCTCTTCCTAGACATGTTTTTCCTCAACATAGTGAAAAAAATTCCCTTATAGTCTAGCTAAGGTGTCTCAGGCTCTGTCTTCCACCCAGCCCAGAGAAACACCTGCTCTGTAGTGTCCAGTGCCAGATTCACTGCTGTATTAAAGCAGCCACCCAATATATGCAATTGCTCAGGCACCGTCATTGGCAGGGCTCCATTATAACTATGTATACTTGAAGTACTTAATGAGTGTACCATGCATTTCAAATCAAGAAATTTGGTTTAGTTGCCAGTAGCTGAGGCTCTTAAAAAAGTTAACTTTTGGATACATATCATTCAGATCACTCAGGCTACCAGCTGACAAAGGCAGGATCAGTGTTCTCAGACAGAAGCTGTAGAAGGTACAGAGCCATAGTCCCATTTTTACCTAAAGTGGCGGCAGTCAGGGCAAGTGAATGCATCCAGGCAGGTGTATCTTGATGAATTGGGCAGAAAAGAGAAACTCAATTGTGACTAAAATTAAATCCATTTTAGGCTAAACGTAGAAATTGAAACAGGAAGTTTTGCTTTAGCGCACGTGGAAAGTCAGAAAAGAGAAGTAATTTGTGAGTACTTGCGGGGAGCTGAATGAACTTGATGACTGTGATCCTTGTGTCAGCAGAGTAACCTGCCTTTATCTGCAGCACATCAAAGAGGTTACCTAAGTTGTAGGGTTTTTTTTACCCCTGTGTATCATCTGGCACCTCAAGAAAGGAAAAGATTTACAGCCACTGTTAAACATGTTCCTTGTAGCTACTCAAACAGCATGCCTTCAGCAGCTCTCACTTCAGGATTGCCCCTCTGCACGTGCTCACTCACCCGACCTCAAGCACAGTTCAGGCTTTAAAAGCCGTAACAAAGCTCAACTGTTTAGTGGAAGGCTTGCATGCTTCCCCAGAGCTGAACACAGAACAGATTAATTAATCAATGTTTGCAATGCTGTTTGAAACAGAAAAGTGCTCTAGAAGCTACAGACTGTTGGTGCTGAACGCTTTCCTGTTAGCACTGGAGTTATCATCCATTTCCCTTAATGTGTTCTGAGTAAGGGGATAGGACACATGAGGCTGCAGTTACCAATTACCAGTTATCAAAGGACATGCAAACCTCACAGTTTTGGTAGCTGACTTTATACAGAAAGACTAGTCATGGAATCAAATAGAAAACTGTCTTATCTACTGAAGTTTAGATAGTTGTTTCCTTAGGTATTTGTTGCATCTTTCGTTGCTATAATGGTTTTGTTTTTTGCACTTCCCTGAACAGATACAGTTGTTTGTGAGCAGAAGACATGGCCCCGTGTGGTAGGAATGTAACGTTTCATTTACCATCCGCTGGCATTTTCAGTGGTTAGTACAGTCCATCCACGGTTTTGTTTCCTCAGTAGTGTCAGCACCAAAGTGACATTCCAATTGGTTTCAGTTCTTGCAGCTTCTGAGATTGATTTGTTTAGTTAAATATGCTACACGATCTAAATCTAGGCTAGGTCTTGCAACATTTGAAACAGCAGTTCCTGAGTCATGACTGGCACATAACCAAAATGAAAGAAGCCTCAACTTTCGATAGTTTATAAAAAGTGGCAACATTCCCACAAATCTGCTTTGTCTTTGTAAGAAAGCAACTTCTCTATGAGTAAGGCTCTAAGGTATGTTTCTGATTAGTTTATTCAATCCTGAGGGTTTTTTTCTCCACTGAGAACTTAACATATTTCATATGGAGAAAAAAAAGCGGGTTAAAATTCAAACTTTGTCTTTGCACTCAAATGCTGAGTTCCACTCTCAGGGTTTTGGCTGGTTCCCTTCAGAGAACGGCCTGCTACAAGATCTGGAACTAAATCAGTGGCCCAGGTTTGCACTATTTTGATCTTAGGGGGTTTTTTTTTTGCATTCATGCTAGTATTTAATTACTGATGCTATTAATGTAACTCAATATATCTTTATTTGGAAAAGGGCAGTTGGCAAGCACAATCAGATGTGTTGGATTGATTAAGGTTAATGGATCTACTAAGACATTAGGGATTTAAAAAATTTGATTATTGCAGCTAATGCATATCAATATTTTTAACTCTATTGAAAGCATCAGCCTACTAGATCGCATTTCGCTCAACTTTGCATAAAAAAAAGATGTGGGAAGAAAGTTACAGGGCAACTGTGTGTAACATGCACACACAGTTTCTTTTTGGAAGTGACTTGAAAGTATCCACTAAAATCAAAATTCTTAGTGCAAACACGTAGTGTGGGAATGGCAAGAGATGTTGTTTTCTGAGCTTACTGAGATGATGAACACCTGCTGCACATGGAAACCACACCAAAATAGTTTTTGGAATAGTTTTCTTGGAGGTACCAGACCCTAGTCTCATTGAACTCTTATAATTAGGCACTGCAATCTTTTTTTCATGAAGAAAACATAAAGCTTTTCAGGGATACAGTGCTCTTTGTAATGAACTCTGTGGAAAACTGTTCATTCTCCCTGTCTTTGGTCTCCTGAGCTATAATTGCTTGCAGCTTTACCTCTGCACACACTGTTAATGCACTGCTTGACCAATTAGAAAAATGGGCTTATTCTCTAAAAGACATTCAGACAAGATACTTGATGATTTTAAGATGTCTGCTGTATTTGACCAAAAGTACCTCCTAGTTTTTAAACCTCATTTTAAGCACTGCAGACTGCCAAGAACATGCCACTCGGAATGAAGCAGGCGGAAATACTGTTACGATGATGATTGGATGCCTATATTCAAAGATGTTATTTACTAGTTCATTTGTTATAGATAAATAGGTTAAAAAAATATTATTACTAATAAAGTGCACTTCTTCAAGTACAACTATCCCCCATCTCACAGATGAAGGAATGATTCACAGGCAAGTTCAGCAAATTGCCCAAGGTCAAATACCAAGATAGGAGCAAGTGAAAATACAGAAGAAAATCCCTGAATTGAAGGCACGCTGCTGGTCTATTTGAAACTTGCCCTAATTGCATCCATCACGTGTATGATACCGATGATGTATGCTTGCAAATTTTGTTGTATTTCTAATCTATACAAATAAGTAATAACACCTGTAATGAGCCAGGGAAAAGAAAATCTATTTTTAAAAAGGTAAGCAACGGCCTTAGCAGTAGTCATTTTACTTGTGAGATAAAACACTTCATAGTGTTATTTGGAGACCTAAGGCATAAGTTTCTTTATATTTAACAGCAGTGTTGATTACAGCAGGGGACTGAGACACCACTTACCTGCATATGCTTTTGGATTCTGCCAAGATCTCTTGCACAACTGAACAAGTCATTTACATTTTCACTGTTTCAGAGGCCACTTGTTTGCCCATGGATTTTTCTGTTTCCAACCATCCTTCGTTTGACTTCTATATATGATGATGGCATTCAAAGCACTCAAGTGTAGAGCATCTTCTTATGCATATATATGGTACCTAGGACAATTGGTTTAAGTTGTTAGATGGAATTTCTGTGTGTTAATAAAAATAATAATATTCTTAGATAGTAAGACAAAATCTTGTAGTAATGTTAGGAACAATATCTGACAAAATTATTATGATGAGCCATGCTTTAAGATATATATGGGAATAATTTAGGCTTGAGAACAGATATTTAAGATTAATGGAAGATTCACTAGCTAATTTGTCATTCTAGTAATTATGACTATAGAAACCATTCCTTAAAAATATCTTATAAAGATAAATTCTCCCTTCAGATAGGCATTCCCCATGCATACACGAGGGCAAAATTTCATTCACCTGGAGTCTCATAAGAAAAATCCAA
Source organism: Baryphthengus martii (assembly GCA_013396935.1). Lineage (NCBI taxonomy): Eukaryota > Metazoa > Chordata > Aves > Coraciiformes > Momotidae > Baryphthengus > Baryphthengus martii. Next base: position 234,861 of record VWZK01018896.1, read on the forward strand.
ATAATTTAATTTTGAGTATTTTTCAAAGTTGGTTTTTTTTAATAATAAGATAAATGTCAGCTGCGTTGGGATCCTTCAGTGCAAACATAAGGCCTCCCTAGTGGATAAGAAATGTATCCCAGCTTTGAAAGTGTCTATTTGGAGTAACACATTGTACCATTTACAAGCCATTTTATGACAGCATTAGTATGGAATATAGGTGGTTGACTTTATTTCCAGAAAACAAACATGTCAATGAGAAAAGATAACTTTAAAATTTGCATAATAATGTATCTCAAATCCTGCAAGTTTTGCAAATCATATTTGGTCCATATTCTGTTTTTAAACCCATAATTTAATGGCAATGCTCTTGTGAGAAATAAGAACCTGACAGTTTCAAAAAATGACAAAAATTCATTTAAAACTTGTGTTAACACATGTAACAAATGTACTTTTTTTTTTTTCTTTCCAAAGCATGCATCTCAAGACTGTTTCGTTAACTTTAAATTGTTGAAAGTTGAAAGAATTTTCATCATTTTATTGACACATCTTCATAAAAATATTATCCTGGAACCTGTTGGAATCAAGTTAGCTTCTCATTCCCCAGACTTTCTGTGGACAATCAACAGAAAATGCAGGGACTTGATTAAAAAGCATAATCAGGAAGGTCTCTACCAAGAAAATTATTAATATAAAAGGAGATATAAAACAGGAACTATGGTTCTGTTTTCAGGAAAGCTTACACATGCACTGCAAACATCTGCACTAACACCTGCTGTGGAGATAGAGACCCAAAATAAGGGACTCTGAGTGTAGGCTGTCCTCATGTTCCCGGAAAGAACTTCAAATTAGGAGCATTAAAGGCTAAAATTCAAAACCATTACATAGTGAATGAGACTTTTGACCCTTTTGGCACAGCTTCTCCACAGGAGATGTCTAAGCATAGCCAGATTTTAGCTCCAGTTTATGCCCACTGAAGCAGGATGAGGCACTTTTCTCCCGCCGTACTACCACCACCAGTGCCGGCCTCCTGACACCCCCTGTTGCGTACCCCGATTATCGGGTGGGAACGAGAGAAGCTTTATCAGGTCAGGACTTTATCCCCATCAACCTGAGGAGGATTAGACCCCACATGCACTTCTTTTTTCCCAGACTGACACACTCCTCCCTCATCCCCTAAAGAGCCCCTCGCTGCCCCACCTGGCACTCCTAATGGGGGGGCTGCCTGGGGCGGTGCCGCAGTCTTCTCAGGGTACTCCCAGCCGCGCTTCTCTTCCCTTATACCCCCCTGCAGCGGGGCCCGCGGGAAGACGCCCGCCCGGCAGGGAGAGGAGGGAGCGGTGTCGCGGAGGGAAGGGGGCAGAGGGCGCGGAGGAGAACACCGAGGTGAGGGGCGTCAGCCCGCAGGCGGCGGGGAGACGGGAATCGGCCGCGGCCTCTGAGGGTTCGGGGCGGGGGGAAGCTTTTTCTGGCTCCTCACCTCCGCGGCGGGGTGCTGGGCGGGAGCCCCCCGGCCAGGGAGGCGGCGGCGCTCGGAGGAGGCGCCTCGCAACAGATGGTTAAAGCCGGCTCCTCGCCGCGGCCCGCATTGGNGGCGCTTGGGGCGGGAGAGATGGAGCTGCCGGCTCCAGACTGACTCGCACAGTAGCGGAACAGGGAAGGTGTGGGGGCAGATCCTCGCCCAGGCGGGAAGGTCGAATCAATATTGGGGGCATTTTTACCACCTGTAACTGAGGAAACTCCCGCTTCCAGTGTCGTTCCTCCCTCACTTATATCCCAGCTTTCCCCGGTGCGCAGTCGCTTGTGGTGAATAATGACCGGGTTTTCGTCTCCTCGGTGCTGTGTGAAGGGGGAGACTGTCAGCTGGGGAGCTGAGATGCGGGGGAAGTGACTTGCCCAAGGTCACGCAGCGAGGCAGTGGCTGATCTGGAAAATAACGTGCATTGTGTTACAAACTTGTGGTTCCTGGTCCCGCGTGGGCTGTTCAACAGCACCACAAGGCTGCAGGGCTCCAGGCATCGACGTGGTAGAGTTGTAGGTAGGTCGGTCTGTTGTTAGCTTGTTGGGGGTGGTGGTCTCCTTTAAAGCCTTGTGTGTGGATGTGAAACCGTGCAGAGGTGCAGGCTCTGTGTCGTTGCCCTTGCGTTCTCCAACCTGCAAACATGTGAATGAATACATACGTGCTCTTACTTTTTTTGCGTGTGACTGTTGTGTTCAGTAGATTAAAAGCAGAAATTGTTGGTAAAAGGTGGTTTTATTCCTCGCTTTTACCAAGGCAGCAAGTAACGTCTTTGCTATTAACGGTGAATGTCGTTTTATGCCATCAGACAGTAGTTGTGAAGGGTACCTTAAGTGGTTAGGTGTCAGCTCTGTTCCGAAGTTGATCTGCAGTGCAAGAGCTTTTACTCTTCAAGCCTTCGAGAGATGGGCAGTGTGGTGGGCCGTGCTTTAAGAATTTACGTGCTAGACTATGTGATTAAGGGTCCTCCAAAGGATGCAGCGAAAGAATTGTTTTAATGCCTGCTAAATGCATAACAATTCGCTCTCCTTCCAAAGTATAATTTTAATGACTTTACTCGAATATATTCTTCTGTAGTTTGTCCCTACTAATGTTCAGTGTTTCTCTTGAATTCCTCATTATGTGGAAGTAAAACTGACATGTGTAAGGATGTTGTTTTGATTAAACATATGAAAGTCCATCTAGCCAATGCTCTTCATAGAATTTGATTGAGCCTTGCATTTTATAACATGACCTGCAGCAGTGAAACTTACATTTTATTTGTGTACTGCTCCAGAGCTAAACTACCCTCACTACCATGTTTGTCAGTTTTACCTTAACTGTTCTGCTTGGTTTTGAAGAAATGGAATATGAGTGAGCTTTAGGAAAACACTCAAAATATTAGTGTAACTAAGCTTTATTTTTGTTCTGTATTAGGAAGTTCAGCACAAGTCATGGAATTCAAGTCAAGGTTCCTGATAGGGTGGGATTTTCCTACTATAGATGTTTTGTGGTTTACGCGTGGAGGGTTTTGTACGTGTTTGGTTTAGTCTCATTGAGAAAATACAGTGTTATTCTCAAAGTTTATAATGGACCTTTTTTTTTTTCCCTGGACTTTGATATTTGCAAAATCCCCTTTTTGTTATGCTTGTGTTCTACATAATGCTTTTTTTTTTTTTCTGTTTTAGATTCCTTGCAAGGAGTCTCATCTCAAGTAACTTCTAGCTGAAAGTGTTTGTCCTTTGTGTAAAACTGTCTTGATTAGTTTGGTCTTTCAGTACCAGACCCTCCATCATTTCTTCTAAATGGATAGGAAAATGTCTATAGTTTTTCTACCTAATTAGCTAATATTATTTCATTAAACAAAATGTTAAGTTGGAATAGATAATGCTTTGCTGCGGCTCTGTATATTTTGTTTTTAAGAAAGTTTGTGTATTTCACTGTTGTGACTTCCTTTTTCTTTGAAGTGAATACAATGGGTAAATAATTTAACCTAGACTGACCTCTGTGTGTGTGTACATATGTCTGCATGCATATGTGAAAAATATAGGAGTGGTGTATCTATGTTCCTATCTTCCAAATCCTGGTGAGCAAAACTTTCAATTAAAGTGTTTGAAATAAAGCCTCCTTTCTGCAGTTTGGCTGTGGTAGGAAATTTGATTTGGTGCTCAGAGTAAAATGACACTTAACTAGCATGAAAGGTCCCACAACAGAATCTAGAAAACTTTGGTCAGGCGAAACTGTCTCTAAGGCTGAATGAAGTTCATAAAGCAGGTGTGATTTTATTTAGTTCCACAACCCTGTTTTATGCTTGGAACCTTCATAACACGGACACAGTTTGTACATCAAATATTTTTACTATCTAAATTCATGTACAATGAACTGAGGTAACCACGTGATGATTTGATGAAGAAATGTATACAGTGGCATGTTGATATCTGTAACCTGGTCGTGTTACAGCAGTGATATGTTTTTTCCCTGCTTTGAGTAACGTAGAAGTTTTTTATGTAATTAATATCTTCAGTGAGCTTGTTCTAGATTTTAGATTGTTATTTTGTATTTCTGTCTAGATTTTTCACCTTCCACAGTAAAGTCAGAGTAACAATTCACAGTTCAGTGAGTTTAAGTAGTTTGTGGTGAAATAAGCTTCAGTAGTACTAGTTAGCCGTATTTAATGGATTGTTGAAAGAGTGTCAAATTAAAATGTATCTCTTAAGCTTCAGAGTTGTCTCTAATCTGCATAGAGTATTCTAAAATGAAGGTAGTAGCTTCATGGTGATGGGGAAACAACTGTCAATATCAATACCTCACAAGAAATAACATAAATACTGGATGAAGTCTTTCCGCTCCAGAAAGACGCATCTGTTTAGAAGCAGGCAGCACCTTATTTCAAGTTCCTAAAAAGAAAGCAGTTGAATTACCTCCCTTGTGTAAAGAGCTTAGAAAGCTAGCAGTCAGTGTGAAAGGCTGAATTTATTGATCCTTGAGGTAGGAAGTGCTGTAAACAATGATTCTGATCTGATAGTTCTGACCATCTCTGTAACTGAATCATTGACTAAGACTACTTACCTTAATAGATGGATTCAGTGTACTTAAGAACTTGTGTTTTCTAGTAGTATAGGAGAAAGGAACATTGTGGATCTTAAAGATGCTGAAATGTGTAAGAAGTTGATGTTGTTTATAATCTGGAAACTGAATAACAAAAACTTCTTGTAGGGTTTTGATATCTGCTAGTCCTATCAATTGACCTGGTACAGATTTTCTTAGATCTGCTTAGAGATTTCATATTTTTCTCCTGGGTTTTTTCTTCACTGTGGCAGAAGTGCTAACAATATGAAGTTCTTTATGCATCCTTTTTGACAGTGTTATCCCTATCTATTAGCCCAGAGTTACTACGATTCAGTGGAGGGGAAGAACACAGGTCAAAAAGACAGATCTGTGGTTTAGGGTAGTGTGGGGTGTTTTTCTTTTTTGTAGTTTTGTTTTTATGGCTTTTATGTAAGAATGCTAAACCAATACATTTTACTTCTGTGACTGAAAATCCCAAATCTCACTGTGCCAGGCATGTGATATGTGCCTTGAGTATCAGTTGTTGGGAATATGAGTGTTTCTAGAGAGTCATTACTTTGGGAGAAAGATCTATCTGAGAAAGGTGCATAATACGAAAATACTAGCACAAAACTAGATGGGTTACCTAATGCACCCTTTGCTTTCTTTGGCTCAAACCTCAGTTTAGGATATTCTGAAGAAGCTGTTCAAGTTACTTTCTTGTGTTATTGATGTATTTGAATTAAGAGATTTCACTGTGGTGTATATGACAAAAATTAAGGCCATACCGAGTCTACAAAGCGAAATGGTTAATAAAATTATCTCTGCACCACTGAGATATTCGGTCAGCTTGGTCAGGTGAGAGTTCAAACAAGTTTGACAAGGCAAGTTCTGAATGACATTTTATCTCTTATTTTTTTTATTTTAGTGTCTTTAGTGTTTAGTTCTCTCTTCCTCTACCCCCTCAACTTAACTACACAGTGAGTAAAATTCATCCCCAATTTTGCCATCCCTGTGGTCTTGCAACCACCAAGCACCTTGCTTTTGACTGGGTAAGGAAAGAAAGAAAAGCCAGCTGTGTTACTGACTGTAGTATTTAGAATTATCAGCTTGGTATTTCAATGAAAATACACTCTAAGTATCTGTTACTAATCGAGTTAAGGGAAATAGCTGTTATTGATAAAAGCCTGATGATCATCCTGAAGTTACTAACTCCTGCTGTTGGAAGTGAATCGCTTTGCAGTTCCTTTTCCTCACCCTCTTTTGGGTACATTCCACACAAAATTGTGTTTGTGTGTTAGTAATTCTGTTCAAAATAATTTACCTTTTCGTCTTCATCAAGTTTTATTTTCCCTTAGATTTCAGTACCAGCAGCATTTGAAGGATTTTTTTGAAGCATCTGACTCCTTTGGTACCCTTTCTTTTACCGAGGAAGTGTGTGGAAGACTTCAGTCACTTAGAGGAAAGTTAAATGATTCCTTCCTTAGAAAGTCTTTTTTTCATAGACAATATGTGCAGAGACAAATTACTTTACAAAATATAGCTCAGTTGTGCGTACAGAGGGGTAAAAAGGCATAGTTGCAGCTGAAGACAGCACTGCAGGGTGTCTTCTGCCATCTTAAGTCATTGGGTAAATCTTTGGACCTTGCTGTACGTCTAGAAATATCATGATGCAATGGTTTCTGTGATCTACTTGGATTCTTTTCTTACTGCTTCAAATCCAAGCACATGGGTAAGTGGAGGCAGCTGTAAGAGTGTAGATGAGTGAGTTGCAGTTAGTGCCTCTAAATCTCTGTCAAATGATCTGTCTTTAGTCAAACTTGTCTGGTAGCCTAACTACAAAATCAAAGCAATCTTTAAAATTTTATTGAGTTTCCTCACATGTCATATTTTCATGGGTTTTCTTCTCGGTGCCGTCTGCTGGAGAGCAGACTTGCAAGCAGCAGAGCTTAGCTATTATACAAGACCTGTAGGTTCTGTAGCTGCTCATGGTGTGATATTAATAGTATTAAATTAGCAACATCAGCGATATTAACTAATTTCCTCATTCAGACTGTGACATTTGTTTGGTAAAAGGATCATTAAACATATGCAAACATCTGATGTGCAGTAAAAGGTCTTTGGGCCCTGACAAATGATAAATGAGGAAATTATAGGTTGTAGGAAAATGTAAATATCATTCTTTGGAAATCTGTCCTCTGGCAAGACAAAACTGTTCCCCTTTAAGCAATGAAGGATTCATTATATTCTTTTCACATCCATAAAGAATGCTGAGGACTATTTTACATACTTAACGCATATCTTGATGTCTCTTCCTTTCTTTCAGGCACTGCTGTTGAATTGGGATTTGTCCTGGTTTTGTTAAGCAAGTAGTCCAGCAGTGCGCTGTTGAAAAGTGCTGGAGCCTCGAATTAACTCCTCCTATAATCTTCTGGATAATTTTGTCTGCCTTATGTTTTCTCTTATTAACAGCTTTATTTCACTTTTTTTTTAATCAGCTGTTATGCAAGAGATTAAAGTAGGGACTCACATATTGAGTGGTTTTTCATCAGATGACTACATGTAATGCAGACTTGTTATCTGATGAGTGCATTTACTGTGGCTTAGGGAAAGGCTTCATCTGGTTTCAGGTGATCCTTCTGAGTTTCTTACTCTTCCTGACTGTATAAGGACTTGTAATGTCAAGTTAGAGTACGAGCATTGCCAGCTTCAGAGCATAAAAGCTTCAACAGCACAGTGCATTTGCAGTAGCTTATGACCTAGTGCAATTCTCGAGTACATTTTCTAGCTTCTGCACCAATGTTCTGAAGTGTGACTGAGTAGTATACTTCAGCCACTGCTGTTTGTCTCATTAAAGCTATGGCTGAAGTTGCTGTGCTATCAAACAATAAAACTAAATTGTGAGTTCATTCTGCTTTTATCTGGTGCTATCACTGCAGTGTAAAAGGAACTAGATAGACTTGATAGTTATTGTAATTTTCAAAATGACAAAAATAATTTTCAGAGACTTCAAAACTTTTTGCTAATCTTTGCAAGAATGGAGATGTTACAAGCAATTAAAGTAAGAATTATATTAAAATAAACAAACAAAAAACCCCCCAAAACAGCCACAACTTTAAAATGTCTGTCAGGTATAACTTTTGATTAGCTAGCAAAAATATCTTTCTTCCCTTCCTCTAGAAGCTAGACTTGCAAATACCCACCCTGTAGGATTAAGAAAGACCTATTATATAAAAAACCATCTTAACTGAATTTTTTCCAACATTGGACTGACCAATTCCATTGACTGGAATATCTGACTCCTCTATTCTCAGCTGTGGCTTCTTGCTAATTTTTCTAGGCTATGTTTCCCAAGCTATTAAGGCATGTGATTTGATGTGTGCTAAGATCAGATTCTGCTTGGCTATTCATTATATGTTTATAGTTATTTGAATGCACCTGAAATGTATTATTGGATACTAAACTTTGTAAGTCTGATTCAGAAACAAGTATTTTAAGCAAGAAAATGTTCTCCAGCACAGTAGAACCTTCCAAAAAGTGGATATTTAAATTTTTAAACAAACACTTGCTGAACTGTGGAAGGGGAGAAGGGGGAATGAGAATAGAGCCTGAATTTGGCAAATTCTGTGCTGCAAAGCATCATATGTGCCCTATGATATTTTGGTACCAGGAGTTGAACGAAACATCTTCGCACCAGCAATGCTTGAAAGCTCAACCTGAAATGAAACACTTCCCTCCTTTAAGTCTTTGGTTATATTTCTAGAGAGTAAGGATCTCTCTCTTTTATCCCATGCTGTTGGGAGCTGTCAAATACCAGCATTTTTTCCTCTTAAGGATCTGTGCTGTGAAAACATAACACAGAAACTCCCTAGGAGGAATCTAGAGAAAAGGAGTAAAATGATCCATGATCTAAAGTAATTCTCACCTCAATAAGGAAAGATGGAAATAGTCTCCTGGAATTAGATGATAAGCCAAATGAAAGTCCTTCTTTCTTCAGGACCTCAGACTTTGAGAAAGCCCATGATATCTCTCCTGCCCTCTTACAAGGCAGTGTGCCATGTGACTCGTGATCTTGAGCTGCAGGTCCTTGTCGTAAACTTACAGTATTTCATAGCTTACAGTATGAACATGCACTGTGTTTGTATTCGTGGCGTGAACTTCTTCTACCACGCTGCATTTCAAAGAACAGGAGTAGAGTACCCAGTGAAGTTCCGAAACCTTGTGAGAAGCTTAACAGGTTGGGCAGAACTCTTCCTCCTCTCTGATGTCTATGTACTTCCTTTCTCCCGTGGAACAAAGGCCTAGGCTGACTGAACTCCAGTAGTCTCTTCTGAATCAGCCTTCTGTGATCAGGTTGTACTTGATTGGATTGCTGAGGCAAAGATATAATGCTTCCCTCATTGTTATTTAGAAAGTGAAGGTACTTGTTAGAAACCCATATCCCTCAGAAGCGTTCAGCAGAGTTGTAGTGCCAAAAGTTGTTTGAAATCAGTCAAGACTTTCTCTATTTATCAGTTACTTGCTTAATCAAATTTCTGTATAGAATTCTCTGAATAAGTGTTATTTTGAGTCTTTTGATATGTTTTAAGTACTTCTGCTCTACGTGTTAATGGAAATTCTTCAGGTTTAGATTTGTGTTTCTTGCCAAATTCAGTTAGCCTCGGTTTCTCAATCTGAAAATGTCATTGTCAGGTTGAATATGTTTATACTGTGGATTCTGTTGGACTGAGCATCTGTGTATCTGACAGCATGTTCCTGATCCAGAACAGAGGCAATGCAGCTATGGTGGCAGAGGTGGTTATGCCAGAACCACCTGAGGTTAGATTCACTTTCTTGGGTTTCTAGTGCTTCCTTGTTTTCAGGCTGCTAATAATATGAAGGAAAGTCCATTTAGAACTAGATGAGGCCAAATCAGCAGTGAGAGCAGTAATAACCTAAAGTGATATTTGTGGGTAATTGGGTGAGGCAGCATTGGGGGTGTCTTAAATATTAATCGTAAAGATGCCTTACAAAAGATAGGCTAGTACCATTCCTACTTTTCAGCGTGTATAAATATTCTTCTTTATGCAGCATTTAAAGTTTTCTTCCTCTAATTTTCCTTGGCATGACATTAAGGAAGGAGAGATCTTTCTGTGTGTGCGTAGAGGAAATCTGCTACAATCTAGAAAGAGAATAGTTGAAAGACAGATTTCCTGTCTCAGATGAAATATAAACTCTTTGCAGTACGTACTCCTACTTGACTTTTTCTGCAAATGTATATCATATCCATAAATAGAAAACTTTGTATTATCAGTTGCACTACAAGATAAGAATATTTTTATTTTCTTGTTTGAATCAATGTTAAATCAGCTTGCCACACAGTAGAGCTACCTGGACGTGGTCCTGGGAAACTGGCTTAAGGTGACCCTGTTTGAGCAGGTTGATTGGACCAGATGACCATCAGAGGTTCCTCCCAACCTCGACTATTCTGTGATTTTTCGTGACAAACTGCACTCTGCTTCCAGTTCTGTTGCTAGTCACTCTGCCAAGTTTGACTGCCTCTAGCATCTTACTACTGTTGTGTTATGATTGCCTTTATGTGCTTGAATTTTGCTTAGAAGTTACTGCAACAGCCAGTCGCTTAACTTGTAGAATTGGACTCTTTTGAAAACATTGAATTAGTAAAGTTTCTGTAAAAACAGTAAAGACTTAAAAGACTAGGGAAGGGACAGCTTCCAGGAGAGTTCTCAGAGGATGCCCTTAGATGGTATGTGAAGGAAAACTGGAAACTGTACTCAAACCTTGGACATTTTGAGTGACTTGCTACAGGACCCTTAAAATGATGCTCTCTCCTGAATGTTTTTTGTCTTTTTATATTAGGTTACTGCTTACCTGGCAGATCTTCCCAGACTGAGAATGGCACGGCGTGGAGGATGCTGCAGTAAAAGTGTTTAATCCCCCGTTCCATGGTATGTTTTCACTCTTCATAACAAACTGCATTTGTAATGTGTGTGATGTTGCAGACATATCTGCAAAATCATGATGGGGTTCAAGGATGTGGGGCTGACATCATTAGAAGCTATTATAAGCACAATGCAAAAAACATTAACTGTTGTATTTCTATCACTTGATCATGTATTTAAAATCATTTTGAAGAGGCAATGTCTGAAGCCCTTGCATTCATTGAATAATTATGATTAGATGTTAAGATAAATAATGCCGTACTATAAATCTACTGCTCTACCAGTGAAAGCATTTTTACCTCATGAGTTTACCTGTAGGAAAGGTTTCTGATTCTTCTCAAGGCAATAACACTTGCATTTCTGCTATGGTGCTGAGGAACTGTAGGGTCACTGAGTTCCAAGTAACTTCTGAAATTCCCACACCTGTTGTACTGATTTAAAAATCTGTAGAGTGTTAATGAGGCAGTCTGCATACATAGTGCAGCTGTGGAGATTGTAGTACAATCAGTCATCTTTCAGTGTGGTCTAGTCTTTTAGAGACTAAAATGTCTGCTTCTTAGTGCTAGTAAAATATTCAGTGCAGAAAACTCTAAACTCCTTAATTAACAGGAAAACTTAATATATGCTTAAATCTTCTGAGTTTCAGCTTGCTGTTTTTATGGATGCAGAGTTGTTGCCAGAAAGATTCCAGTTCAGCTGGGTATCAGTCTTACCACGTAAGAGACTCCAACATACATAGGATGAAACAGTGTTTAATACACAGGCACTGGAAGGACAAGCATGACTATGGCTGCTCCTTCTTACAAAGGAGTAAGAAGGTTTTTGATTCTATTTTCAGTCAAAAATCAAGTCGTTTAGCATTGTTCACTTTCAAACAAGCCCTCGCCACAAGTGAAGCTAACTGCCAAGCACAAAGAAAGTATCTCCAGATTGTGTTTGGTAAAGTGTATTTCTGTGATAGTCCAACATAAATCTCAGTTTTCTCAGTCTCATCCATGAGCAGAGGATAGTGTTTACGCTTGCACAGTCAGCTGTCTGCAAATCAGACAAGATGACCTCTGCCCGTCAAGTATCGACATGAGTTCCATTAGAAGTCGGGACTCAAAACTTCAAGAGTTCTAGGGTAGGCTTTCCTTGCCTAAAGTCTTCACTTCTACTGTGCTGTGAGGCAGTTGTTTCTGAGCACTGACTATTTTAAGCCGCATACTGAACAGCAAGGCTTTTTCCTTCTCTTCTGTCACTGATACTTTTGCTTGGATTTGTTAGGGTGGGTTCAGAGCCAGCAGCAGAACTTGACTGAATTGAGAGTGACAGGTGTCTGATTCTTGGATTTTCTATTATTCAAATACTTCTAAAATAATTGCCTCTAGGCCAGATGCTTGGCTGTGTCTAGTCCCCTGCCATTCCTATTTTGCTTTAAGGCAAGAGAAGAGGAGTTTCCTTGCATAGAAAAATCTCCAGCATATCGAATGCAACATCCCAGTGTTGGGTCTTCAAATCCTGTTGTCCTGATTTGCTGCAGATGCAATGGAGTATCTTGGGAAAGGGTTTGGCTATCTCTAAACTGAGCTATGATCTGCAGAGACAGGTAGTCTGGATTTTGCAGATTCTCCATGCTCATGGAATTAGCTCTTATACAGCAGGTTAATATGGGTTTGTACACTTAATAAATATATTTGGATACATCTGTTTAAATTTTCGAGGGGAATTAAAATATCAGTGAAGTGGTATTGATTTCACTGGAAGCAGAGCTCTACAAATCTGACCAATTTGATTTCCAAATGGAATTTTAACTGAGCCACCATCAAATGAATCTTTTATTTTCTTCTCTCCAACCTACTGATGTACCAGAGTAATATATTTTTTTAATAATGTTTGTGAAGAATTTTCAAGATAACCAGATAAAAAATATAGTGCCTGTAACATTCTGAAAAAAAACCAAAACACTGAGGCTACTGACTTGAAACTGGTTTATTTTTAATTTTTTCTTCAGATAACTAAAGATAAAATAGATCTTTTCTGCCACTGTAACAAACTAGAAGACCTTTTTTTTTTCATGTATAATGCAGTGTTGCAGTTGTTAACTGTTGGCCCTGAGTTTATACTATAGGAATTTTTGGAACTACAAGTGAGCGGTCAAGCAGAAGCCAAGCTTAAGCAACAACTCTGATGAATGACATCTCAAAGCCGAAAGAATGCTTTTTAATAACTTAAGGCATTGCCTGTAGAAAGGAAAAACAAAGGATTTTCAGTCTGTTCATAATCTTAATTTTTGAAAGGAGGTGTGTGCGCGTTACAAGTTTAGAGATATTTAGAGAACCCAGAGAGAAAAGTTGGTGAAGCTGAAACTTCCAAGTCTTCTGATGTTTGTGTGACTGCTGTGCTGGGTAAGCTAGGTTTACTCCCTTGCTTTAATTGCACGTATGAAGAAATTTAATGGAGACTGTGCCTATCTGGCAAGGAAGCTGTGTCAAAAGCAGGGAAATTATTAACACTAAATTTGAGCTCTTGATTTACATATGCATATGCTAAGCTGCTTCATCCTCCATCAGCTGAAGTGTAGTTAAATGATTTTCTGCATTACTAAACAATGCGATATAAGCAGCCCCATAGAGCAAGATTGTTGGTGCCGAGCACCTGACATAAATGTTTTGTGATCCTTTTGTTTATACCCGTTCAAGTCAGGTCCTTTCAGCTGAATTTGAATTCATGTTTGTAGTAGGTTTTAAATGGGCCTTTAAGGTACACTTTCCACCTTACTTTTATCAAAGTGTCCTGCTTCTCTGGTTTGAGATGGCTCCACAGCATAGGCCAAAGGACAGTAAGTGGGAACGGCTGGGAAGTTTGTTGTGCATGACAAGTACATATTCAACTAAGTTACTTAAGAATTTCCACTGAAATAAATCACAGTTTTCATATATGTTTATTTTGCACTAAGAACATTCCAGAATAGACTGTATTTTCTAAAGGAGCAGTAAAATGAAACCAGAAATACTTAGAGAAGAATGTGACTTTTAGAAGTGAATGCAGCCAAGTGAAGTGAGCAAAGCTGTTTTAGAAACCTTGCAATAAAAATTAATTATGCTGCCATTATAGATAGTCTGTTTTAATGTCTTTAATATCTTTAGCAGCTTTGAGATGACAATAGCTGCTCAAATACTGAAAGAAAGAATAGCAGAATCACTTTTTTTTCCCTTACTCTGGTGGTGAAGATCCCTTTCTGCACCTGTGGTGACATGGTTTAATTAACAAGAATGCTCAGATGTCCTGGAAAATGTGATCCGTGAGGAAAGACTAAAAATTGGTGTATAGCCTAGGAAGGACAAGACTGAGGGTAGACATGGGTTTTCAGATGTGTCAGATGTTGTGAAGAGGAAGGGAATAATCTTTTTCTTCATTCATTGGAAACAGAACAACAACTAATGGCTTTAAGTTTCGCTAGAGATTGAGGCTGGATAGTTAGAGCAGCTTATTTGCAAATATAGAATTAATTCCTGAAAGAGATTTGAAACCTCTGGAGACTTAAAGAATAGGTACCAAACAGGGGCCAGAATGGCTCAGTGTAGCTGAGCATGCCTGGGAAAGCTAGATGGATTGTACAACTTCTTCAGGACACCCCTCTAGGTCTAATCAATGATGGGTAATAAAACATTAATCTGTCTTCTGTCAACAGTGATCCGTGCTTTTAATTCTTGATATGCAGTGTGCAATATAAACAGGATGTGACTCAAATCTTAAAGAAAGGCAAACTACAGTCAGGGTTCAGTCGAGTAAACTAAGAAGCTGATTCCTTTTTCTACATCTGACAGATTCCAAACTACTGGAAAGTGATGTTGACTTAAACTAGACCTAAATCAAGGTTGGAATTTTCCAGCACGCTGTTTGTCCTTGCAGAGAGATGTTTGTCAGCCATATAAATTTAAGTATCTTGTTGACACTGGTCTCTAGCACATATATCATAAATATGAAGGAATGCAGAATTTATATGGTATGTTAAGTGAATTTCTTGTTATCTTTTTGAATTAAAACAAAACAGCAGAATTCAAACCTGAAATAAAATTTGAAAGCTTCATAGGTAAAGATGGTTAAATAGTTTTCAAATGTGTGGTCTCTTCTAAAATAGAAGCTGATTTTTAAAAACCCATTCTGTGGATTTGTTTTGGTGACTTAGTTCATTTCATCGTTGACCACTTCAATTTTAATTTATTTTCTTTTTGCTGATAGTCTCAGAATTAGCTAGACCAGTTTGCAGATTAGGGTTTAAAACACTAAACCACAATATGGCAGATTCTATACTCTCAATTTTTCTACCTCCCCATCCCTTCCTCATACACTAGGAGAAAATGATCTGTCTAGTTTTGATTTATTTTGCACAACACAGACTAAGCTTGTTAAATCCAAGTCAATTATAATGAAATGTTTGAGCATATGTCAGCTTCCCAGAAAATTGTATTGTGCAATCCAGCACTTCACTATTCTGACAAGCTGAAGAAATGTTTCCAGTGGAGGAATTGATCAGAGGAAATGAATCATCATCTGTGAGGAGAGGAGGAAAAAAGGCAAAAATATTGTCCTCTATGAATTAAACTTAATTTACTTTTGAATGAACTCAGGCTATCTCTAGGAAGGTTATAACCTAGGATAACCCATGACATTTAAAAACAATGTTCCAGTTGTTTGTTGTACCCATCTTTTGTGTATGGCTGACACACACGGAAAGATCAGGAGCTGAGGAAGTAACTTCCTCTGAAACTTTGATCCCCGAGTCTGTTGCTGCTCTTACAGCAGCCTTAGGAAGAGTAGCTGCCAGACCTTGTATTGCATCACGTTATGAGGGAAATAGTCCGAGTTTACTTTTTCCATTATGTTATCTCTTGTTGAAGAAAAAAATGTTGACTTGTTCTGTATTATCCTCTTTCATTTTGAAAGCATGTGTTCTGTAGAAACCATTGATAGAAAGGTGTTGCACTTAAGGTGGAAGCCTCTGAAGATGATGTCAGGTGTTCTTTGTGGTGAGGAGCCTTAAATAGGGTTCCAAGGTGAAACTATTTGCTGCAGATATGAACCTGTCATTTTTTTTTTCTAAAGTAGGATTTGATCACTAGATTACAGTAATCCTATTCTTGGCACATAAATTGCAGAAAATAGAAGGCTGAGATCAAAGTCATTTTCAATATAATGTAATTCACTATGAATTCTTCTGATATGTCTAGGTTTAGACTGCGACTTGAGCAACTTCATTTGCCTTGGCTTCTTTAGAATAACTTGTGTGGCAGTGTCTAAGTAGTTGGTCTCTTACAATGTTAGTAAAAGAAGAGAGGTAGGTAGGCAAGAGGCTGCTGCAGCATGTTGCGGTCCTATTTGCGTATTTGGGAATGGATGAACATTATCCATTTCTCCTTTACTAAACAGGGTAATAATGTTGCGTATTTCTGTTTTGCGGTGGTTTTATAAGCAGTGCTGTCACAAATACTGAAGGCGTTGATAACATAATTTGAACAAAGGAGGACCTCTGTTTCAACATAAATTGGAAATTAACTTGTCACGTATTTACTGAGAATTAAGGATTCTCAAAAATAAAAATAGTATTGGGGGCAGTGAAGATAAATAACAATCTGATCTAATCCCGTATTCTCATTCTCACATCAAGGCAGTCACAAAGATCCGTCAAGCCCAGTGTTTTATCTCTGATTGCAGTCAGTATCAGACACCTAATTGTGTAAGAACAACATAAAGGTAGCAAGATAATGCTTTTGAGAAGTCTCTCTGGCTCAGCAAGTTTTACTGTGCCTACACTGTTGCAATTCATAATCCGTGATGGATTTTCTTCACCTCTAAATGTGTGCTTTCACTAAACTCAATCTGTTTTACCATTTTAACAACTTTTGTGTTTGGATTGTGCCTTTCACAAGGACTCTTGAGGCTTTCTTCTGGAAGGTAGTTCTGAGCCCTTTGTTGAGTATGGCTCAGTAAGGTGACATGACGAGAACTAACTTCAAGATAGTTCAGTAACTGTGATTAGAGTAAGACTGTTCAGAAAATTAAAAAGATAGCATCGGTAAAAGGGAGGAAAGTCTTTGTTACTCAGAAAAATGATGAAACAAGAATATTAAAGATTCTTTATGACTTAGGTTGTTCTTTTTTTTTTAAAAAAACACCCCTTTTTAATTAAAACATGTATTTCAGGCACCATGTAAATTTTTTATTCAAAAGAAGCATCAATTAAAATCGCTTATCTGATGGCCTACAAATGTGTCTGGTATATTGTGACAATGATTTTGTTCAAGTTGGAATATGGTAAGGATTCTTTGACTGTTAGTAGGCAAAGAACCAAAGCAGTTGTTAAACTCATTTCCCAGAAAGGCTGTTTGTAAACTTAATTTTTCATGTTTATTTGCTACTGTATTATAATGACATCTGAGGAACATAAATTTATAGCCAACTAAACTATATTTAAATATTAGTGCATATTTCATGTCATATGTTGGAGGACGGGGAAAAACTGCAAAGAATCACATTAAAGCAGTGACACTGAAGCATCTGTAGAAACCTGATTATATAGGGTGATGATTTGATTAGTGGAACTTCTGATGTCTAAATGCTATTAGGTTTCACATCTGCTCTAGACACCCTGTGCTGGAGAAACTGCATGTTCGCAGAAGTTGTGAAGCTAGAATGGATATTATTACAGAACTTAGTTTAGTTAAACACTGGTTTTATTGTGGGTGGTTTTTTTGGTGATGTTTTTTTTTTTTTTCTTCATTCAATGTGTGTCTCCCCAAGAGAGCTCCTTATCCACACTTTTGTAGTTCTGCAAGAAGCGGGGAAGAAAGATGTTAGGTTTACAGGCTACTAATGCAGGTGCTATAGGTCTCAATTCTGGGAAGGCTTCATGCTTGTAATAAGGTTTACAAATTTTGCTGCAGAGAATTATTTCCTAGCATCTCGCTTTGTTTTTATTTATTCCATTTCATCCCATTTCAAGACTTAAGTACAATATATTTTAATTTATTTTTTTTTAAGTGGAAGACAGCTAGTGTTATTTTGCCTTTGTTCTTTGAGCTGTGTAGGTGCAGTGTGAGCTTTTCTACAATTGTGCAAGATGCAATGAAGTGATTCATGAGATGAGGTTTTAAAATCTTAGTTAATACCTAGCAGATGGAGCTTTAAGAAAATCACCAAGCTGTAATACAGTCCGCATTTGCAATGATCTGCAGACCTCTCTGACACTAAGTGTGGCTGCTGTCTAATAGTGGACTATTGCTCGACAGCTTTATTTTTTTGCGCAGTTAATATATTAGCCTCACAGATATTTTGTTGTGCAAAACACATTCCTACACAGGCAGCATTTTTCTTTAGCAAATTGGATCTTTTGCTTTTTGCCTTCAAATGTATACGTCTTAGTGTTCTATTCATGGCCTTATAAAGCTTTAAATAGAATGTGCTGTTTGTCTCTCTCATGAATCATGCATTCATCGGCATGTGTGATGATACATTATTAATCTTTAATCTGAGGATTCAAGTGCTGTCACTGAAAACATGCATCTTAGCCTATTTTAATATTATCAAGACAGGAAAAAAATACCAAAATCATTCATTACGCTTGTTTTTCTTATGAACGGTTTAGATGACAATTGAATTGCTCTGTTTATACTTAGGAAAGCTCATGTACTGGGACACAGGTGGAAAAATATGTAATGAGGGAGATGGGTACACAGTTGCTTCATTTAACTTTTTTGATTCTGTCTGTAAGAACCACCTGCCATTAGTTAAAGCTCATACACTCGAACCATGAAGTGCACCTTTTGTGTGTTGTAGCAATGCCAGCTTTAGGAGGAGGAAAGATAGGTCGGATATAAAGAATAAGTGACCACTTGATCATTCCAGAGCTAGGGAATGGTAATGGCAGTATAGTGAATACGGAATAGAGAAGATACAGAGCCCAGCGGTGTAGTTAGACTGTTGGAGCAACAATTTTAAGATTCTTAGGCACATGCCATGGTAAATTGGAATAACTTGAAGGTTAAACTAGGTATATATTAAAATAATCTTTACAAGAAGTTAGAGAAGGTTGAAAGCACTTGAATAAAAAGCAAAGCTTTTGGTATTTTCCGTTATCTGTACTGTTCTTAGCGCACAGCATTGCTGTCTGCTGATCCCCTTGCTTGACTGGGGTGTGCAGAAATCATTGCTTCAGCCGCTGAACAAAAAGTGTTTGAAACTTCAGTATGAAAGGTAACAGAGAATCTTCTTGTCGCCTTCAACTGATGCTTCCCAAACAAGGGAAGATTTTTCTGTTCATATACAGTAATTTCTCATTCTGCAATTCAGGTCTTGGTTATTTATATGCTGTTTTGAAAATGCGATTTAGATAAAGCTACAATATTCAAGCAGAATTGTTTAATTCCCAAAGTCATTCCTAGTTAAAAAAAAATAAAAAAATAAAAACAAAGCAAAAAAAAAACTTGCCCTGTTATTTGCTGATGTACTTTTAAAACTTTCTTGATGCTGGGGTCAGTAGGTACTTACATAGCTAAACTTGTTCTCAAGTCTAGCATTGATTTAACTTTCACTTACTTTTCGTGGATTTTAGACAGAGTAGGAGTTTGACAATGGATCATTAGACGTGCTTGTTACTTCCATTGGAAAGGTCCTATTTTAGATGAAGATGGCCTCTGGGAAGGAAAACAATCAATTTATCTCCACCTCTAAGTTTTAGTGCCACATACTACACCCAAAATGGTGATTCACACAGTCTTACCATTCAGCTGCTTTCATTGGTTATCTATGTGTAATGAGTAGTGCATCTTGTCTACAACCACTTCTGATGTTGCTTTTTTTTTTTATTTTCACCGCAACAAAAGAGGAGAAAGTGTTAAGAACGGGAGGCTACCTACAAACATGGCAGTAGTCATGGAAATTAAGGCAGTTTTAGTATTCCTAACAATTTAGTATTCCAACTTAAGATGGTAGTATCTTAATCAAACCTGATGTCACTACAGCTTTCTCCTTGATAATTCATGTAGTCGTTCAGAACCCTCTTCTTTGCAGACATTCCTGAAATGATGCAAACCTATTGCATGCAAACTGATCTTCAGTGTTTTTTTTCTGTTTATTATTGCCAATTATTACAATGTTTGAGCTATTGGACGACTCCTGTTACAGCTCCTAAGGTGTTTTGTGCATAAAAGATTATACTGAGGCAAAATACTTATATATGTGTTAGTTAGGTCCTGCTAAAACTCTCAATAAAACGTAATGTTTGCGATTTTTCTCTTAACCCACATAACACTCTTTTTTTTGACTCGTGTGTTACTTTCTTGCCATCTCTGTTTGGTGGGGAGGGGGGAAGCTTACTTAAGAATTTTCCAACAGGGTATAAAAAAAATAAAAGGGGAAAAAAAAAAATAGGGGAGGGAGGAAGCAGCCTGTATACAATGTTCACTATTCTGTACGTGTGTGTTTACATCCTTGCCTTCAGACCCATTGCAGTTGTATGCGTGTGTGCGCACACTGTACTTTGTTTCATCAAAATAATGTGAAATTAGTTAAAAGTGGTATGAATCATAATGACAGGCTTGGTGCCTTGGTATCCAAGATACGTTAACATGCTGATAAGTTACTTGTTTTCCTGCTGTGAGAACTGGTTGCTGTATTTGATTCTTTAGCTGAATACAAACTAAATTAAATCTGCAGTGACCTATATTGTGCTCTAGCTAATGACCCAGTTAACCTCTGGTTAATTTTCTGTCTCTTGGTGTCCTGGGAACAGGGACATGTTTACTTCAGTTGCCACAAACCTTTAGAAATGTGCCACTGGCATTTATTATTCTAGAGCTGTGTGTTTTAATAGAAATTAGCTAATGGGCCATGGGGGTCTGCAGAAGTTGTAGAATGCCAATGAGGAGTTTTCTTTCATTTTTCCTCCACCCTGATTTACATGACTAAGCTTTTAGCTTTTCTTGGTTTTGTTTTTGTTTCTTGAGTATTGATCTGTCTCCTGTGGAGGAAACAAACTATTTGCTTAACGTGCAGGAGGACACTATTGTTGGCAGCTTCCCAGAGACTCCCCTCTTCTGCATGCTTTAAATTAAACTAGAACCGGTGCAGGCATTGGTAGGGAAGCTTCCAGCTAATGCAATTTTATTATTGCATGGTTGTGTTATGCAAAGAAATATAACCATGAAGTAGTAATAATGAATATCTTCTCTAAGGTCAGATCTGAATACCACTCTTCTGATGCAGAGAGGATTCTTTTGGCAACTGGGTGGGTTCCTATATGAATTAGAGTTTCTTTTTCAGGAAGTAAAGTTATACTGATACAACAACTGGCAGAGCAAGACAGAGTGATTATCCATAGCCATTTGTAATAATGGTCCATCTTCTCTGTGTCACGGATCTAGTAAGTAATGCACAGTCCAAAACAACCTGAACCTTTTCTGACGTGTAGAACATCTAGTGCGTACAGGTTGAGGCCTTGAGAAACACCCAGTCTAGAGCCAGCCCTTTCTGCCCTGTCTGTTCCTTGAAGTTTTTAACCGCCAATTTCCTTTGGAGAGGAAATCCTTCCTTATTTTTTGTTTTGCCTATGGCAGCAACAAAACCAGGTAGAAACAGCCTACTGAATGCTCAGCCTTATACTGTAGCATAGCTGCGTGGCGAAGGGCAGATGGGAGCAGTTCTACAGCAATCCCAAGTCCTGCGTTGGCCACGTAAACAGATGGATTTGGCGGGGAGAGTGGGGAATTTTTGGCTGTTTTGCTGAGCCGTAGGACACTTGTTCAGACATTTGTTAGTTTTAATTTGGGACTTTTTATGACCTAAGAATCACTGCTTGATGATCATATGTTGAAAATATGCAACACTGAGAGGGAGAGAAGAATTTCCATGATCAGATTCTCGGGAACTTGCTCTGTTCAGCCAGGTGGCCTAGAGCACCACGCAAAGTGAGCAGTGTCTGTGCTATGTGTGCGCGCCTTGACTGTGTTCTGCAATTCTGCAAGAAGCCAACAACCTCTACCAGCTGAGGAGAACTGCAGTCTCTTTTTATCTGTCCTCATTTCCTTGTTCACTGTAATGAAAAAAAAACCAAACCAAAAAACCAAACCCAACAGAACCTAAACAAACAATAAACATGGAATAAATATTCCCAAGACAGGGACCATACGAACTTTAGCACTTCCTGTGGAGCCACTGCCATCCAAATACGGCTTCTCCTACCTTCTACCTGGTGGTTAAACAAATTTCTTCCTTCTAAGAACCTATCTGTAAAGGATCCACCACATCGTATCACTTCTTGGGCACTGCAGTCCTCCTTATTCTAAGGGGGGCAAAAAACATATGTGACTGTAGAAATAACTCTGAAATTGTGGTTTCTTATGTTGGTACAATGTGGCTTTGTGCCTGAACTTAAATGTTGAAAAAGTGTCCTGTATTCTACTGTGTTGTTTTGTTTTTTTCTCGTGGCAAAGGGAAAAGCAAACTATCAGTCTCTGTGTTTTGTTCTTCTTGAAAAATAAGTCTAAGCAAAAGGTATTTTAAGTCACAAGATATTAAATCCCTCCTCCTGTACTGGCTGGAGCATCTTGAAATAAAAACTTTTTCTGTCAGTCATCAGAGAGTACAGGGAATTCAGTGTACAAAGGGAGCTACAGTGCCCCACAGCTTAGTCCCTAGGCTTTTCTGTTTATGAGCTTATTCTGTCAGGGTCTGTTAGTTTTGGTATTGTTAGTGGTTTAACAGGATTTCAGACTTGTTGGTGGTCTCCATGGGTCCTTTCCCTATTTCACCTCTGAGTATTCCTACTGCTAGAGTAAAAAAGCAAGTGTGACTGAGAAGATTGGAATTACACACAGTGTAATTCGCTTATTCATAAATTTATAAGGGAATTGCTTCTCTTGGTTAGTGGTTGAAAGGGACCAAGTCATAGACTTTTTTTAAGAGAGGGAATATACTTTTCAGTATCAAATCCTAGGCTAGATGATGTCTCTTTATTGTCTTCTGTTGTGCTTAAAAAGCAATCTATGAGAGTAATTATTCCTGTGTAGATCGATGTGATGCTTCTATTAATTTGTACAAATCTGCAATCAGCGCTATTGAGCCCCTGTAAAGAGAACTTGTTCACACTGAAAGCCTAACCTGAGTTTCTTCAAGACCAGGTAAGAAAAATATACTGACCATATTGTACTGTGCTTTGGATAAAGTTCTCATGTGGTATGTGTTCAGATAAAGTTTTGCGATTAAAAATAGTTTTGCCCTGTTGTTGAAGGGGCAATCTGACATCCTCTGTTCATCTGTCCTAAGTAGTTTCTGGATACCTGACAATGCAGTGCAGTGAATTGCGATCAGCTTTCAAGCATGAAGGTATGGGATCATAAGAAAGGTGAAGGACAAAGCTAAAACATTTTAAAACTAGAATTTCATGAAGAAATTTCAGAAATGCTGGTCACTGATTGTGACTTTCCTTGCATGTCTATTTACAAAAAGGAAAAAGATTATTTTTTTAAATATTTTGGATGATCATAAGATTTCATATAATACTTGAGGAACATAATGATAAATCTTCTCTCTGATCTGCTTTTGTTTATAGAGATAAACTTACCTTCCTAATGGTTCTTTATTTCAAATACTTAACTGGACTTTTCAGAGCATTTACTCCTGTATTTCACTTCCTCCTTCAGTGATTTTTTTTTTTTTTTTTTTTTACACTGATACCTACAGGAAACTTAACTGAGGCTGCCTACACTTAAGGAGAATTTAGATACTACCTCTGTTTGTCTCAGAGGACTGAAAATACTTTGCATACATATTCTGTAGTATAATTATGGTATGAAGACGCTGATCTCACATATGCCTTAAATGAATTTTTTTGGACTGTAAATACCGTAACGGAAAAGCAGTACTTTATTTTGAGACTCAATTTTTACTTAAAAACAAATGTGTAAATAAATAAGTAGGATTTTGCTCTTGCAGACATGATTGTAAGTAGTGGTAGTGACACTGGTGAATCTGCTTGCTTAGCTTGATGGATATAATTCCAACAACCTTCTTTGCAAAAGTGAAAACAAATTAATAAGGGTAAGGAATACAAGACTTAGTGATGGCTGTTTATGGATACTGGCTGAGTTACTATCGCCAAGATTTAAATACATATTTAGTGTATTGAAATCTATCCTGTTACAGTTTTCTTTTTAAACAGTACAACTAAAACCTCTGAAACAAGATACCAAGCTTTTAATTGCTATCTTTCTTCTGTTCTTGATGCTCTCTAGTTACTGTGAGCAGGACAACAGTTCATTTTCCAAGTAGTTTTCAACACAGAGTGCAGAATTCAGGTAACTTCTGTTATGCCTCTTCTCTTCAAGGAAGAATTTAGCAAGGTATCATGGCCTCTCTAGGTAGTGCAGATGCTCGAGATAACGCTGATTAAGAAAACTTATCTCAAACCACAGTGTTTTCCTAAACCCCAGCAATGCAAAAGCAATACCGTATTCGGAATGTTTATAGGAAGAATAAAGCGTGACTGTGTCAAATTGTCAAAATAGTTTTCGTAGTTTCAGCCCTTGGAGATATATATAGAATAATTCGGTATTTTTTTCCCACCCAACTGACTTGAAGCCTGCAAATGTCACTTTTCTGTAACACCTGACACTCAGAGCAAAGCTCAGCAAATGGAAAAGAACATATATGGAAAAATATTCTTGGTTTGGAAAGTGAGGGGAGAGGTAACTGGTAAATCCATGAGTTTAATACCAAATCTAATCTTTTATTTTTGCAATATTCTATTTTCACCCCACTATTAATTTGGAGTTGAGTGGCTTCAGTACAGTTGCACTAGGATACTTCAATATGAACACTTACTCTTACCTCTTCATGTTGTTTCTCTTTGAATTTGTCTTGTTTACCATTCAGGAAAAACATTGGCATTCAGGCAGATATATGCTATTATATTTGTTGGTGATGCTCGTACCACAAGTAAACCTCTCCTTGTGGGGGTTTTATTGGAGTTGTGTTTATTTTGCATTTATTAAAATTCAAGAGAGGTAATGAAGGGAATAAAATCTTTTATTCAAATAATGAATCTTATATCCCCTTGTAAGGGTGGATGTGCCACACATCTCACCATGTGGGCTACGTAGGAGCTACACTGAAAGGCCTCTGCTCTTGAACTATGTGGCCTTCTAAAGGGACCCCGCAGTAAATCCAGGAGGTGCCCTGTTCCCGTGCTGCTGCACAGTGCTGGGACTTCTGTTCTTCTTGGGTGCTGTGTTTCAGATACAGCTGGTGAATTTTGTGACCAGCATAGGGAAGGAGAGACTGTGATGTACTGTAAGTGCAAGGGCTGTGAAACCTTTGCGTTTTACTCCGTAGCCGCTAAGTCGGGATGCTTGACTGAACCACAAGTGAATGCATTCCTCTGTTCTTGGCGTTTAACTGAGGCGTGCTTAGCAGAGGAGTAGCCTTGTCAGTCTTGCAGTGTTGCTCTAGCGGTGGTCATTTGGCCAAGGGATCCATATGTTTCGATGTGATGATACATGCCTTACAGCAATTTGAAATTAATTGTTCTGAATTTACGGTGAAGTGTTATTAAATGAGTGCACAAACCTTATAAACAGTTCAAATGCAATTACTGATCACTCACTTGCCCATTGAACTTTAAATTTTAATTCTACCTTCTCTATTTTGCATCTTTTCTGATGTTGACTGCAAAGAGAAGTCAAAATGTCCAGGTTTTTATGAAAATATAAAGCCAGAAACATTTTTAGGCTTGTAGCATCAGTAACTTCCCCAGTGCTTGCTTTAGGCACGGCAAGGTCATATCTGAAGGATTAGATACACACTGATAGAGAGAAAAGAGCTCCGTGTTCAATATAAATGTAAAAAAGCTTTAGGTGCTGCTGATTATCTGTTGCTTTGCATGAATAACTACAGCAGCTTGCAAATACCTAGGATTTGGTAAAGAGACCAAAATTGCAAATCCTTTGCAGTAGCACGGCACTCAGCTTCAATTCCTGTGAAATCTTCCTTCAGTCGCTCATTTCACACGCTAGGGATGAAACTGTGGATGGTTTATACCATAAAAATCTTGTTTTAATAACAGCTTCCCTGAGCTTTAAAATGGTTTTAGGAATTGCTGCTTTTTGATAAGGAAATAGAATATAATGTCTTTGAAGTAAATATTGTAGGTTGTTAGATGTGTTTTATAATTGTACCATCTATGACAGTTTGGAGAATGTTGGGAGAGTGGGGCCCAGAACCTATTACTGTAACAGTGCAAATTCTATTTACTGTGGCTCTTATGAGCAGGAATAGCACTTAAAGTAGCTTATTAACATCTGCTTTATCTTTATTTGAAAAATAATACTTGATTTTGCAAGATCATTTTATATGCAACAGGAAAAGAATGTAAAATGAGTAAAGCAGTTTGTGAAAACTTACACCAGATTTTGACGTATAATGTTTTAATGTCATTTTCATACGAGCCTTTTGTATCCTTTTGTTTGAAAAGGAAGTTCTCAGTGATAGAAAACCTGTCCTTGAACTCAGAAATCTGAGAAGGGCTATTCCAGTGTAGCCAACAGCTATATGGGGAGGGGGAGGAAGCAAACCATTTACCTAGTATGGGAGGGAATGCTTAAACTAAGACTGAAAACTTTCTTCCCCGTGTTAAACATTTGCCACATCCATTGGATGTTAGAGGGTGCATTTGACAGCTCACACTTTTTTTTTACGCAACAACTCTTGCCTTCCTCCTATTCCCCTACCTAGGTCTTGGTTTTATTTTCATGCGGTTGATTTTGAAGTCAATGTGATGTGAAGTCAATATATACATTATAACAGTATAGGAAAAATGCTTCCTGGGAAGCCCTAAAAAAAAATGATGCTGTGTGAAACCTGATGTGTTCTACTTGGGTTACTATGCAAAGAGCATTGTCAGTCCAACAGTGTGTAAACTGTTCTTCTTCACACACTTTGCAGCTGTGTTTTGGCAGTGCCTCAGTATTTACCTAGTGCAGTTAAAATCAGATTTGTTGCACAACCTATAGGTTTAATTAAGTTTAAGTCTTTTGGAAAAAACAGGATTTTCTCGCTCTATAAAAGTACAGTTAAAAATAGTTGGAGAAAGGGAAAGAATTGTTCTTGAAAACTGGGTTTATATTTGTTTTTATTGAACAGAAGATTTCATTCTTCCATCCTAGCAACATAGCAATATATTCTTTAAGGCAACAAGATTTTCTTACTGTCAAACATCCAGTTGACCTTGACTTTCATCAATCCTGTTCTGGCTTCGTGCTTCACTTGTTATGAAGTGAGCAAATAGGAATGTGCAGAGGTTCATATTTAACATTCTTTATGGATTGGTTGCCTGTGGATTCGTGGTGTAGCCTTTTAGTGGATTTGAGTCCGTCTCTTACCTCCCACTACTTGGACTGACGGTGTAGATGTGAGTAGTAAACTGTACTTACTGTTGTAGTAGTATGTAGCTCCTAGGAGAGACACCAAACTGGCTCATAACCCTACAAGATTCAGGTTGAGTAGTTGAAAAAGTGACATAATGGAACGGAATAATCCAGACTAGATGTATTTACTGTTTCTGAACAACATTTAATTTAGCCCTTAGTCTGTGTTTATGGATTGCTTTCCTCAGTTTTTCATTTGCCTTTTTTACTTTTGTGCTGCACATTTATTTTAGGAAACTGTTCTCTCTAAATCAGCTGTAAAGTTGGCAGTAGACTTCATCTCTTACTTCTGGAGGTTGCAGGACTGATCTCTTTTCTCATGTGGTGCACGGCTGATAAATTTTAATGTTACTTCTGTTAACAGATGTTAGATGGGAAAGGATCTTGTAGGGAACTAGATGTTGAAGCAGATATGCTCTTATTGTTAACAGCCAGGCGTAGATGACTTGTCTGTGAAACAAATCTGTCTCAGTCTACTTTTATTTATTTACTTGGATTTTAAATAGCGGGGGAAAAATTTTATTCTATTTGTTTTTAATCATCTAGTCTGAGCATTTAATGTTAGGATGTGATGAGATGTTTAAGAATGAGGAAATAATTAAAGGACTTTCAGGCAATATACTACTTACTGTTTATGACTTGGCTAAAATTATGTTTGGGGGGGATTGTGGGTTTGTGTTGTTTTTTTTTTTTTATTTTGGGTTTGTATTTTTTCTTTTTTTTTAATTTTTTTTATACCAAGTCTTCCCCATCTCCCCAGTATGTAGCACCAAATATGTGGTTTTCAGTATATATTTATTGCTGAGTGGATCACTTTATACAGTTAAGGGATTTGAATTCCAAGGTTACCTTACTGCATTTTCTTCAAGCATTCAAGTTTCTTAAAATATGAAATCTAAGGTTCTTAATGATAAGTATAGAAGTGTGCTTCAGCTGTTTATCTCCCAGTGTAGGCACTATGTACCTATATTTGGGTGAAACCAAAGATGAAGCAGATCAACAGAGAAATGACAGCAAGGAATACTACTTACAAAATAAGTAAAAATAAGTGAGTATTTATACAAAATAACTTGGACATTTTTACTTATATTACATATTGCCAGGCCAATGCCTGGCAGAGTGTGCAGTTGTGTACATGGAATTAGATTATTCATCATACATGGGATGCCAGAGTTAAGTTGTATTAATTTTTTTTTTCATTTTGTATCATGTGGGCTGACGTGGCTAGAAAGTTGTTAGTCTGCAGCAGTATCTGTGTTTCGGGTTTGTGTGGCCAATATAGACCCCAACTAAAAAGCAGGAGAGTTCCGATTTTAACATAGCTCTTTCAACTACAGATTTGTTTTCACTTCTTTATGTGATTGATCAGTGACAGTTTTGATTCTGCCTTCTGCTTGTGCTATAATCTGAATGGCTATATAGAAATAGAGCATCTTTTGTAAGAAGCTATGACATGCTGGTTTCTATTTTCAATCAAATTCTTAAGAACAGCAGCATTTATTTCTTAGTGAAGGCCTGAAGCTAATTCCATCTGTAAATTTGTGATGTCACCTTATAGTAAAGGAAGCTACAGTGACACGTCTGTGCCAGAACTGTTCTTTTTACTGGTAATTCTTCTGTTTCTCCAGTCCTTGCCTAATGTATGTCATGTATGATGAGTTATGAGAGTCTGAATGAACTATGCTTCAATTTAAGGTGTGTTTAATCAAGTGTATAAAAATCTAAGAGGTTGGAGAAGCCTTCTCTGACACAGATCTCTTCTGACCATTCTTGTAATGTTACAGAAATTGTTTGAAAATCCGTGACACTTGATAGTTTTCTTTGGAAATAAGATGCACCAGGTTCTGCTTCATGTAGCTTTACATGCACAAAATACTTAGCACTTGTGTTGTGCTGTACATACCAAGGACAACATCAAAAACTTTGTGATTTTTATGGTAAGCTGAAATCTTATATGATACTTTCTGGCTGTACTTCTCTATCACAGAATAATTTAAGGCTAGAAGGTGCCTGTGGAGGTCATTTAGTTGAACTCCTTCCAAGCAGGAGATTACTTCAGAATTAAATTGTAATTTATTGCACCTGTCCCTTGCTTAAATATGGACTATCTCCTTCCAAGTAATATGATGTCTGACCTATTAATTCCATCTAGTCAGCCTCTGTTAGGAAGGTGGGCATCCCTGAGGTGTCTGATACATCACTCTGCTAGTGCAGAGTGCAGCCGAGATACCTGACTGCAATGGAGAGAGGTCTTCGTTGCACATAAGCTGGAGAAGTTACTAGGGAAAAACCGGAGTAAATCCTGATGACTTGTACATCACGGTTCTTCACCTGACAGGTCTAGAATATGCCGCAAATATCATCTGCATACCAAAGCATGTGATTAAGAGAATGAGGAGACAGTGTGGGTCATGTAGAGCTCTGTGCTATTACACCTGATTTATTTTTACAAGCTGACTGTGTTGCTCCTCTAGCAGAGGTGTCCTGTGTATTGACCCAACACAGGACAGAATCAGGGTCTCTATATTATTACCTAACCCGAAAAGAGAGGAAGCTGAATTAAGTGCAGTATAGGATGCAAAATGGGAATGCTGTGAGTGCTTTGGTTTGTTGTGGCTAGATGGTCCTTATTTATTAGTTAAGAGAATCAAACTGAGCCATCTTGTCATCTGTAGATGAGAGGAAGATGCTTAAGGTGATTTTGACTGTCTGAGGCCATGATAATGATTAGACTAGGGCTACCCAAAGGCTGCAGATTATTTTATCCACTTTGTCCTTGTTTGAACTTATGTGCTGTTTTCTTTGAAGCTCCTGTTCTCCTCCACTAGCACTGCTTCAGCTTTTGCTGGGTTCAGTGAGAGGCTGTTCTTATTGGAACTTTATTTTTCTACTTAGCTAATTTAGCCACCAAACATATTTTAGCCGCCAGGATGAAAAAGGAGTTATAGCTGGAAATTGTTGGAAAGGATGAGAGATTAAAGAAGACCAGAATAATGTCTTTTTTTGTTCAGTTGTTCATATAGAAGGGATGTGATGATTGCAATGAATTTGAGGTAGGGGAAAGTTTGTACATTGTATTTTATAGATTATCCTTACCATTTCTATGTATAGATTATACCTTTGTTCTTATTGAAATGAATGGTGCTTTTTTGATGGCAATAATGAAAATGAAAAACTACAAACCATCTGTTCTGCCTGGTATTAGGATCTTTGAAGCTAGAATCCTGTTTTTCTGTCTCGCTTTTTTCTGTCTTCTCTGTTGCAGTCTCTTGCTACTACCATTAGTTTTGAAAGTAGCTGCCTTTCACCAACAGCTTATTGCAGAGAATGCGGTGTTCCAAGTGGTCCCCAGAATATTTATGAAAGTGTGGTTGGCAAAACAATTCAACATCTTCCTTTTCTTCAAATTTTGTTTTATTTAGGGCATAGAATAAAATAGCTATGTAATGAAGTTAGCATTAAGCTTTTGGGAGCTCTACTTTAGGAGCTCTACATTGAGTCTTATAAGTACATTCCAGTTTAAAATGAAACTTTGCAATAACAAATTCATGACAAATAGCAGACAGCGTGCTATAGAAAAATATCTCTAACTGGGCTTTACTTTTTGGAAGACAAATATCTGATTAAGTTGTAATATCAATAGTGGCTGTTACAACTTGTGGACTTGTTAATGCCCACAGCAAAATGCTGAGATTTTTCCTCCAATGAACCTTTTTTCTTAAAGGATTTTTCACAATAAAAGTACTCCATAATGCATACTTATATAAAAAGCACAGGATTAAGAGACAAGTGTAGTTGGCATCTGTTTTAATTGAGGCTGTTCCTATATTCTGTATAGCTCAAGGAAATTAATGGCAATGTTGCAGTCCGTCAAGAAAAATTAATTATCCTGCTGATTCCCAGTTCCCATGCTTCCTTCTTAACCCTGTTTTCTAATAGCCCAGCAGGTTTAGAGAGACACTGTTTATTTATACAGAATATTTTGTTGCTTTGAAGGGGAGGGTGTGGGCATTAAATAATTTACCAGCTGTTTCAGGTCACTTACAGCTTAAGCGGCTATTTCATCTTAAATTTATTTAGTTGGCCTCTCACTGAGTTGTCAGCAGTTTGCGGAGACTGTAACCGTGTGAAGAAAAGATCCTAATTTGTCAGCCTGAGAGGAGGAGAATTGTTTGTAGTCAGAGAGAAAAAAAGCATTAGTTCATTTTGTGGATCTGACATGTTGGCTATCCCCAGGTGCAATATGGGAATAAAAGTGGCTGTCAGCCATGCGTTGGTGATTAGAGATTGAAAAGAGGAGAAGGAGTGAGTGTGTTGAAGGTAGCAGAAAATGGAATAGAATATTTTTTTCTGAAAGATGTGAGAGAATGTACGTGTGCCCCTTTTATGCCTCGGAGGGAAAAATAGAGGGAGTTGTCAGAACTGTGAGCAGATATGAACAAGGAGCTGAGCTTTCCTCCAGCTTCAGAATAAGATAGTGTATGATGTTAAAAAGAAACAACTACAGAATGTTAAATAAAATATGGCTGTGAAGCATATACCTCCTAACTGACTTACCTGCTGTGGCAGTTCGTGACAGTAGGAAGTTTGTCAAATGTATGGCACAGTTGCTTTTAAAAAAAAAAAAAATTAAAAAATTTCAAAATTAGTTTGACGATAGTGTTGAAGAAATTTGAGGCAAGCCTCACCCGCAGATGCAGTATGAAAACTTCTAGAAATCAAAAAAAGAATGATGGATGTCTTCTGTGTGAATTGGCGTGCTTTGCCTGAACACGTATAATACATTATCAGGGTGATAAAGGGTTTCACATTTGTCTGAAATATCACATCTTGGCCCTTGAAAGGAATAGAACAAGAGCAGGATTAGAAGATGGTGATCCCATTGACATAATGTAACCGACTTCTGGATAGGCATTTAGAAAAACATTTTGAGTTGGTGGTGCTTGTCCCAGTGGATCACAGTAAGTATTGCAGGCATGCATGTAGTACCTACTTTAAGCAATGCTATTGATAGATGTCACTAGTTACTACTTTTATAAAATATTTAATAGTGCCAATGTTCCTTAATTATGTTATTGACCCAATCAAAGGTCATTTGACCCATCAAAAGTTCATTCATGTGAATTAGTGAATTTCCTCTGCTGTGTCTGGCATCATGGAAAACTGGACTCATGCAGAGATGTGTCAAACTACCGTTCTGCAAAGAAGAAAACCCTCATAAGGTAATCACTCTAAACCTGGTATTCGGTAATTGCAGTAGTCTGGATACAGCCAGTCGTTCATAACTGTGGTGGGCAACTATTGCATTCCAACCATATGGCAAATCATCACCTGTTATGGCAACCGTAGGAAATAGCAACGTGTGCATATATCACAGAATTGTTGAGGCTGGAACAGACCTCCAAGATCATCAAGTCCAGCCTATGACCCAACAGGACAACACCTAGCTAGACCATGTCACCAAGTGCCACATCCAATCTTTCCTTAAACACCTCCAGAGACGGCAACTCCACCACCCCCCTGGGCAGTCCATTCCAGCACCTAATGACCCCTTCCATGAGGAATTGCTTCCTAATATTCAACCTAAACCTGCCCTGGCACAGCTTCAGGCCGTGCCCTCTTGTCCTGTCACCAGTTGCCTGGGAGAAGAGCCCGACTCCCACCTGTCTACAACCTCCTTTCAGGTAGTTGTAGAGAGTGATGAGGTCTCCCCTGAGTCTCCTCTTCTCCAACCCCGGTTCCCTTAGCCTCTCCTAACATATAACATCTAACGTATAGGTGTTATACGTTGAGATTATATATATATGTGGTACACCTGAAGAATTGATAACATCGAACATATAGATGTTATCAATTCTTTAGGTGTCCCACATGTCTAATTGTAAAATGAAGTATGAATGCAGTAATTGGAACTTAACAAATTTTTGTGGTTTTGTGTTCGTTGTATTGCCGTGAGTATATCCTGGCTTGTAAAGAAGAAAAATGATCGTAGCTCTTCTTTCCTCCTTGAGGTTTTTCTTATATGTCTGTAATACTGCTGTGACTTGTTATCTTATGAGCGTTCTGTGATGAAATTCTAGGGTAAAGACACTTACCAACTCTATAGAGTAACAAGTGAAAGCTACTGAGGTTTAATCTTGGGATGAATATGTACATACAGTGATTTCAGAATTGGATTTTTAAATCAGAAAATATTTTTCATTTGTGGCCATGTGAATGACAAGTATTTGTCACACATCTATCTTATCTCCGTGCAGACTAATCACAGATGAAGGGAAGTGTGCATTTAATTACTACTTCAGCCAAGTCTTCTGTAAAACATAGCTTGTAACCTCAAAATTGTCAGCCAGTTGCTGAGAGGTGTTTGTTTACTTGCCAGAGAATCCCTGATGACACAAATAAATAAAAATGATCAAGGGTTCTGCCAGAAAAACAAAATTTGAGTTCCCTAGTCCTACACACATTACACTGAGAAGATTTGATCAAACCTTATCCAAGTTATAGAAGTTCGTAGCATATTTCCTCTTGATCATAAATGTGATCTGCATAAACAATGTCTAGTGTGCTGTATAGAATCTATCTTTGGAATTCTTATGCTATACAAAGCAGTTCGGGGGCAATCAACTACAGCAGTTCAATTACTGACTGTTGAATTTTTCATATTTTCTCAAATTTAGCCTTATCCATAGGACTTGAGAAAAAGTTTATATATAAGACATTTAAGTGTGGCTATGCATAATGATACAGTTTTATGTGAATTGAGTAACGATGCCTTGTAAAAAAAGAAAAAAAAAAAATCCCACAGTTAAACTTGCTAAAAAATAAAATCAAACTCTGTTCCCTTGGGGGAGAAAGGGAAGTAGATACTGGTATTTTACCTGAAAGACTCGCATCAACTTTCTTGTTTTCAGAATGATGTAGGACTTGGCTGTGGAAATGTTTACCATTCTGTAGATTTCATGGTATTTCAGGAAAGCTTGGATTCTCCCTGTTTTGCTTCTCACATAACCTTCAGTTTTATCATTTTCACTGTGAGCAGAATTGTAAAAAGGTGTGGGAAAGTGTTTCTCAGCGCTGGATGAGCCCTGATTTTTCAGTGTTATAGATTTCCAATAAAAAGGTTATCTCAAAGGAAAAAAAAAGTGCTTCTTGATAATCTGGGCTACGGTATTTTTACAAGACAAAGCATTTAACTGCGGTGCCATAGGTTGGGGAAGAAGTAGGATTCCTGGCTGGTTAACAACTTTAGATGGCGTGACAGAAAGCACGAATTACTTTTCTTCATAGAGAAGGAAGGGATGCTCTTCAGACCAGCTAGAAGGCAGAAGTCTTGTGGCAAATATTTCAGTTATTTAGCAGCGAAAGGCTGTACTGATTCTGGGTCAGAAGGAAACTCTGATAAGATATTTTTGAAGTTAGGTTATTTTGGCACCAATCTACTGCAGCAGTGAGTTTTTGAATGAATGTTGTGATTTTTGACAGGAGCGCTTTAAAGTGATGATCCTCAACGACAGCATATTTCACATCATGAAGGGCTGTTTAAGAAACAACTCTTTGGAACTTCCAATTTGTAACACTCCTTCCTTCTCATCTTCTCTATGAGGATTGCAGAGGACATGCACATAAGGAAATGCTCGCAGATTGTCTAGGAGATGGCTTATTCTTTTGTGTTTTGGGTTTTTTTGGTGTTTGGAGGTTTTTTTGTGTGGTGTTTTAATGTAACTTTAAGACTAAAGTATCAAGCAAAATTCTAATTGTCTGATCTCAGACTCGTCTGAAGCTTAGTAGGAAGGACAATGGTTCAGTGCTATTAGAGCTACAGAAATGGAAGAGATCTGGATATTTATAATTCAAAGCAACATTTTTTGAGGTTGATGTCAATGTGGGCTGTCAAACTGAAAAAACATTACTGAAAGAACACACAATTCTAGCAGCGTATTTGAATTTCCTGTAATTACTCAAGGGCATGGTAAATCTGTTTCACAAAGATTACAATGGTCCTATACTGTGGTCAGTAAAATGTACAGGAATCTTAATTCACAATAGAAAGCACTTTTCTGAACTCCAGGAGAATCGGAGTGTGCAAAGGATGTAAGCTGGGCGTTATTTTTCTGTGTGTATGTATATGTATAAACACAGGTGTCTATATTAACAAAGATAAATGTGTGTTTGGGGGTTGTATACTTTTGTATGTACGTGTATACGTTGACATATTTCTTTCTGCCTTTCCTCCCATGCTTAGTAGAAGAGGTTTCATCTCTTGATACTTTCAGGGTCTGTCGTGCACTATGTTAGTCTGAGGACAGAAGTTAAGCTCTGTATCTCCGCCCTACCTACATGTCTGCCAAGCCACTTGGGCAGCCTCCCTTCCGAACTGATGAGTCAGCAGTAAGTTATTGAGTGCTGTTAAGATGTAGCCAGTGACTGAATAGCTGATGGAAAGAAACCTTGTGAATGAGAGGACAGGCCTCATGTATTGCACTTGCACTCCATTGCGTTGGCGTAGGAGGAGCACAGTGTAAAATCTTCTTCACCTTTAATTGCTGGAGTGTAAGAATTGTGAGTTCTGTTGCTCTCTTTTTGCCTTCAGCTGCCACCACAACATAGACAGCAAATCCAAGACCTTCCTGTCTATCTGAAAAGATTAATTTCTAACTCTTGGTAAACTCAAGCTCTGCAGTATCCTGTGTTACTGTGCTGCTGCTTGACTGTATTGACGGTACAGTCCTCAACTATCACAGTGATCCAGGAAGGCAAAGCTGCACCAGAGACAAAACTTCTAATTAACGTGTCACTACTGCAGCACCTTTTAGTGTCTAATCAGCCTCTAACCTCAGTACATTTCCTCAGTGACATTTTTTACACTTGTCAGTGCTCTGAAGGGATGTATTGGACCAGTGTTTTCTAATCTTTGCGGAGCATTAACCTACAGTTCCTATTTCTTGATGCGCTTGTCATGGAATTCAGAGGAAAAGGCTTGACCTCCCTCTCTTTCAAATTGTCCATGACTTCTGTCATGATTATTAATAAGAATATGTATATGGCAGATGAGGAGTGCAGGGTATGACACACTACAGCAGTCAGTGACTCCTAAGCAGAAAACTCTGTTCCTCAAGAGACTGAAAGTGTTTTGTAGCCTTTAATATACCCTTATTGGCTTACTTAACTGTATTGGTTAAGCCATTAACCTCACTGTTGTTTTTGTAATTAACATTGCAAAGGAAACTTCCTCTTTTTAGGTAACTCTTCTTGTTATATAACTCAACTGACGTTTATGGTATGATCACATTAGGGAAAAGACTTGTTGTGGTTTGTACTTAATGAAACTATCCATGTGTCTAAACTGCTTATCAGTGTATGGGAAGGGTTCAGGGTTCAGTTCACCAGTTGTCATTTCAAGTAACTTTTTGCCTGATTTAATCTTCTTTACCAAGAATGGTACATACTTGTCCTCTTTAAAGCTTGACTGAGAAAGTAAAGCATCTGGTGAACTTAAACCTTGACAAATGATTTCCAGTTTAATTTCAAAAGGGAGTTAGGCACTCTACCACTCATGCACGTGCTGGAAGGTCATTTAAAAGTCAGTTATTAATGAAATCCATTGGTGATGGAGAACTTTGAAACAATATTCTGCTTTAGTGTTTTAGCAAGCGGTCGGAAATAAACAGCTGCGAATATAAAGATGCTTGCTCTGTCAAGGATCCCTGGTTTTAAAGGTGACAACAAAATGCACTTCTAGTAACCTCATGGTCTATCAGTGGCTATGGGAATAAACAATTACGGTTAGATGTAAGGGTGAGGAAGTCTTAACACAGGAAGAAAAATGACACAGTAGGAGTTAACAATGGTATTTAAGAAATTATTAGGTATTGAAATCAGACTGTGTGATTACTTCACAAAGAATATTCTTGTAGTAAAAGTTGCATCAGCTAAATTAGATATCCTGGAAATGTTTTTTTCTCTATTTAAATTTGGTTCCTAAATCAGTGGTACTTAATTACTTTCTGGATAAACCACCTTTATCCTATTTCCTACACTGAATGCAATATTACAGAGCGGACATCTAAATAGGAGGGCTAATTTAGTGTAACAAATGTGTCCTCACACTTCTGAATACTGAATTTCTAAAGTTATTTTGTCCCAATTATTTCTTTCTGGTGAAAAAAAGAAAAAAGATAAGCAGTTCATTTTCTGGAATAGATATTATGCATATGTATGTATACATTTTAATACACTACATTCCAAAGGTCAAAAACTAGCTCCAAGTTTTAAACAACCTCTACCTGCAAGATCCCATGCAGAAGGATGGTCAGTAGGAATCCAGTGCTGAAATGTGATCACCTATACTGCTCATTATCTTGCTGAGTTAGGACTTGCCTGAGTAACTGAAGTTCTAAATTACTGCCATGTTTGAGCATGCTTTCTAATACTTGATGAACTGTTTAATAATTCTTAAGCTTTCTGTCTCTTAGTAATACGAATAGTTGGCTTTCTCACGCCCCTTGCTGCTGTTGTGCTTAAAATCGGTGATGTTTCTGCATCAGCAGAAACTTCTATTTTCGATACATTTGGCTTGCTCTGGATATGCACTCAAAGTCTTTTTTTCAGAGTGATCGTCTCCTACGTTGTTTGCGTGCAACATACGCTTTCAGGGCACCTCTGTCTTTTCCTAGGGGAAATAGAGAAGCAATGTTACAAAATCATGAAGAACATGATAAGAAGTTACCCTTAGAAACTTGGATGAAAAGGGAAAATATTTACACTTGTAGTTGCCTTCACTTAAGACTGGAGCATATCCTGTTCGTGAGCAGGAATGTCTGCAGTGCTGATAGCTGAGATGTGCTATGGTCGTGTTTTGAACAGGAGCTATGTCTTAAGGCTGCGTGCTCTCATGCAGCTACTGATGTTATTGCACAGCTTGCAGAAGAGTTGAAATCTCTTTAGTGTTGGCGGTATCACAATCTGAAATGAAACTCCTTGGCTAAAGGGTGAAGAGACTAAACTCTGAGCTTACTCTGCTTGTAGACAAGATATTTCTGAAGCATAGTAACCAAATCTAAACAGTCATTCACATACTTACTCTTGTCATCCTTTTATCTGTCTTTGCATTTAGAACAAAATCGTGAGGAACTAAATACAAAATAAAAATGAGCCAAAAATATTCATATGTAAAAAGAGCCAGAGAAATCTTCTCATAAATGGTATTTACTCTCGAATACATGAATACAAATTTTCCCCCTGTTTTGTGCAACTATTCTGCTAAAAGCTTACCTGCAGATACGTTATTTTTAATGGACTGACTTAGCAAAAATTTCTTCATAAACACTTTACCAAATTGTAGATAAATTGCTGTAATAGCACCCTGATAACAGAGAGACTTCCTTCTAGTAGAATTTAAGGTTATTATTTGCAAACATACTGTGTTGTTGAGCTAAGATATTGATGACTCAAGATGTCTTTGCATTGTTTATGCAAATGTGTGTAACAACTGTGGCACTGGGGAAA
Source organism: Baryphthengus martii (assembly GCA_013396935.1). Classification (NCBI taxonomy): domain Eukaryota; kingdom Metazoa; phylum Chordata; class Aves; order Coraciiformes; family Momotidae; genus Baryphthengus; species Baryphthengus martii. Next base: position 273,293 of record VWZK01018896.1, read on the forward strand.
AAAGTTCATGACAGCTGTTCTCATGCTGAAAATTTAACGAAACGAGGCCTTGTGGTTTTAAAGATGTGGTGTTCCTAGTGGCGGTTTTTAAGTAAAAAATTTTTATCTGCAATGCAAGAAACTTCACAGACAGGTACACATGAAAGAGTATTAAACTGACCGATAACTAAATGATCTTTTAGTGAAATTTGTTTTGGAATTTAATAGAGGCTATCCTTGAAGTTAGAAAAAGTGAAGTGCTTGTAATGCTTTTGCTACAGTGCATAGTTTCTGCACACCCGAAGGAGTGAAAAGTGGAATGTTCAAAGGTTTGCCTTAAAGTCAGGGAGGACAGACCATTGTGGAAGAATAATTTTCTGGTTATGTGTGATTAAAGAGATGCACAACAGGTTTGAAAAGGGAAGTTTGTTTAACTTCAGTTAATCATATGAGTAATTCGTTCTTACAATAACTTTTTGAAGTTTTAGTGTTTGTCCCCTATAGCAACAGTCTGGCTGCAGTGCCTCGGAAAGAAGATAATGATAGACCTAGCGTGTTCTTTCCTACTGCATGACTGAAGATAGTTACTTATAAGGGTGATAGGAAAGGAGTGACAAGAAATAGTTCACCTATGGGCTAAGCAAAGGGTTGGGAGTACCTACTCAGTACATTTCAAATGCATTTGATCTTCTCTTGCATTTAAATATTTTAAATAACACAGCTTCTATGTAGTAGTTTCTCTAGTGTCCATTATTAGATGCATTGTTGTTCAGCTTTCTTTTCGAAATTAATTTTTCAGTTTATGAGTTGATGCTAGTTTGATCAATTTAACTTAAAACAGGCTTGAGTTCTGATCAGTCTTTGTGTCTTCTATAACGTTTGGAAGTACAGCTTAAAACCTTAGAAGGAAAATTTCCTTTTACTACAAAAGTACATTTTTATACATCTTCAAAGATGCAAAAGAGAGCAGCTCTCTAAAGACTAATGAAACAAGAGGAGGCCTGGAATTTAATTACATTAACACCTTTCCTAGTGATAAAGAATATTGTTGGTGAATAAAGATCACAGGAAGCCTCAGTTTTACTAAGACTATTTTTTCAAGCTGTCTACTATTTAATTATTGTATCTTAAAGGATACAAACTAAACTTAATTTGATTTTTGCAATCTAATTCTCTTTAGCAAAAAGTTCTTGTTTTCTGCTGGAATGATTTGTCCTCCTTGATTTGTATAAAACATTGCGTGCAAGTTTCTCAGCTGTTTGGTCTTTTTTTTCCCCCAAACAGTATTAATCTGAGAAGAGGATCCTTTTTCATCTTGTCCCAGATTAGCTACAGTTTCTCTAGTTAAGATCAGTGATGTGCACTACGATCTTGGCTCTCATAGATCGTGTGCAGCATTTGCTTTTATCAGAGATCTCAGATGCAGGGATGACCTGATAGTCTTACTTGGACATAAAATTTTGAAAAGGAAAAATGGCTACTCTTCTTAGTTTTTCACTTCTGAATTATTTTCTTCAAAATACACTACTGAGTCAAAGGATGTGTACATGTTACATGCTGTGTTCCTTAGATTTGGACATGGTGGCTTAGACATGGATTTAATAATTCAAAGTAATTTTGAAATTCCATGCAAAGTACTTATTCTTTGTTCCTTAGGTGAGTGTTTCCCTTTATTTGAAGTTTGTTTTCTAAACTCTCAGTTAAAAGAAATCTAGAATTTCAAGATTTAAGACAAAATTTTGTTTCCTTTAAAGTGTCCTAAGCATTACAACTGACATATCAAGTCCATATCCTTAGGTTTCTGTATGAAAAGGTTTGGAAATACCTGTTGTAGTAGGGAGATCTACTTGGAAAGCCGTGCTTATCCCTGCATTGAAACGTGAGTTACGTGTATAAGTTAAGAATACCCATGATGGGGAAAGCAAGAAAATATGCCTAGCCACCCAGCCATTACCCTTTCAGAAACTGCATTATGGGTCAGTGCTAATGGTGCTACCTCAGAGCTCCGCCGTAAGAGTAATAAGCCTTTTGACCCCTGAGCTGAAGAGTTTACAGATAACAAAACCTGAGAAAACAGTGGCAGAGCTCATGTCCTCTCTTCATGAGTATAATGTAATACACAAATGAGCTATCTCCTATTCCGTTCTAAGAGTAATTCAGGGAAGACTTTTGGTAATCTTGGAGCCATCAAATCTGTAAGAAGCAGGACCTTATATTCAGCTTGTCAGTTGATGATGCCCTCCTTCCTGATGCTGGGATGATGCCATGATTGTACACTAAGGTGACTACATTGTGTCATTCTAACTCTGAGTAAGATTCTTGATTCTCTGAGGTATCTTAGCTTCTTTTTTGGTACTGAGGGACTGATGATAGCCTTGATAATGCCCTGAGAAAAAGAAAGATGAAAGATCTGTAATTGCCCCACAAAAATGCAGCTCAACAAGTTTGAGAATCCATGAGTAACTGCAAACAAATGCATTTGGTTTTATTGTCTTTCTGAGGAAGTAGGGGGTTTCCCCTCCCTATTTTCTGTGCTCTATTTCCAAAATGTCATCTTGTGAAGGATGAAGGCAGACATCTGCTACTTGATTATTTTCTCCTGGTCAGTTTTGCGTGTTGACTTTTAAATCTCTTCTGGATTTGAAATTTGAAACCTAGAGTTGAAGCAATATGATTTACTTTATACTAACCTTATTTGCCAAGCGTGCAGAAAATCAAAATGCTACATGAATCTATGCAAAAGCTACTCAAGTTTCTAAAGCCCTGTAAATTTTAAAATAAGCAAGTGATACACAGGGCTTCCTTGCTTCTGATTGAAAAAGAAATTGCTTCTTGTAACAAGCCCAATTCCCTCTCAGGATGTGGAATAGATCATAATTCACTTAGGATGTTTGTTTCATCATCGTGCAGTAAGTGCTTACTGTTGGACTTAAATTCTATTCTGATATTAATGCAGCTGTGCTCTTATTATCAAATTAATGAAATAGTATTTTCATGTCAGGGTTTAAAACTTTCATCCCTTTTTTTCTTGGGCACCATGTTTCTCAGAGTGAAAAACACTGATGATGAGCTGCTCCCTGCTCTAAGAAGTTTACAGGTGTAGGCAACACGGGGCAAGGCAATGGACATGAGTTTATCGGACAGTTTATGCTTAAAATGCCGTCACCTACATCACGCCTCTTAATTTTTTTAATGAATTATATTTTTGAAGCTGGTGACTTCTCAATGTTCAAAAAATTAAACATGGTTTGAGAGCCGGTGCAGAATATGTTTTCCAGCTCTATGCCAACATCTCTGTTTGCCAGCATCAGTGCTAAAAATGAGGTTTTTTTTTTCTTCCTTGGGGCTTTTAGTACACTCTACCTCAAAGTACTTAAAGTTTTATTTTAGTGAGCTTTGCCACTAAGATGTTAGAACAATTCCCTTGCAGCGCTGCAGAATCCAGCGCTGAGGAGCTGAGAAGTACCAGAATAGGAAGTACAGCATACAGTCTGAGCAGGTTACCGAATACAGATTTCTTCATAGAAATTTTTCATCATTCCCATCAAATAGCCTTGTAATGCTTTTACAAAAATTGATAATTTTCCTAGTGCACCTTTTGAGTGGAAAAGGTTGTAGTTGCACTTTAAATGTGGTGAACTGAGACAAATATACAAGTCTTAAGTATCCTTTATACATTTTTGTTGTGGCTGCTTTGGCAGGTGGAACTGCGCTCAGCTGGAGTTTACTTTCATACGGCCTTTTCTACACTGCAAAGACATTGACTTCAGCCACAGTTCTAAGTTCTTGGCAACTTTTCAGAAGTCCCAGCTCAATCCTCCCCTTCTCCTTGCCTCTGAAGAGAAAATTAGGAGCACACAGTCATCAGCTGTGAAAAGTTTGCCGTTAGATTAATTAGCCCTGCTCAGATTCAGGGCTCATTAATTGTGTTAAGCAATGCTTTAGCACGCTCACTGTGCTTGCATTTCTGGAGCTAGCTTATTACTGCACCACACTGCTGTCTAAACACATCAACCCAATCAGATGTAGCATATTGTACCAACCAAGTAGACATGTCACTTAACAGCAAAAATGTCTTAGGAGGAGCTGAGGAAAAAAAAAAAACACCAAACCAAAAAAAAACCACAACAATCCCTAGCTGACAAAACTAGTAAGTTGTCGTCCTCTATTAGAACCAACGCTGTAAGAGGATGAAATGCACGTACTGCTACGAAGTGTGCCGGATGCCTGCTGACAAGGGAATGCTGAGCTTCAGGAAGCACAGGTTTGTTCTCTGCTTTTCTCTTGGGGTAGTTCAGCAGCAGATTATCCGAATCTAATAAAGTATGTCATGTTTGCCTCCTGCAGTGATTTACTATAGTAACAGCTGTGTAAATAGTGAAATACATTATTGCTGGACAAAAACTGTAAATAGAATTCATGAGCTAATCAATATATTATGTATTTTGCCATAGTGCTAGAATATAGCTGGGTACCGTTTACCATATTACTCGTAAAAAGCTCTAAGTACACATAATAAAACTAGGGGTACAAGTAGTATGGAAACTGGAATTTGGCTGTAAACTGTTTACATCTTCCTTTGATTGTTGAGGAAAGTTACTTCACATGTTATATAATTATTTATGGATTCAGCTTGTGATCTTAAGACACAAAAGGTAACAGATTCATGTATATAATGCTGAGGTCACACACTGTCCAGGAAGAACTGCTTTTGGGAGACAAGTAGGTATCAGGGATCTTATTTAGAGTCCTCTAGTATTTGTCACTAGGATAGGAAAATTGCAGCTCAACAGAATTTTATATAATCCATCTCTCTGCCCTGGAACTTTCGTTAGTCTTTACTAAAATATTTTTTGATGTTTTCTGCAGAAGTCATTGTAGACATTAGTTTTAGTCCTTACTGAAGAAACACAACTGCAAATTCTTCAGGTTGTTTTAAGATCAAATTTCATTGTGAATTAGCATTTTTCTGAGGTTTTTCTTTCTGTGGACACGCTATTATTGATGACATAATAAAATGTGTTAATCCTATATTTCTTACTAGAAAGTAGGAGTTGAATTTAAGAATCCAGGCTGCGTAGTTCCCTCTTTGTAGCATTTGCACATGGAAACACAACGCAGCAGTGGCATTGAGTGACTGTGCACATGCAACATGGCTTAATCAGGATGAAAAAATACGATTTATACAGAAAGCATGCTATTTTGGGATATTTACATTGACATGAATCCCTTGTGAATTAAACCATTTAATATATGAAATGGAAAAAGTCCTTCTAATCTTCCTTTTGAATGAGCCGTGAAATAGGATCCATGAACAGCCTGAAGTGTGAAGAAGTTACTATGGCTTGGTTCCAATATTTTTCCAAGATATTGAAAGATTAACCAGGACCTTAAAGGAGAAATTATAATCTTCTATAAAATAATGCAATCTGTAGCTGAAAAAATGTCAATTTTTCAGAGCATAATCTTTCAGTACTCTTTTTGAAAGTGTTCTTGATGCTCCTTAAAAGATGCACGATGTAAACAACTAAAAGATATCACCTTCTGATAGAGAGTAGCTAAATAACTGTTTGCTGTCTGTAGATGCACCTCTTTTTCAAGAAAAAAAACAATGCTCACATTTCATGTCTGCTGTAATAGACACAGTGACTACAGTTAAGAGACTTGTATGTAGTCAACTTTGTTGAAAACATTATTTATATAAAATAACATTTTATAAAAAGACCCAAGTTTGATAAAAGTTTCAAGACACCTAAATAGCTTGGATTTGTATCTCGTAGTAAACTACTTTTGTAATGCATTGATTTCTTAAAATGATGCCAATTCTGAAGCTTTCATTCATTTCAAGTGGTGTGTTTTATCTGACATTAAGCTGTTGCATCTCATCTGCAAGTTAATCATATTGGCTGAATGGTAATTTTTAAACTTTTCTTAATACTTGACATTAAAAAAAAAAATCAAATCTTCCTCTCCACATAAGTAACCTTATGATGACTTGATTTAGACTTAAAAGCAGGTGAGTAATATGAATTACAGTTGCTTCTTTGAACAGGTTCTTAATGATCCAGGGTCTTCTGTTGTGCTATTTGTAGCTCTGCTTCCCCTATCTGCAGGTTTGAGACTTCAGTGCTTCTGAAAATTAGACTATTAGAGAATTTGCTAAAATGGCAGTGCCTGTGTGTGCAGATCCGTTTGCTCTACTGGCAGTACTGCTGCTGTGCCTCAGAGGAGCCTAAGTCTGCTTTGCTCAGGTTTCTGCATGTGACACTAACTCGTATCAGCAGAAATAACTCCCTGTATTTTTGTCTATAGCAGTAGAGATTAAAAAGTCTACCTACGTACCAGATCTGGAAGTTATACTAATATGGAAGAGTCATAAGGAATACAAAATGTGTTAGGAGCAGACTTCTTGACTCTAAGAAGCAGTGCTATTGGCATGTGTCAAAAGTCCCAGCCTGCGAGACTGCGCACGCCCAGCAGACTGTCCTGGCGCAGAATCTCTGTTTCTTAACCTGTGTTAGTAATAACAAAATCAGTAAGATTGGAATTTGTTTTGGAATCCCTAAGTACTGTCACTAGTAGATGTAGTGCCCATTCAGCATCAGTGATGGATGAACTTGGAAGTGAGGAAGTAGTTTGTCAGTCCTTGTTTAATGCTAGTAAGACTACTGTACATGGAAAAGGTGGCAGGAATTAGCTAGTACTGTATACCAGGAAAAAAACTGCTTTGGTGTTTTGAGAGAGAAAAGAATGCCTGAGAGGCCAAAGTTAAGAGCAGCGGTTTTTTAAAAAACTAATTCTACAACAGGGAAAACAAAGACTGCTTATGAATAGTTTTGCAAAATGGTGTGGTTTCATTGGTGATGTTCTCATCTTTGCCTGATGGTTTGTCCAAGGAAGTCCATCATACAGGTATTTCCATAAGGCTAGTTAATGGCTGCATGGAAGTCCTTCCCACAGGTGTTGTACAGAGTGCTGTTATAGCTTAATGGCTACAGTTTTTCATGTCCTGACTAAATGAGTACCTTAGAAGGGGGAACATGGCAATGCAGTTATGCTGCCTCTTTGGAGGAAAGCTCAGATTAGCGTATTTGCCATGTGTTCCTGAAGTCTCATTTTAATGATTGGACTGCTTTACTTACAGGTGTAAATAACAGCAAAATTGTGCACACTACTGAATTACTAAATTGTTCATCGTAATATTTTACAGCTGCTGATACGGGAAAACTTGATGACACGCCTCAGTGTTCCTCTGTAGAAGACCAGTTGCTGACCTTGTGAGTGTAAAACCCTCTTGTACTATGTTAATTGCCTGGTCTCTGTAGCACTTAAAATTCACTCATATATTCCATGAGGAGATCTGTAAACATGTTCAAAGTTTGTTTACTGATGAGTAGCTTTTGCCTGAGGAATAGAGCTCAAAGGTTCCTTTTTGTATGCAAAAAAAAAAAAAAAAAAAAAAAAAAGAAATCTTATTTTCGGTTTCCAGGAAATCTCTTACGGCGAATAATGGAAAACAAGTATTTTCCTGACAGTTGAAAACTTGTGAAGTATTTTTGTCATGGTTGATTTTTAGAGTGCTACTTTTCTGAGAAAACTTGAAAAAAAGTAAGCACTATGGTAAATCAGTGTAGTCATGTTAAGCTTAATAGATGTATTGATTTCCATCAATTGATAATCTGACGTAGGCAGGAGGGATTTAAAATTCTGAATATTGATTGATACTGTGGCTTCACCATCAAGTGGTACTAAAATACCACTCTGGACTCTATGAACTATCAGGTTTGCGGTTCCAATGTTCTAAGTCACTAAGATTTATGCTAAGACACAGTTTTTTAATCCTGTCATATTTGCTTTATATTGATGAAAGTCTGTCCTGTGTCCAGTATTCTACATGGAATTCTTCATGCACTTTCAACTGTTTGTTCCTCAGCAGTTCAAGACCTGTGGTTGAAATCTTCCTCTTCTCTGATATTTTCTGTTTGCACTAGATACTTTTCTTCTTCCATACCTCACTCTGGGAGTTAGTCTTGCTGTTAGATGTCCAGCTCCTGGAAGGGTGTTAAAGGAATGACTATTATGAATAAGATTGTTGCATTACATTGGTCCTGAATGCTGGTCTTCACAATGAATCATATGACAGATTGGTGTAATTCATACTATAGCTGAGCTCTTGGCCACATTGGAGTCTTTAAAGCATGTCCTATTTAAAGATCAGTTAGTTCATTTACCTTTTATTGGAGGAGGGAAGCAAACATCTGTGCTGCTCTTTTGCTAATTGCCTCTGATGTTTCTGTTTAGACAAGCTGTTCATATTCCCTCTCTTCTGTACTCTTGGATTTCTGTCTTGCATTTTGAGAAATCTTTTTTGTCTTTGTCACAACTGTCTTGTTGGTTTCTGAATACTCTAAAATTCAGTTTTGTTGGTTTTCTCTTTCTGCCCTTTGTTCTTTCCATCCTTTGCCCTGTTATTTTGCAAGTAGTTTTAAGCAAGGACCTCCTACTTTCCTGCAAAGCAAATGTAAAAGAACATGGTACAGGGTAATTGCATGTGAAGAGGGTAGTGAGGAGTAACCACCAGTAGGTGGAAATAACTATGTTGGTGGATTGTGCCATTGCCAGACTGAAGTTCTGGCCACTCATTTGTTCATGATTGGAAGTGTTCTTTGATAGTCTTCAGAGGAGGAGAAAAGGAAACTTTCTTGTTAAGAAATGACTAGATGACTTACTCAGCATGGTTTTCTGTCCCTTCTTTCCAATGAACTTGAAGAGATTTCAATATATTTATATTAATAACATTATTCTAATTATTTTTATTACTTATTTCACTTCATAGTAGCATATATCTCTAAAGGACAAAATATGCCCAAATGGAAAGGCAGCTAGTCCTTAATATTAGGGAATTAGTGTTTTCTAGAGCAAGAAGTAGATTTTTATTCCTCCGTTGTTGGCATTACATGTGTCTTTACTCCTTATACAGAGGACTTTTGACATAGAAAGTTTCATAATATGTTTCTATTTAGGGCATGGCTGAGGAATTACTTAAAATATTGATAAATTTGGATTTAGTGTCAGTTTCAGGATTCTGTAATTTTGTTTTAACTGTCTGTGTGTGTGTGTTGGCAATGCATCCTTATTAATCTATTAGTGTCTTTTATATCATTTTATAAAAAACAATCTCATACTTGTTTACCAATATAAACAGTTGTGGAGTGTATTGGTGGCTGGATTTGTGTGCATGTTTCAAAACTTTTAGGTTTCAAAACTTTTAGGTTCAACTGTGTGAATTTCTGCGCGATGTAAGTTATGCCGCAGACCAAGGAAGTAATTGCACAGCCTTTGAGCCTGATTGTGCTTAAGTGTATGGATAATGAGAAACACTGCAAAAGCTCTCTAATTAAAATAAAATTATTTACAGCACCAGCAGCTGCTAGATGTAGTGACTGCAAACTTCTTTTTAGCGGTTCCAATTTTGGAATTTGGAGCATGTAGGATTTAGCTTTGCTACAATTCAGGCTTTTGGTAGTTAATGTAGAGGCCATACTCAATCCTTTGGAAGTTAAAGAAATACAACAAAGAAGATTTAAGAGGCTTTTTAGGTTTGGGTTTTTTTTCTTATATAAAACAGAGTTAGGCATTTTCTTTGGTTGACATACTTATTACTTTTCCTAGTATGATACAGCAAGAGAGAAAGGAAAAAATTTCTTAGCAGTTCACATGTGACCTACTAGAGAAACCTATTATAAGTTTAATTCTAAATCATCCAGAGACACTACTCTGGTGACCTTGCTGTTGTGTGTGGCTTTCGGTAGAATTACATCTTTATTATGACTATTTCTTCCACTGTCCTAGGAATCTGGCTTTGTCTCCCTTTTTAATGGGGAGGTTTTAATGGCAAGCAGTGATCTATTTGGCTCCCATCCTTGACTTTTCTACAGCCAATAATGTTGCTAGTAAGAGTTACTCATAGAGAAATGTGCTGCTCTTGCACACACAGATTCAATTTCATTATACTTGTGTATGCTTCTTGACTGTCACAGCACAGTGTATGGTCCTCAGAAGCTGCGACTTTTTCTCTCCTTACTGGGAAATTAAGCTCAGAGGGGTGGGAGAGTGAAAACTGATAGTCACTGAAGAGTGGTTGATGAAAAAGGTATGAATGTCTTTATGTGAGAGAGGCAACTCTGAATTTGAACTGCTTGCGAACGTGTGTGACAACTTAACAGCTGAGGTTCTACTGTAGTAAAATATTTAAAACACAAACACACCCCCTCTTAAAGTTAATTTTATGCTTGTAAAGTTGAACAGTCAAGTGTTGTGCGTGCTTGGTCCCTTGCACAAGCGTATTGTCATTTATGACACGGTCACGCGTAATTTGGATGTGGCACTTAGTGCCGTGGTCTAGCAAGGTGTTGTGGTGTTGGGTCATAGGCTGCACTTGATGAGCTCGGAGGTCTATTCCAGCCTCAGCGATCCTGTGATTCTGTAATGTTTGGCTTCTGTTTTGCCTCATTCCGTAGGACAGGTGGAGCTGGCTGTGTCAGGGACTTGCGGCACTTGCTTTGCACCGTCCTGAGGCCTGGCTTATCGGGTACTATTTAATAATGAGCTTGAATACAGAATTATTAACCACTTCTGTTACAGTGACTATCAGCATACCTAAATACTTTGTGATTATTAGAGCAATTTCAAATCAAGTGTCATTACTGCCACCCGACAGAGGGCAGGTGGGACGCAATTTCGACTAAAATACTGTGAGTAGTTTAGGAGTAAAGGGACTGATTTATCTAAATGACTTTGTATTTTTATAGCATTTTACAGTGTAATTGTCATAAGCACATCTTTGGCTTCATTTGCAGTTTAGCGTGTGCAGTGCTTCTGAGATACTCGGGAAATGGTGGCCTTTGTGATCGAAGCTGCCAACTGTGGACAAGCCTTGCGTTAAGTCGTTTCTCAGACATTCATTCTCAGACATTTCACCGAATTCAGTAGCAGTTAAATGTTAGTGTAATCACCTACAGTTAAACATACTTTTTGTGGTGGAGGGCTATTTTGTTAGTGCTTGGGAGCTTTTGGTTTTGTTTCCTTTTGTTGTCAAGTGGGAGACTACTGCAGGCCAGTCTGTGAGGAGAGTAGTGGGAAGCTTCAGGTTCATACCATGTGTATTACTTGATGAGTGTAGTAAGTACTGTAGGAACAGCTTGTTGTCCACTGCATAAGAGCCAGCTGCCTGAAAGCGCTGAAGTGCGGCTTGTCAGCAACCTCAACATTTATTTTTTTTTCCCCTGACAGAAAGGGGGCTGCAGCAACTGAGAGCCAAGTTGACTTTCAAGTTCCAAATGGGGGGTGTGCGGGTGTAGTTAAAGGACCAAGGACCTCAAATTCTATTCCACCCTATCTGTCTCCTTCTACAAGCTTTTTACTTTTCTGGCTATTAGAAGTAATTAAGAGCAAATGAGTACCTCAGCCCTTATAGGAGAGAGGAAACAGGTTAAAGAAATGTGATATGTTGGCGCTCTGCCAGTAAATTTATGGAGCATTTTAGAAGAGTTCTGAGAATACCATATAAGAATATAGTTCACTAGAGACTAGTTAAAGATGTGTACTGTTTCAAAGATTCATTAGTAGGCACTTGGAAGGTGAATGATGATAGATGCCACAATAAGTTTCTCTTGTCATTGTGTCTTTCATTTAGTGATCCCATATATTAAAAAATAACACTGTCTTTAAAGAGAAAGGATCGATTAAAGATGACTGGGACAAATTACACTGTCTCTGACACTTGTACAAGTAAATTTATTTGATTGTTCAACAGGGTGCATATTCCTTGTGTAAGAATTATGATTATTGCAGTGCTTGAGGGCAATCGCTTTCCTGTCTTTGCACCCTGTGAAATACGGTACTTAGGACAATAACACAAGTACCAAATTATGTCCTGCATCTTTAGTCCCATTCAGTTACAACCCTGAACCCACACAAGGGTGAATAGTCTTCAAATAATCTACAATAGTGTTATGTTTTGGTGAACTCCAAATACATTATACTCAGTGTAAACAGTTTGCTACTGAACTAGTAGGCAAATTAGCCATTTGACATTGTTTGCATGGATTTCTAACCTTGCTGGTGTTCAGCTTTTCATTTCTGGAAAGGGGAAGTACGATTTTGTTGATAACAGATATTTGTATGACATCTTTAATGGGTTTTGATGCACTGAGAAAATACACTAATATAGTGTGAGACTCTACCAGATAAACTGAGTGGATTATACCGGGTCTAGCTAGATGCATCCAGATAGAGGTTGTAGGCTGTCTTAATGCTTCTGTGTCCTTTGGACAGAGATGAACAGGCCAATGTGTTTGAGGAGAATTATTAGGGAGACTGGGGTGTGATGTGCTGGGTCAGAAAGACATTTGGCTTTGGAAGAGATTTGGAAGCAACTGGCATAAGGAGCTTTCTGCTCCTAACAAGGTGAACTGAAGGTAGTAGGAGATGACAGTAAAAACTGACTGAACTCTATAGGGCTGTGGATCTGAAGAAGCTGTACTAAGTGAAACACTGGAATATGATTTCCGAAGCGTGCCGTATACTGGGAAGGGTATGAACTGAATTATAATGAGACAAACACAGTTCACAGTTAGACCCTTCACTTTGGGCTCTCTGTAAAGCTGAGCAGAGATTAGTTATAAATGTCTCTTTTCTGCATGATTTCGATTGGACCCATGAGCTTTGCAAATTTAATAAAAAGCTGAAGTTATCTTATGCATTGTCTTAGGCTTTAGGCAAGGACCTAGAGTGTCTATGTCACAGTCTAATACTACCTTAAAGGTGGTGGTCATGTATTTCTGAGAGTATCTGTAGAGCCCTATAGGCCTTGCCCTGTCAAAGTGCAGACCCTCTATCTTAGCTAATTTTAGGTGGATTTTTCTCTTTCAGAGTATCAGTATCTCCATGAAGCACTGTCTGTGAAACTGTAATTAATTGTCAGAGCCCTGCTGGTGAAGTCCACTCTGCTCCAGAACATAAAAATGATCTGTTTGTTACCTGTAATGTCATGACTTGTTTCCTCAAACAGTAATTGATGTCAATTGTAGACGATGTCTATGAACTTGAAATTGTGTTGTTTATCTGCTAGGGACCTTGAGAGTGTGATCTTCTAACTCAGTCATCGTGATATAGATTACAACTGTAGTACAAGAATTGTCTGGGGACATAAATTACAGCAATTAAAATTAGCTAGAGGAGAGAGAATGATGCATTATTAATTGGCACAGTCATTACGGGGCTGCAAAGAACCTAAAAGAGATACAAAGTCAATACTCAAGCACTAAAAGTGACAGGCAGTGTGCAAAGACCAATGATTGTATTCAAAGCCTGAGGTCATTAAGACACAGGCAATTACGTGGAATTTTACGGCTGCAGGTTAAGATCGCTCCAAGATGCTAACGATATGTTAAAATGCATAATATTCAGATGACTGCTCCGAAGCCTGGAGTAGTACAATTAATTTCTACCTAAGGAATGTGTAGCACTATTTTAAAGAGGTTGGAAACAACAAGGAATTGTAAAGAAATCCTATCAGCAATCTGGTGAATTTAGGCAGAAAATGAACATTTTTCAGCAGCAAATATAATAATCCGAGCTCATGTAAAGAAGGATAAATCTTGGCGGACTGAAGAATGGAGATTTAATTAAGAGTCTCTTTATGCTATAGAAACAAAGTCTTGCCTATGCCGTACTGAGAAACCGGCAATCTGAATCAGAGGCTCATGGTAATGCAGCTGTATAGCAGCTCCTTAATTATTCATAAACCTTCTTGTCAGTGAATTTCAGTGATTTACCTATCTCAACTAATTTGCCTTATTGAAAATACTGCTTATTTTATAAAAGAGTTCATTTATAGTGCTAGAAATGACGCATAAATGCTGAAAAGGAAGTGTCTTTCATGAGAGAGATGATTTAATAATTGATTTGCAAAGTAAACTTTAAATACTGGAGGTGTGAGGAAAGCAATGTATTTGTTTTGACAAGCAATGGAAGAATGTATGTCTACTGGGTGGAGAGTTAAAATTCCAAAGCAAACATCTCATTTTTTTCTCATCTAAGGAATCCTTGGAAAGTTTTGGCTTTTCTCAACTTACTAATGCTTTCTTATTCTACTTGCTAAGAATTCAGATTTCTAATTCATCTCACAGTCTACCCCACCACTTACACACTGAATGTGATTAGCTTTGCCGTGCAGATGCCAAATTGAATGGTCTCTGTTGATTCAGAGAAGCTGGGCAGTGTCAGAGTTCAGTTACTATGCTTTCAGGAAGGCCTCCTGTTGCCAAAATGAGCTTTCTTTTTTTTTTCCAAGCCGCATGCCAGAGTCTGCATCAGCATGCACTGGACTCGGGAAAAGCGTGTACGTATAGCCAGTGAAAATGCAATGCAAACCTACAGCTGCAGCTTCTAAGAGCACCTTAGTTCCACCAGTAGTAACTTAGAGGGCTCTCTGTTTGCCTTTGTTGGATGTGTACCTGTTTGCTTACAGAAACGTGTTTGACCAGTTAGTATCCTGCCGGGCACCGAGAACCAGTGCGCCACGATTCTGGCTATTGAGTCTTTAAGTTGTGATTAAGCATTACCATATAAGACAGCCTTTCTCATTTCTCCTGCTCTCCGAGGTTCTCTCTGTGTTCAGTGTAGTAGAGGAGTTTACTTGTCCCAAGTGTAATGATTTAGCCCTGTCACACTGAAATGTGTCTGCTTTATTATATCCAGCAGGTTAGTATTTTGGCTTCAGATACTTTGTTTATGTTTTACATCCTCAAAACTCTGCACAGATTTCAATTAACTGCTTAGTAGTCAGAGCAGGTACGGTGTGATGCAGTGCACTTCATCATCGCGTTTGTTCTCTCTGGATATTTCTATAATTCAATGCACGATGCCAACCAGAACTGTGGAATTCAAGGTCTCTAGGGTCTAAGTAACTAACAAGCTTCCATTATTTCATTCCTGGCTTCCTTGAATTTTGCTGCTGCTCTTTTCAGACTTTCAGGCTGTGTGGGGAACTTACTGCTAGGAGCTATCATCATGTCAATCATTAGAATTGAACCAGATTGGTGAATATTTGTTTTAAGTTATATAGACAAATAGTTTTGGCTCTTGTGTTCAAACTATGTTTGATGCCGAGTGAAAGAAGTTAGGGAAGTAAGCAACCGGGAATCGAAGAATTAAGTCAGACAATTCTGAAGAGCGTTTGTCTGGAGTATTGCTGTTCCAGGGGCTCATTGAAGCACTACTTGTGTGTTCAGCCACTGTGTAGAGATTGGCAGTGGAGGATAATGATGGGGAAAAAAGTGGTGGTGACAGGTTATTTGCCCTAGGATAACAAGCTTCAAGAAGCATATTGGTGTCCCTATGTGTGAGCTGACCACCTTTCCCTCTAGTAGGCAGTGGTGAGCCGTTTTGGGGTAGTCTCTGTGTTGTCTTGGAGTCGTAAAGATGACGAGTGCTACGCAGAACTGATCCTTGCCAGTGTTATCAGCACTGTGAAAGCTGGGCAGCTTCTGTTACCCAAGCCAAATTATGGAAGTGTAGTCACAAAGAGGTTGTCAGAAGCCTGTGCTCAGGATGCTACTCCCAGCTTTGCATAGGAGAGGTTCCTGATTGACATTTGATGAGTCACATATGTCCATCCTGGATGACACTACTGGGATAGCACTTGTCTAGTTTTATGCAAAAAGTAAACAGTCACCCACTCAAAAAGGAAATATGTGTCCACCATCTCAGCTATGTTCCACCCTGCTCTTTTGGCTCAGATTTCCTGCAATGCAACTTAAAATTAAATCACTTACACAAAACCTAACCAACCAAAAGGCTTTACTATTTGTATGTTAAATAACATTTTTTTAAGAATATGAAAAGCAGTCCAGATCAGACTGGCTTTACTGATGTGTACTGCTGCTGCTTAGTGTGAGCACTGAGCATTTCGCTTTAACTTACTCAAAATACTAAATATAGCAGGGAAATAATTGTGTTCTGTTATTGCAGTGTAGTGTACTCCACAACAGCTGCAATAAAATGGCACTTCTTTAGCACATAGTACTAGAAGACTAGTCATTGTTAGCATTGCCTCAGTCTATTCCAGAGCCATTTTTTTCTGTTAGTGGGAAACTGAAAATCATACAGAATATAAATTAATAAGACTATTAATACTCAGACGTTTTTATTTTAAAAAAATATAAATGTTACGAATGTGCTATAGTGATTGGTGAGAAACATTTATATTATTTATATCCTTTTTCAACTGGAGATGGGAGAAGAATAATGAAAAATTCTACAGAATTTTGTTGTTCCTCGGTCAGTGGTTGGTGAGCAGCATCCTTTTGATCAGATTGCACACGGCTGTGGAGCCAATTGTTCTTTCCCTGCCATTTGCTCAAAACTTCCGTATTGGAGTCGATCACCGCATTACCACCAGCTAGGTGGTGTCCAGGTACATTAAGAGAGCTTATAAAATGACTTGATTGAAGGAAGGTTAGAAGGTGATGCTGGACTTTGGTGATGCCTGTCAGCATGGTTGCTCATCTCGGGTGTGTGGCACCCACCATGTGTTTCCATTTGAGTAAACAGGAGGTGCTACTGCTCAGAATTGCTCTAAAGAGTGAGAATACTGAGGGACAAAGAGAGAACAAATGAAGTCCTTGTACTCTAAATGAAATGTTTCTTTTTAAAGTTCTTTGAAAGCACAATTCTGATAGCAATTATAGGATGCTGTCTTACAGTTTTCTTGATAACAAATCACAGAAAATAGAACAGACATTCTTGTTACAGAAGGAATAGGTAATATCTCCTATAATTACATTGCTCACTCTGCCTGAGCTTGTAGGAGCTTTGCAGGGTGGTAGGGTCTCTTTGGTCTTTTCCAGCAGTTTGACATTGTTGGATCTGGGGGGAAGGCTGTACAATTACTGTCTAAGATAAAAAAAAAAATAGGAGAAAACTGTCTTTTTTATTTTAGTGTGTTAAAAACTGTTTTGATATGGAACAGTGACTCAGTTTGGCTTTGAGGAGGTTGTGGGAACAGTCTTACTGATTTAAGAGCCTTGCTCAATCATGAAAACTAACAAAAAGTTTGTAGTAGTTCTGTTTGCGTGTCTGGAAAACAAACAAACAAGCAAAGCTCCTGTCACTTTTATAACTTCATTTTCTCTTCTTTTTACATTCTGACCAATTAGTTGTTGTGTGTGCTGTCCTTTAGAGAGACTGGACAGGATTTATCCCAGCAGAGCAGGGTTCAGAAGGCTTTTCCAGTAATCATTCCCCTGACATGCCAAGGCACTAAACCACCCTCGAAACAACATATCTTATATTTTGTTGTTGTGCTCTCTATGCTGAAGCCTATGTGAAAACATTTTTATTCATACAATGAAAGTGAATGTGCTATACATGAAGTAGTATATGAATAATGATATTTCCTAAATTGATTACTTTCACTTGTTATTTTTAGTTTCCTTTTTGAAAGGGTTTTGACTGAAGTGCTTGTAAATCTTATTAATGTTCATGGATTAGTGATGTTGTAATTTTATTTTCCTGTGCTATAAAGTTACATGTTAATGTAGCAGATTGTGAATAACTGGCACTGCAGAGAACTTGTAGGTATAAGTGGGCAATAATTTGAAAGTCTACTAGTTATTTGTGTATACGGTACAGTCTTGACATACTCAGTTTCAAATTTCTTCTGAAGGGCCATCTCTTTTTGACAGTATTTTTTGCCAGACATAAGAAAATCTGCCCAGGCAAGTTACCTCATGCTGTTTGCACATATGCAGAGGCTTATGCATACTGTATTTAAAGATTCATCATTATTGATTTTCCTCTCCTGAGCTTCTTGTGACATTTATCACCTTTTAAAAGATCAACTTCACTTTATTAAACACTTTATCTATGATCTCCATTCAATTAACATAGCCAGGGAAGAATAGTTCTCCTCGATAGTGCTACCTTTCATACCAGAACTACTTTTCCAGAATTATTTGAGCCAGCTTAAAGTCATTTTGTGGATGATATACCTTGTCTATTCCCATTTGACACAAATTAATTTTGTCCTGTGCTTCCAAGCGATGATCTTTTCACAAAAAGTCCCTTAATTATTAACAAAATTCTTCAACTTCCAAAATACTTTATTTTTCTCTTTCATGTTATGATGGTCACATTGTTGTTATCTTTTGTATGGGCAATGATGCCTCTTAGAATCAGCTCATGTTGCCAAAGATTCGGAAGCTTACCACAGAAGGGAAAATATTTAAATATCTAAATCCATTTTTTTCAGTTGAATTCATTTGGAAAAGAACACAGATACCTCTCTGTGCAGCGATAGTTTGCCAACTCTTGTCCCAGGTAATGTGTGTGCGCTACAGCTCAGCAAAGAGCTATGAATATGGGTAACCTTGTGCAAGAACTTGTCTTAGTTCCATTCAAGGAGATCATTTGAGCCAAGAAATGTAAATTAAGAAATGGACTCAGGCCTGTTTGTTGTGACGGCTTCTTTTTCACAGCGGTTCTGAACTGTCTGTGCTGAAGGTTACAGAATGTGATTGCGTTTACATGGCTGTGGATATCTGAAATGCAGGATAATCAGTTGGGATCTTACTGTAAAATCTGAAGTTAATACAGGTCATATACGTTTATGTGGGAATTAGTAGGTGATGGATAAGAGATCTTTCAAGAGCAGCAGTGTGCACAGGTTGCTTTGATAGTAACAGGA
Organism: Baryphthengus martii; assembly: GCA_013396935.1. Lineage (NCBI taxonomy): Eukaryota > Metazoa > Chordata > Aves > Coraciiformes > Momotidae > Baryphthengus > Baryphthengus martii. Next base: position 292,023 of record VWZK01018896.1, read on the forward strand.
GAGGCCAGCATGTCTTGCTCTGCTGGACCGTCATTATGTGCAGACCTGGGCTTATTTATCTTACCGTGACAACGATGGAACAAACAGAGGTTTCTTTCCATACATTTGCTGAGACAATTTGTAAAATCCAGAGCAGGAGAAGGTAAAATCTGTGAGATACCAGCTACTTTAATTTTTTAATTTAATTTACAGTTTTTCTTCAGACTATATAACAGGTGGGCAAAATGGTAATCAACCTATTTGGGGAAAAAAAAAGGCACACTGGTTTGATAGAGCATGATATTCTACACTGAGATTAGTGGAGCTGGGGTGACATAACTTAAGACAAACAGATGATGATATCAAGGGCCAAAAAAAAAAAAAAAGAAAAAAAGATGGTGAGAACTCAGAGCAATAGGAGCTTGAACTCTTTCTTTTTTGAGTCTACAAGACTTCTCAATTCCATTTCCCTCCTCTCTAAAAAGAGAACATACCTATAACTGGATCATACAAGAAGCTGGACAGTTTTAACAACTATTTTATGCATTTTTATATTTTCACCTCTTTTCTAAAATATGAAACCAGAGTTACTATGCTGTTAGTACGGAGTCAAGAACTGTACTTCGATCTATTGTTATTGCATAGCTTGCTAGGTATTGTAGCAGAAGCTAAGGGTTTATCTGCACTTGATTTAATATATGAATGGAGTGTTTTTCCTTTTCTTTAAAACCTCAGTTTTCTGGTAAGCAGAAAATAAGCCACCTATGAAAATATTACATGGTTCTTGTTGCATCCTTACTAGTGGGGCGCTGAAGTGAGGAAAGGACATTCTGAGGAAAAAAGGTTTACGAGTAACTGAGAATACACTTCAGTCAAATTACATTATCTGACACTTCTGTAACAGAACATGGCTTTGCATTTTTTTGTGGGTATTCGAAGCTGTAAATCTTCCTGCTTAATCTTATTCTCCTCTTTCCCAGAAATACGTTTTGCTAGACAGACGAGTGCTTTGTACTTTGTCGTCTCCTGGGGATATCCACTTTAATTTTCAGTTTATTATAACTTGCTTTCTTTGTTGACTCTTAATTTCATTTCAGCATAACTTGCCATGTTGTTTAGCTGCTATTTCCCAAGGTCTGCAGCTCCCCTGCCCTGGTCATGTCAGTTTTGATTAAGCAGTCACAAAGCCCTTTACCCAGCTTCTAAAGGGTAAAAGTCAAAAATCAATAATGTGCCAGTCCTCCCCAAGTGCAGTAGCAGTCAGAGGTAAATGAATGATTAAACATGATGAATACCAGTGTAATGGAAGAAGCAAAGTAGGGAAAAGTGCTCGCTTTAGCCTAAACTCAGAGATTTATTGCTGAGTACTACAAATAATGGAATCATCAATCTTCCAAGGACTAAAAAAGGCATCCACTGCAGCCAGTTTTAAATGCAGTGAAAGAAACCTTACCTCCTCATCATTGCCTGTTGTGGTCCAGTTATTCTGTAGTATGAATACGTGCCGCGTAAGAAAAACAGTATCTAAACTTTATAGTTAAAATTGGATGCTTCTTGTACAATCGAAAGTTAAGTCTGTTTGGCAGACAAGAAACAATAGGCTGTATCAATTCCTATGAATGTGCGTACAAGGATGCCACTATTCAAATGTTTGAATGGTACCAAATGACTGACATAGCGAAGTTTTTTAAGATGGGACTGAGATGGTAATTGTACTTAAAAGAACGAGAGGAAAAGGAGTATTACTTACAGTAATAAAAGAAACTTTTCAAGGATATAAGGCAAAGAAGATAATTTAGAAGTTAGAGCTTCTACAGGATAATGGGAATAATTGAATGATAGATGCTCACCAATGCCTAGTGTTTCTAAGTTAATTTTTTGCTTGGTTATTGATGAAGGAGAAGACTAGCTAGAGACAGAATGGTTTCCCTTGCTGTGCTCACCAAAGAAAAGGAAAATACATGGAAATTGAGGGTGTGTTGCTATTACATAATTAGAAGAGGTTTGTTGGTGGTTTGTAGTTCTAGCCTCTCAGTTAGAAGTGGTCCATATGGGAGAAAACCTTCCAGGACTGCCCAGCTCCCGCAGGAAACAGTGCTACAGATTTCAGTTGAAATTCAGTATTTTAATAATTTCAAACTTGCAGCCTGGCAAAGGGTAATGTCTAAGGTATCTTCAAGCCATCCCTACATACCAATGTACAGCTGCATTGCTAAAAGCGTGGGGATGTGAACAAGCTCCGGGAAGCACAGGAATGTGTTCCTGGAGCAGACATGATAGCGGGAAGTCCCCAAGGACCGTGTGGTGCTGCATGGAGCAGTACCTCCACAGATGCAGCCACCTCTTTCTGTGAAGAAATCTCTTCTGACAAATTGAAGACTTTTAAAAGCTCTTCATTCAGTAGAAAAAGTAGTAGCGATGAAGCTTCTGTTTTTTAGTTTATTCAGAGGTAGAAAGAAAAGTTGATGTTAGGACTTGTTCTGTTATTAGTAGAAGAAGCATTGGGTAGCTTCAACTATTTTGAATTCAGGAACTCATCATTATCTTAGTTTCCCATACCAACTCACACGGGTACGTTCTAGATGCTTAAATTCATCCTGCAGTTTTTAATGGGATGCATCATCACTGTTCAGGGTTTCATTATCACCATCATGTCTCCTGTGTACGCTTCCTTTTGACTTTGAGATCTCTTTGCTCCTTATGTTTCCTATGACCTATTAGCTCTTCAGAGAAATTCCTACTCTAACCTGTTACTCTCTTGTACTCTTCTCACCCTGAGTACTTATATGGAATCCACTTATACAGATTTCTCCTGGAGGATTCGTGTCTTCTCTGTGGAACTTGAGAGATGCTGTACATTTAACTTCGTCTAGTGGTTCTGACATTTAATTCATTTCCCCAGTGAGATCAGGAAACTGGTGCAGAATGGCCCGCAGCTGTCATGGATCCCTAGATCGCATGCCCAGTGACACTTTTCTGCATTCTGGCAGCAACCTCTTTTCATTTATTACATGTGCTATTATTTGCCCTGGGGTTTGGTATTGATCTTTCAGTCCCATTAAAATTAGCTATTTTAATTTTAACCCTTAACAGAATTTGTATCCTGAGGTGTTTCCCAATTACTGTCAAGTAGTTAATCCACCCCTTTTTCTTTTAACATTCTTGACTGAACTATGGCACAAGAAATAAAAAGATTTCTTGAAGAGCTTGCGAAAGCCCTGTCAGAAACTGTATTCTGCCAGTAAAGAGAAGGAAGACAGGGCAAACAAAGGCTGTGACTGATTTGCTTCCTAATCCTGCTGAGTAGGGTGTTATTTATGTTCCTGGGCAGTTCATTTATGTTTGATATGATCAGTCAGGCTGCATCATTAAACTCCTAGGTCCATTTGAATGGGAACTGCATTGTTAAATTTTATTACATGCAGTCTGTTTCTTGTTGGGTTTCATTCTGTCTAATTCTCTTTCACATCTTTGCTGCCTTTTGCTGCCTTTTGGAGCTGTTTTAGAGGAAAGGATCTAAACACATGGATTTATTTACTATCTATATGGACAGTTTAGATTTATTTGATCCATCTTAATTATTCCTGTCATTCTGCCAGTTTGGAACGTAGCTGGGACAAATATGTTCTGGCAGGCACATTCTTGGGTTGACTATTTCTCAGTCAGTGAACTAACACCAGAGATACTTTTGAAGAAAGATTACTTCAAACAAACAAACCCACAACAAAACAAAACCCAGAACAAACCAAAACAACCAAACAAAAAACCACAACACCAACCAAAAACTAAAATCAATGTTAGATTTCTGAATTCAGAAAACGAAATATGCATGTAGTGTATCTCATCACTCTTCCCTCATAGATGTGGAATTTTCAGGTGGACCAGTGTTCCTGCTAGAGGCTCTGGGGCTACAGTCCATGTTGGAGCTCAGGCCATCAAATTTTCTACCTTCAGCATAAATTGCCAGCTGAACTTCCATCAAGTATTTTGTCCTTTAACTTTTATTCCTTTATGAGCTTCCACCACTTTTCTGAGGTGAAGAGTGATTAGAGAACTCTTGCTGCCCATTCCATTTGGTACATCACTCTATGCCACAGTGCAGCAGCAGAGAAGATGGGAAAGCACAGAGCTAAGTCAGAGGGCTATGGGCACTGTTAATGTATGGGCACATGTAATAAATGTTTTATTAAATTTATTAAGTTGGACACGTGAAATTCCTCAAGTCTCCTGAGAGCTGCAGCTCCATTCTGAGTGTGAAGATTCGTATAGAAAGACTTCCTTAAAGCAAAGGTCATCTTGTGACATTAGGCCCTGCAAAGACAGACCAATGCTGCCAAGCAAGTGACATCAAAATTGGACAGTGGATTCTATCTTCCTATCACAAGGAAGGTTTGTTTCTTTGCTTCTCACAGCAGCTCTTTCAGCATTCTATGTTAGGCTCTGCCACAAATCTCACTTTTTACAAATGCTTGAACTGCTTGTGAAAACCCAGTATTGGTTTGTAACAGAGCAATCTGACCTGCACTCCACAGATCCTCATTTTGAGGGTTTAGAGTCTGACCAGGCAAAAGGAATGTGTCTGTCTTTCCTCTCAATGGGCTTGCTCTGTATTAAAGTTGAGAGTGCTTCAGGCAATCTGTGACCAAATGAAAGGCATCTGAACTCTTCATTCCCTTGGCAGCTGAATCATCGGGGGTTAGACAAATAAGAAAACATTTCTTAGGTTTTAAAGCGACTTGGATTTCTCAGGGCTCAGGTGAATAGCGTACTACCTCCTGTCTGAAACTAGCCAGGGTGAATCCTGCAAACTGCCATGAGGAGTACACCCCTGCCCCTCTCTTTCTGGAAAGATTGTCAGTGCCTTGCCAAGAACTCCTTAAAATGTAGCATCTCCTCTTTCAAGCATCATAAAAGTAAAGCTTTCTTATACAAAATCCCTTTGAGGATCTCACAATAACTAAATGAAAATTTGTAGTTTAAAAAAAAGTTCTATAAAAGAAAATTTGATTTTACTTTTTGAATTTGAGAGACAGGAAAAATACAGGATTTCTTTGCCTGAGGGCACACACTGATTCTCTATAAACCGCCCTTTCTCACGGAGACACTGAGGAACAATCGCCAGTGTGCAGAGTTGAGACAGAGAGGAAGAGAGAAGATTAGAGGGCTTTTAATCCTCTAACTCTCATTCCTGCTCTGTGGTGCTAGTATTTGTTTTTAGTACAGGACCACAGGTTGTCTTTCACCTTCTGACTCTGAATGTCGGGTGTGGGGAGCTGAAGGAACCTCCTGACACTCCACAAAGGATGGTTTGCTCACCTCTGCCAACAGCTCCGTGTTGTGGGAGCCTGTGTCTAGTTCTAGGATGTGATGCACTGGGAGGGAAAGAGACCTTTTTCACCTTTGTTCTGAGGCTGCTTCTTCCCCTTTTTATTCTTCCCCTTTTTATGTGTGATTTGTCCGGGGGGTACAGGGAAGCTTAGGGAAGTATTAGCTAGAAAAATGCAGGCAGAGCTCAGCCTTCAGTGTCAAAGGCAGCATCGTGTGTTGCTTATCTGTGCTCACACTGAGGAGAATTACAATGAAACCACCATTTTACCAGAAGGCCGGTCCTGTTACCTGGCAGCTATGGGAAATAGTAGCAGTAACAGTTGGGTCTTATGAACTTTCTTTGTCAGGAATAATTGCAGACTTACAATTAAGCATCTTAGAAACATGGGCATAGATTCTCCTTGTGTTTGGGCAAACACGATTATGATTAAGTCTCAGGAGCTGGTAAAAGTCTCAGGAGCTGGTAAGTCAATGGTCTTAAAAACAGATAAACTATACCAACGTTTCTGATTATCATTACCTGTGAGAGTTGACTTTGATTCTTTTCCCTGTACATGTTAAAGATATCATGTCTTTTGTCTGCAGCAGAAGTTACTTGATAGCAACTCTTTCTCTCCTGAAAGCATGTTCTTTCTATGCATACTGGGAAATGCTTTCTACATCATGTTAGAACCTTACTGCTTATTTGGAAGGCTTGCTTGGCTTCATAAAATCTCAAACAACATGATAATCGTGCCAATCATATCCTGTTCATCTTGCTTCTCTCAAAATGACTCATGGTCTCAAAATCGCTGCAAGCAAGCTATTAAAATCTCTCAGCAGTTGGCATACAGGACATCCTAGAAATTTCTTATGAAATACAAAGCAAATTTTCTTCCTCAAAGTCCCCTACTGACATTGCTGGAAAAAGCATGAGACACATGTTATGATTTGAAAAGCAAGTTAAAATTTGTCTGTGCTGGCACTGTTTGTGTAGGAAGCTGCTACTGGATCAGTGCTGGCATCATTCTAAATTGCGATTTAATGTGAAAGGTATTGCTATACTCGAGGAAATTCTAACAGAAAATTTGTTAGATAAGAAATTTCTCATTCTTTAAACATTATTCATCAGCTCATCCGGAATAAAACTTTCAGAACTTCTGATTGACAAGGGTTTGTATTAATGTGCTTCTCTGTAGAGCAGAATGAGCATTTGATCGGTTTATGCTGTTCTGTCCTCCTAGGCAATAACATTTTATTTAATCAATAACAATTTATTTAACTCACCTTACTGGAAGTGTCTCACTCAGTGGACTCTTTATGAACCAACTTCATTTCAGTTCGTTATATTGTTTTACTGATTTCCACACACATTCAAAACCAGGAAAAGAGTTACAGCTCCAAGCTCAGTGCCTTTTGCTGTTGAATGTCAACTGCATCTTCACAACTGTTTGTCTCTCAGGAGCTGCTTCAGGAGTTCCTAGTGTTCTGTTGACATTTTTCAGTGCTGACCGCAGCTGCATTAAAAATATTCTGATGCAGACATTGTTTCAGAAATCTTTAATGGTAGCAGCACCTTTCCCCAAATGCAGCGTCCATTAATCACACAAGGGACGTTATTTCAATGCCAAAGGCTGGAAGAGAGTCACCATATATCTTCATAGTTGCTTATCTGTCAGTGTCAGTGCACTAATATCACTGGTGTTTACTCAGTATGCAACAGTAGGAACCTGGATCAGGAGGGACGACCTGTTCCTAGGAATCTTAGTTATTTGGTTGGTTATTCTCAAAGATAGCTTGTCTGGTCCCTTATCTATTTTTTAAAAAGACTGTAGGGATTTTTATGCTGTGAGCATTATTTAGTGAATGTTCAATTCATGTTAAGATTTTTTTTTTAAGTCTTCTGAAGCTTTAAATAATTAAGAAAAATCATTTTAACATGCACCTATTGACTTTCTAGCTACTACCAAATGACTTGAAATAAATAAATCATGAAAACAGCCTGGTACTTCACAGACAAAAGTGTGCATTGATGAGGAATGAAAGAGTTGATTTGGTTAGGGTAGCAGTGAATGCTGTTGGAAGTGACAGGTATGTGCAAAAATGCAAGCTTGGCATTATCAGACTCCACTTTTACGTATACCAGTACATTTCAAAGGGCATTTGAAACGGATTTCATTGTTTGCAGGTGCATTACATCTTACAGCTGTTAGGCTCTTTTGTAGTAAGTATTTTATCTTCTAAATGATGAATTTATGTATCAGAAGAGACAAAAGACAATTGTATTTTAATCAAGGCTTCAGGATGCTAACTAAATCCCATAGAAGCGCATAAGATGCAGGCTCTGCTTTCATCTAACTTGATTGCCACCAATAAGTGTGAGGCTGAAGAACAAACAGCATAGGTTGAATTACCTTCTTTCTATGGGGCTTTCTACATAAACCAGTCCTCTAACAAGGCTCTCTCTACTTACTTGCATTGCCTTTTTTTCTTTTAAGGTAACAAGTCTCCTCATTATGTACATGTCCCAAGAAAATAAGCCAATAGTCAATATATAAAATCTGCTATCTAAGTCGAAGTATGGACGATAGTCTGTCATGTAGGGCCTCAGAAGGCCAGTATACGTGGTATGCCTGCTGATACGCCTGCTCACAGCACCATGCTTTATAGGAGTATAAACAGATTAGTATCTTTTCTCTAAAATATCTGGCATTTATTCACCATGCAGATCTCTAGAGTACCTGATAAATATGCAATATCAGGCTCATTTCTTTAAAGAAACATTGGCACTTACACTGTACTGCTTTGAAATAAAAAGCTTTCCTCCTTACGCTGTGTAAGAAAAAGGTGATCCCAGAATTCTCTTTTTTTAATACCTGTTTCTTAAATACATAAACCTGACTGTTTTTGTGATTTGTCCCTCTTGTCTTTTTTTTTTTTTTCTTTCTATTTGTTTGTTTTAGAAATGAACAATTTTGCTAAAGGATTCATTACTTCTGTGCTGGAATTTTCCAAGCTAGAGTTCATAGAATATCTTGCATATAAACTTTGGCTCATCTGCCGAGCTTGTCAGAGCATATTTCCTTTGAAAGCTCAAAACAGTCTTGTAGATGCTATATTTTTCCCTCAGACGGTGCAGTATGTGATAATACTTGTTCCTGGGGAGAGTCACAGGACAAGCTATGATTCTTTTTTTTTGATAAAATGTTCACAAGAGATGTGCAGGGTTTCAAGAGGACTTTTTTAATTCCCAGTTTTGCATCAATTCAGACATAGGCACCCACATATACCCTCACTAAGGTGTTTCTATAGGAGAAAGTGCATTTGCAACTTGTATCTAGCTATCCACATACCCAAGGGAATAACCTTGGGCTCTAATACCACAATGTTGTACCCTGTGACTGAACGAACAGCAGTAGTAACTGTAACAGAAAAAAATTGTACAGCTGTATAGTGCATATGCTTCCTAGTGTTGCAGCAGGAAATTATATGCCTGGCATCTTACCCTGTTGAGAATCATTAACGAACGGACCCAGCAGCATACTGTTTACCAAGTATAACCCAGTTGTTTTTTCCTACTGTTTAAAATAAAACTAAAACCTATCTGCTTGATCATGCCGTTCAGTTAGGTTTGTCCTAGGAGCTTGCCTGGGTAAACCCTATTGTATTTAGTACCTAAGTGGAAAATGTATAAACAGAAATAGAACTTCAAAGTTTTCATTGTTAGAAGTGTCAATAACCATTATTTGGTCTCTCTAAAATCATGCTAAGGAGAGTGTGTTGCTGTGATGAATTTATGCTGCTGCCATATGCTAGCATGGCTTTCATTTTAACACTTCTCTACTGCAGATATTTAGGTGAGCGGATTACCACACGCAATCAAAATTTGTGTGCTAAGCTCTACAGAGCTCAGAATAAAATACTAATTATAGCCTTGCTGCTTGAATTCTGTTATATGTTAAAAACATAATAGAAGGTACTTTTAATTTTCAGGTGCTTCTTGGTTTGGAAATTAGGTGGTTGAGCCTTCCTTTTCAAGCGGTAGTGCAAGCAGTATCAAAGGCTTGAAATTTGCTTAGTTTTGAAGTATAGTGCATGTGAGTGAGGAGGAAATCTCATATTCTAGGAATTAGGTGTGTAGTATATTTTAAAAATGTTTTACATTCATGCATAATTGCACGAAGAGTTTTCTTTACAAAGGACAAGGGTACTTAGGATGGCACACAATTGTTCATATGAAATAAATGACAGTTGACTATTCAGAAACTGTAAGTTAGTGTTTCCTAAAATGCTTTAATTTGAATTAAGAGCTGACTGGAAGAATACGAGCTTACACAATGTGGGCTCTGTGTAGAATATTTTTTTTTTTCTTCATCTTTTCATAAGGTGAAAGTTCATGGATTTAGCATACTCTTGAGTATTTGCAGCATACCAAATATGCTGGAGAACGATAAAAGGAGAATGGAACTGAAGAATACGGATAGAGGGGAAAATAGGAAAGTATCTGACTAACTATGGATAAGTGCTCGTCAAGACATTCTGGTAAGGCCTTCACGTTGACAGGTAAAGATGAGAGAACATCGGGGGAAGTAGAGTTGATACGAGCTTTGTGCTACAAACAGACCGTGCACCAGTTTTGGGTGTACTGTAAATTTATGACTTGTCGAGAAATCTGGAGCAAGTGTGTTGGAAAGATGAGATCGTTTGTCATATCCCAGCATAGAGCAAGCTCGGTAGCCATCAGGTTTGTTGACCTTACTGACTCAAATTTTGGAATTGCTTTTTGAAGTGCTGAAGCCTTTCTGTTCCTGTTTGCTGCTTGTGCCATTCAGATCAGCATAATGTCTTGGCATCTTGCAGTATGCTGTCACATAAGTAACACTTGGCCTTTGGGTTAACTCTCTTACTCATCCTCAATTTAGGTAGAGAAGTGGATGTGCAATGCAATCTTGGTTTCTGAGTATGGGTATGTACGAAAGAAAGTATGTGAAAATGCAGTCTTTTAAATTCCACGCATTTTAATTGTACTTGAATTCACAATGCTGTGTTTAGTTTGTCTATTGTAGTTCAATCTTTTTAACTTAGGAACTGCTGCAAAGCTATTCAAGTCACTCGGCATTTATTATTAGAGCTGCAGGTCAGCCAGAGAACTTCTGATGCTCTGTTACAGCAGAGACAGTGGTGTTATGCTTCACTGTAGCTATCAACATCGATCTCATGTGCAACTAATATTATGCCCTGAGGAATAGCCATCCTTACTAGAATCCTTACACTTTAGGATAATGTGTCAGAATAGGGACAAAATATGTCAGTATTTAAATTACAGAATTCTTTATCATATAAACACAGCCGTAGACTGACCTGTGAAGCTGTTTCTAAATGCAGTGCACTTCAGGTTGTGAAAGTTTACAGAGGTTGATTTTTCTGATCTTACATAATAGTGTTGCTAAACATAAACTACAATTGACGTGCACCGCTTCGGACCAGTGTAGTTGGACCATTTACAGAATGATGTTGTATTTCAGTGAAAGCACCGACATAACCAATGGTTTATGTCACAGAGCGGACACAGAAAGGGGACAATCAGGAACTGATGTGTATCTTAAGTGAAGCAGCTAGACACTACAAGGTTTAAAAATCCAGCTTCAGTTAGTAGTATCTATATCCATGTTGTAACTATTTGCCACAGGATTTAATTGTTCCTTTCCATTAAATGGATCAAGCTACTAAAACTTAAGCTTCTAACTTACCTTAGTTCATCACTGTTACAGTCACTGGGGTGGGTCTAATGAACTTTTCTCTGAATTCATTTTTTTTCTCTGACTTAACAGTGAGGATAAAGAGATCAGCACATTGCAAATTGAAGGAAGAGAAATATCTGCAATAGACTTGAGAAGGCTTGCTATGAGATTTACTGTTGTAAAAGGTCTTAAGGAGCACCTGCTTTGTAACACAGCCTCTTAAATAGACAGTTTCAGTTGCTTTGCCTTGTTTAGGTCTGATAAGCTAATGTTAACACTCCCGCTTCCTAGCCCTGTTTTAAAGTAAGGAGAGTAACGTTTGCAGATTGCATTTGTGAACAGTAAGATTAGATCTACTACTGGATTATATGGAAGCATAAACTACATTTAGATCTATCTTTTTGCTAGATTGAACCAAGCTCATGGCTTATTCTGGTGAAGCGTGGGAGAAGTGATACCTGATCCTAGCACAAAGTCTCTTGGGATGAAGTTACTCCAACAAGGTTTTTGAACGTGTGTGAACTAGCAGAATGGCTTAAACTGTCAGCCCTCTTGCTACTGGATTGATCCATTCAGACCATCCTAAAATTCCGTATATATATTTATAATTTTTTTTAATCATGCATCAACGTTTTCAATCACTCAACTTGTGATTTTACCTCTGGATTTGTCAGCCCCACGCTCACGACTGGGAATGTGTGTGAATAGTTAGAACTTGCAGAGATTGTTGAGAAGGGAAGGAAAGAAAACGTGTGCTACTTGAAGAAAAAAGTTCTAGTTTAAGAAAGACTTTTTTTCGAAAGTCAGAGCAAGCCCTTGAGGGTTCTCTGATGTTCAAATTTGATCGCAGGGTAAAAATTGATGAGCAGTGCTTTCCGACTTCAGATGCTGTAAGCACCAGTGGAGTGTCTCAGTGATTTGAGCGTGCACGATGCGTGTGTCTCAGCATCCTCAAGGCAGTTTGTAGTTGGGTACAAACAAGTATCGCTATGCAAATTTTTAAGTTACCATCTTTGCTTATTATCAACTCTGCAACAGACAAATCTGCATTATGCTTAAGTTTTAATAAACATTTTAGTCTTTTAAGATCTCTTACAACAGAGGCATCAGTTAAGGACTGATGAAAGGGACTCAGTTGGAACACGATAATTTCCTCTGGATCTTGAGCACTTGGCTGCAAATCTTTTTTTCTGTGGAGGGAGGAGCAGGAGGAGGAGTTATCTAGGAGGAGAAGGTTCCAGCCTTGTCTTTAAAAATTGCAACTGAACATATCAAACGAATATATATATATGTGTGTGTGTATATATATATATAAAATTCATTTCTATGCTCTTCAGGCTAGTTTTGATGAATTGCTGACTGAAATCTAAGAACACTTCCAAATGCCACTTTTATATTTGCACATAATTGTTTTTAAACTTCTGTATTTCTGTATTTTGAAGGATTGAGTACTTCTGGTTCTGACTGGTTTGAATTTTAATAGACTAGATATCTATCTCCATTAAAGAAGTAAAATTAAATGTGTTGCATTTTGAGACAACACTTTATCCCAATTGTTAATGAAATGTCTTTCACAGTCTTTGTAGGGCACAAAGAATACATTGGAAGATATGAAAAAGGAGATTAAATATTACTTCTAACTTCTTATCATTCAGCCTTAATACGGTTCAAATAAAGATGGTTTTTAAGAGGTATTAAGATTTTTTTTTTCTTAATTCCTTTTAAGAGGTATTACTGTTCATAAAAAAAACTAACATGTTTTCCACTGTTAGAATTTGAAGCGTGATCAACTTCCTTCTGGCAGATGACACACTGTTTTAAGTTTCAAATATCTACTAATTCATGCAACATTTAAAAGCTAACATTCTAACAGGTGCTACCTGATAGAATTCATTTTGATTTTGACTTGATGAGCCTGAGACTGGGATATTATTTGCATATATTTTTCCATTTCCGTATCTTGGATAGCAAAACCACCATGTTTTGCAAGAATTTTATGCCCAAGATAGTTTTTAAACAATTAAAATTGCCCTAGGCATTTTAGAGGTTTTAATCATAGAACTGGATGTGTTGAAGAGATTCTCATTTAGCAAGTGCTAAATGAGCACGGTACTTTTGGTGGAATACTTTTTATTCACTTAAAATACTTCTGTCTTGGTAAAATATACTAGGCTATTTCAGTTACTTCGTGTTAAACTGATGCAAGTCAGAACAAAGTTTGGTGTGTGATCTTGTGTGCATTTAGAAATATGCAAGCCAAAACGCTGCTGGTGAGGAGGAAATCTGCCGTGAATTAAATACTACTATAGCCAGAGCTCTTTGGATAAAGCATTGCACTTCACAAAAGATTTTGGCCTTTTTAAAATCCATTCAGCTGGAAATTATGAAGCCTGAAGTTTGTCTTGACCTATTTCTTTGACAGTAAACAAAATTCAAAGCGTTTTAATACTGAACTATAAATATTGATTGGCATTTTACCATTGTTGATGCTTGAAGGATGGTAGTTTTACCACTGTTATTACTAAATAAAAAGTAATGACTTGATAGGTACGTCCAGGGGCTTTTTTGCTTATACTACATGGTTTTATTCAGAAAAAACTAAGAACCAAATATGCCAAATAGATTTTGAGTTTAAAATTTCATTTTAATGAATTGCTCTGTATCTACAGTTTACGGTTCAACTACTTTTCAGTGTAGAAGAACTTTTTGCAGCTATGAGCATTCAGTCTTGTCTTGAAAAATAGTCTCTTTAATTCCTGAAGAAATACACTCAGACATTCTCATGTTAGACACTCCTATTTGGCACGGCAGGTAGTTCATCTCTGTTATACTTTGAGACTAGCAAGTTTCTCAAGAATTATTACTGTAATCAGCCCTGAGAGCGATGAGGCACACAACGCAAAGCTAACTAAAGTACAAATAAAAAAGTTGCATTGCCAAATGTCAAGAGTGTTCAGCTACAATTTCTGGACCTGAGGAGAGCTACATAAATTTTCAGAACTATTTCCTGTGGGTGCTAACCGCTTCTGAAAAATCAATTCACTCCATTTTAGGTGTGTAATAGAGACTTGCTATATGTAAGAGATCTGACCTGTAATTTGTTGCTCAGTGGTAATGCATTGCAGTAATAGAAAGATAGACTGTGCTGCTTCTACTGAAGCTAGTAATAAAATTCTCTCGAATTTTAGAATCAGACCTAATTTTCAAGGAATGGTTGAAAACAGAAATAATATGTATTCTACGCCAGAAAGAGCAGCTGTGCTGTTTAAAAATAAAAAATAAAAATATGTTTAGAGGGACCAATCAGGCTCAGTTTGCTCTTTGCCAAATATAGCTGTAGCCAGCAATGCTCCTACAATGATGATGAGTTAGGGGATTTTTAGTGGTGAATAGAGAGGATAGTGCTTGTGAATCTAGAGAAAATTACATAGAGCTAAGTATTTTTTCTCAAGTGAAAAGAGAAATTATGATTACAAGTAATAACTCAAAGTGGTGATATTAAATAGCAAAGCATCAGTTGGATCTTGTAATGTGCTGTACACATGAAAAAAACATAGATATAAATCACTTGAAATGGGTACTTATGTGATAGAAAGAAAATACAAGGTTGAAACTAAGATAATTAGGGAGAAGACCAGGATGCTGGTCAGGTTACAGAATTGGAATCTTTTATCTTATAGAAAATATGGAAGAAGAATCTAATTGCCCAGGACTCTGAACACAGGCATTAGCTGAAGACTTACTTTTAGCATTTTAGGCAACTCTATAATCAAATTGAAATTTTTGAAAGATGAAAAAAAATCAGATTTATTTATACAAATGTATTTAAAAAAAACCCAAAACAAACACAAAAGGTAAGAAGAGGGAGAAATAGGGTTGCAAGGCAGGTTTTGGACATCAAGTCAGTGGCTGTTAATAGTATAATATTGTAGCCATGTTCTTGGTTTTCTTGCATGCAGGAATCTTAATTGTCGCTAAAAAACTGTAAAGGTAGAGGAGTGATGTTAAAGCTCACGTGTAGATTCAACTCTGGTTTTAACTTTTTGGAAATGAAAGTAAAGCATTTTTTAGAAGGGGCAGGATGTTTTTTCTGTTTCGCTATTTTTTCTGTCTTGAATGAAGTAGAAAACTTTTGAATAGCTTTAGTGTCCCTTAGACATTATAGAAATAATCTCTGCACCCTTGGAACCGGGGCAGGGCCGGGGGGTAAAAAAAAATTGTTGATGTGTAATTAAAAAGCACTTTTTTCAAAATAATTTCTGTTTTAAGAATGCATAGTGTATGCATGACATCTTGCAAATGATGGCACATCACCTGTACTGGGAGTAATAAAGCTACCACAGCGCTATCAAAACTGCATATCTATTTGCTCATATATCTCTGTAGTCTCCAGAGGAAATAACCTGCGTAACCAAATGCACCAAACGACCTCACAGAAAGTGAGTCAAGAAACTCCCAATGTCCTTGCAAATGATCAATAAGAGAGATGCCAATGACTGGTAGGTGAACACTTCTCATAAAGTAACCACTCCATCTCTGATGAATTAGTCCTGACCCTCAAGGGACATGTACTAAGCACCTTCAAAAGATAAGCCTCAGTATGAAAATTCATGACTCTGTTTAAAGGTGAAATGATAGATTTGTTAGCAATACTGGTTTTATAGGTATTATAATTTTCTTAACCTCTTCTCTGATTTCTCCTGTATTTCCACCCCAGTAATAAGTCTATGCTTTTTGGGAGATTGGTTACTTTTTTTTTTTTTTTTAACAGATCAAGTGATATCTCCTCTTTCTTTGTTAGCAAGACTTCCTGTATCAGAGATACGAGCTACTTTTCTTTCAGATGGCTTAACACGTTAGTTAAATCGCAGAGCAGTTTAGCTTTGAAGGTAGCTGCTTCTATTTCAGATCTGAAGAAGTGCTTGATATGCCTGAGGGTGTGTCTGTTCCTTCCCACATGTAGTAGTTGATCTAATAACAGGTATCATATCCAACCATAAGCTTTGCCTCCCTTGTGCTATTGAGACAACCGAATAAGAAAAAGACTTAGTCTTCTTTGTGTGTGCAAAATGCTGGCAATCGTGTAATTTGCTCTCCTGATATTTCTTAAAATTCTGCTTTTGAAGTCCAGCTAAGAATATGTAAATATGCAATCAGATCCAGATATTGATATTATTTTTAAAAGTATTTGAAGTAGAGAGGGAGAACTGCTAAAATAGTAATAATTAGAAGACTTAATGAAAAGCTGATTAAGGAGGCAGTTAAGCTGTAGCTTTCCTAATGGAGGAGTTTCATCCCATTGGACTTTGTGCCTACAGAACAGGGCTTTGTAAGTGAAGGTACTTCTGCTGTAGGTGCAGCAAATTCACCTGAACCTAAGAAAAAAAGTGCACCTCAAATCTTCATGTGATGAAGAATACATAACATACACTGGATACCTGCTCCTATTTGGGAGCTATTCAGAGGCAGGATGTGAGGGTGACAATTCAGGTTGCCGGGAGTGCTCTACTGGAGGTGGATGGAGGTAGTGTGCTCACGCGGACAGATCCTCAACTAACTTTAAGTGCACAGTGTGATACAGAAAACAGTGGACCTGGTATTGCTCTACTAAGATGAGGCCTCCAGCTCTATTTGTTGTCCAAATAGATAAGCTATTACTTTTATCAAGGTACTGTTACAACTTTTCCATTGTCGTTGCTGCTTCAATATTTTGCTGAGTATCTTGCACCCACTGTTGTGAGTTACAATCAAAATTCATTTGCTTAATCTTTAACTAAAATTATGTTAAATCTTGACACTTTGTGAACTCATAGTTGTAACTAAATTCCTACAGTATACCACACTTGCTTTTCCATGTTAAAATAAGGATTATAATGCACTTATTTGACTTAGCATTTGGATCAATCAAGCAGGGAGAATTTTTCCCTTCTGCTTTGCTTTTCTCGACTGTGTTCCCCTTCTCCATTTTCATAGTACCTCATAACATATATACCATTTTACCCCATAATGTGATTGCATATTTATAGAAAGTGCAACTTGACTTTATGAGTGGAGCAATTGCCCACAAAACGATACTGAGCTGGAGTCTGCAGTATAAAACACACGCAGTGTGGGGGGATCAAGGAGTGGAGCACGTTGTGCTGTTTATGCCTCCCTAATAGGGTTCGGATTTGTTCTTGAAGCAGCATTTACACATTTTATGCGGCTGAAATGCAATTGCTTAAAGAAGTAAAAAAAAAATGAACTCTATTCTGCCATTAAGGGCTCTGACCAGCGTAATTAATATACCTCTGGACCGATTACTCTAATAGATTACACTGAGAAAAAAAAAAACAGAGGAAATGAGATTCGTGTTTTGTTGTTGGCCTCATTTCTAGGTCTTTAAAGATGGCTCAGAGCGTGTGTGTATACATTAAAAAATATGAAAGTAGAAAAGAGAAATCAAGATGACTAATGGTTTGAGAGGTTTACATGTGATGAGTTACTGTAAAGATTAGCAGGTCTGAAGAAAAGTTGGAAGGGATTGACTGAAGTATGTAGAAGCGTGAAAGCCACAGCCCTTCTTTTCTATTTCATGTAACATGAGAACAGTATTCGAGCTCTGAAAGCACAATACATTTGGCAACAGTGAAAAATAAATGCCTTGCGCAGTATGTTGCCTCTCTTCTATTTTTGGGGTGTTTTTTTAATGACTTTAGACTCTCTCTGATTGTCATCTTGTTTCCCAGAAGCTACTTCTCTGTATTGCGGACACGCTGCGCTCCTTGTTGTGCTCAATTATGGGGGGGACAGCTCCCCAGAAGTGCTTGTTACATCCTTGAGTTTCGGCTGTTATCTCAGAACTGATTAAAAGATAAGGGTGTGGATCCCCACTATCTGCCAACTGGATCAAAGCAATTCCCCTTTACATGCAAATCCATAGTTTAGTTAACAGTCCAGCATGCATTGTTCAGGATGTTTTTCTGTACCTAGCTACTTGAAAGTAAGGTGGACAGAGAAAATGTAGGTTAAATTTTTGGAGGGATTTATGTGCCTAACAATATGGATGGATGTGTGATGGTATTTAAAGAAATGCCTGTATGTCTTTCTCCTAATTTTAATAGATATATTCTGAAATATTTTTAAAGAC
Organism: Baryphthengus martii; assembly: GCA_013396935.1. Taxonomy (NCBI): domain Eukaryota; kingdom Metazoa; phylum Chordata; class Aves; order Coraciiformes; family Momotidae; genus Baryphthengus; species Baryphthengus martii. Next base: position 310,179 of record VWZK01018896.1, read on the forward strand.
AAGTTATTTAGACAATAGACAACATTTGTTTTTTGATGTACAGTAAAATAACTCCAAGCTGTACAATGACATACTGTGAGAAAGATCTGAAATACAGTTTGTGCTGCACAGTGAAAAAGCTCTGGTGTGGAAGGGCATGATTTTGCTCCTTCGTTTTATCTTTTGAACTCCTGATCAGTTGTGATGATCCATATACACCAATCGAATGTTTTTCTAGGTAGCTGAATGAAAAGAGTTTGTTTTACTTTTAAGGTGTCTACTTTTTAAGTTCCTTCCTTGTTACATCAGTGGGTTTTCAGACCTTCTTGTTTTACCAGTAACTTCACATGATTCTGTTGCCCTAGACTTCAAATAAACCACAGCGTTTTAAATACATCTATATCCCTCGGATTTTTGGCAATAGGAAAACAAGTTGAAATCACTAAACTGCTTTAACTTTGGAAGCTCCTCACCAAGTATGCAGAGTAGTTGTTATCCATCCTGTTTTGTAACAGTGCCAGAACAAGTTCTTTTGAAATGCATGAGATGGAAACCCCATTCTCTTCAAGAGGAAGCACCTTTCACTTTTCAGGGTAGTGTCAGACCAGGGGGTATATTATCCTCGTAATGCACTTGCATAACTCCCATTAACATTGATGGAATTACATGCGCTTGCTGTGAGGTGAATATACCCTTTTGTTGAAATGAGCGATCTATTGCGACAGATTTTCCAGTGAAGTTAAATCAAATTCAGATTGCTACACCAGTGTCACTAATGCTAGTTTTAGTATCTCTGTTGCTTGTAACGAAAACTCACATTGTAGCTTTATATTTAGGTTATGTGAGTTTCTTATAATGGAAAATCCCATTTACAATGTGCGTAAAAAGAAATAGGTTTTTAACATGGAGCTCGTCCATTTTCTTCTCCAATGTAAAACATGGGCCACTGTGTAGCAAGCTGTATTTTCTTTTGGCTTGGTGGTTACTGTTTGCAGTCCCTTTAGAGCTAGTTTGGAGAGGCTGTGTATTGCAGATGGCGAACTGTTGGCTTGTGGTTTGGGTGGAAGAATGCTGGGCTCCTACTTCCGTTCCTGGCCTTGCTGCTGGAAGTCTCTCTGGCCCTGGGTGACTGAGCGGCCTTATCTGACCCTACTTCATGTCTAAAATGTGCACAATCAGAATGTCATAGCTCACAGGTGTGATATAAAACTTAATTGACTGTGAATTGGTTTATTGTGAGATAGAAGTTGCTAGCAAAAGGTCAGATGTTATCTCAGCAAGCAATACAACAATTTTATCAAAATGTAAGCAAGATGTAACTTCTGGTTTACACGCAGCTTTTGTCTTAGTCTAAGTCCCTGATAGGGAGTGGTTTATTTATACCAGTTCAGTTGGACTGTTGCAGCCCCTAGTGTGGACGCGGTTGTACTGACAGAAAATGCTTCACATGTATTGTTTATTGCTGCCTGTACAGGAGCACACGTGGTACCTTAGTAGTGACATACCTGTATTTGGAGGAATTGTGGCATTTCATTTTTTGGCTAATTTAGGGTAGGTCTCTGCATAGCCAAGAGTGTAGCCAACAATGAAAAACGGTTCTAGATGACTCACCTTCCTCCAGCAAAGTCCAAATTAAGTCATTGAAGGCAATGCTTGCTTTAAAACAAAAATCCAAATATCATAGATGGAATAGAAGTATTTATTTGTGTATCTTGCATTGCTCTTCAAAATATTTACTTCTAGAACTCTGTAGTTCTTTCTACGAGTCTCTTCTGCTCTGACTCTTTTCCTTAAAACTACAGGTTTTTGAGGCACCATCACATTTCCTTTCTGGTTCTCAGCTGTCTGAGTATTTTGACTTGAGTAGGGAAAGGAAACATTTTTTTTCTAATCTGTTTCTTAGTCGTTCTCCGTTGATCATTGTTCTTGCACAGGAAAACTATATCCTGTCCATTTTCAACCACATATACCATTTTCACTGTAACATCATTTTATGATAAAAATATGGTTTAAAATTTTGGGGTTTTTTTTCAAGTGTATGTTTTCTAATGCATATTTTAAAGGTACAATCCAAAATAAAAAGTTACAGATACACTGGGGTTTGTGTTCTGTGGCCTCCTCCATGGATAATTCAGTATTAGGTGTAATAAGTGTCAGGAAGTTCTGAGGTAACCTGTGTTGCATGTGTGAACACTATTCTGCATGGGAATGCAGAACATGATGTTATGCTCTTATATTATTTTTTTTATATATTAATGCACCAGCATTTCTGAAAGCTATACATTTAAGAATCCACTGAAGATACAACATATTTAGATAACTTATCCAAACGCTATTCAGTTTCAGGATTGGAATGTAACTGGTTTCAACAGCACCTGCTGTGAACACGGTCTCTACCTCGAAGAGCTCGGTTTGGCTTTTCTTACTTACTAATGAGTATTGGGTCCTTTAATTTCAGACGCACAGGTGGAACGGGGTCTGTGTTACCAGCACCTGAAGAAGCCCATGAGGCTTTGCCTCCACAGGTGTCTCTGTGCAGGGCCCCAGGCAGATGCAGCCCCTCTGGACTCGGCCACCTCTCTCTCCAGCCCCGCAGCGCTTAGGGGGAGATCAGCTGCGGGGGGCCTGCCTGAGCTTGGCAGGCGCTGGCGGTAGGACACAAGAAAAGCATAAAATATGAGGGGCAATTAACTCACTTTCCCACCCCTTCCTGGATTTATGCTTATGAAGGCTTTGTGCACCCGGCGGCAGCTCAGCGTCGGCCCCTTCCCCTTGCAGGGGGGCTGCCTCAGCCTCCTGCCCCCTTCCCCGGGCGCGGGGCTGCTCTCGGGAGGGCCCAAGCGGAGCCCACGGTGCTGCCGCTGGACTTTGAACGAGCCAGGGGCTGGCGGAACAGGTTTCCTCCCTGCGAGCCGCCGGGGCGTTGCGTCAATGCCGGGAGGAGGATCCTCGAGGTAAATGAACTTTTTAAACGGGAAAAGCAGAAGAAGGGAGAGGAGGAAGAAAAGGCGGGGGCAGCACCCGCTCCGAGCGCTTCCTCTAAACGCCCGTTCGGGAAACGGGCTTCGACCGCTGCCCGGCGCCACGGCCGGGGATGCGCTTCACCGCCCCGCCGGGCTCCGCAGGCGAGCGGTGC
>VWZK01018896.1:313827-466814 GCA_013396935.1 Baryphthengus martii
TATTATAAACAGGTGAAGATAAGTACAATAGGGAAATAATTCTTAATCTCTTTCAAGTTGATATTGGGTTATCATTGCATGTGGTGCAGAAAAGGGTGTTTATTATTGTGGATTTGGAGGATCCAAATACCAATGTAACCTATCTGAGGACTAACCCGTTGTGTGTGTATTACTGGGGGGCTCTAATAATAACGTGCAAGCAGTGAATGATAAGAGTAGTATGGATTTGTAGAAAGTATATTGTGCTGTTTAAAATACTTTTTAAAATATCAAATCATATGGAAATTTATAATTAATTTATAATTCAATTTTAAATAAAATATAGTTATAGAATAGGGAAGAGATTCTGTAATGCAGTAAGCTTCCCCGTGATAAATATTTAGCTTCGGTGTAGAGTTCGCTAGCATAAGGCAAGTGAGTCAGAAGAACATGTCTGAATAGTAATTCAGTGCTCTATTAAGTCTGGAAGCTCTATTCCTGGCTTCTTCTGAAGAAATTGTAGAGGCTTGCAAATAAAAATACTTTAGCCATGGCTTTTGTAGGTAAGTCAGCATAACTGTAATCTTCAAGAGTCAAATTTATCACTGGGGGGTTTGGTTTTGTACTTTCTGTTCAATTTTTGACTGCCTAGGGAAAAAAATCAGGAAGTATAAAGCTGTAAGAAAACAGCATATTGTTAAATTACAGCAGTAATGTTGATGCCAGCCTTTCCCTGAGAACCTTGTTTGATTGCAAACAAGATTCCTCCCAATCCACATGTAACAATATGTTTCTCTCTTACAAGTGAAACAATGATTTCAAATTATGGTTGCCAGCTTCAGTGAAATAGAACTTGCCATAACCAGACCTGCATGTGTAGAAGTGACTGAAGAGTTAAAAGAACAGCAGCGCCATTGAATCCATTTAACTGGCAAAGTGGTTTTTAATTGGGTTGGTTGCTAGGGAATGGCTCCAGCATCACGTATTTCAATGAATTTAAACATTGGACAAATGGCACACCTAAGTCTGCTTAAATAATACACCTGGTATTGGCTCCAGCCGTCTTTGGAGCAGGTGTACGTGGCTTCTTGCTAACCAGTTTTCCCTTATTGTGCAGTTACGTGCTGCATTGCCCTGATCTGTGGTGGCTGCTGGGCCAGTTGAACTTGACGTGCCAATTCTGTATTTAGTGTTCTGCAGTGTGCTTATTTGAGGGGAAAAAAAAAAAAAGAAATAGTTAATACAAAGATAACTAGAAACAGCTCTCTAGAAGTAGGCTTGAAGCGGGATTAACTTATGTATTTGATACAAGAAGTGGTTTTTTATGTATTTGTACCTTTTCTGTTACAAAAAGAGTCAGAACTCTTGATTATATTGAAGTAACTTAATTACTTGACTTCAGTGAAGTTGCACTGGGTTTCTGCATGGACTTGCACTGAGTTGTGCAAGGACTTGGGTTAGCAAGGCTGGGAGAGCCAGTGTGTCCAAGCTGTGGTCGGTTACTGGTTTTGCACATAGTGCCTGTTACATCTGTGCTGAGCAATAGCGATCAATAACATGTTAAAAATACCATCTGGGGGTAGAACTGACACTGGCCATCCCTGTGCATCCTGCCTCTGCTGCTTTAGAACTGACAAGAATTATAGAGGGTAATAAAAAAAAAAAAATCTTTCCTTGGTATAAATGCTACTTGGGAACAGAACTTGGCTCCATTCTTTTATAAATAGAATAAATGTACTGAAGTATGGCTTTATCTTTTCAGCATTTATAATGTGACTTACTGTAATGTTCTGTGTTGCCACACAGGAGAATTAAGTTTGGCTCTGTTCTCATTCTCCATACTAGCAGGAGTTAAGAACAAAAAGAGGCAGCTGTATCTAATTCAGGCTATGGAGGGAGTCAGGGACTTGTTAAACTCGACCGTAAACCATAGAAAATAAGAGGACCAGACTTTCTCTAAAGCAGCCTACTAGGAGGTTTCATAGGCTTAATAAAGCTCAGCTCGATGCCCCAGCTGAAGAACATTTCATAAATTTCTCATAGCCCTTTCCTAAATATAAAACAGGAGTGACCAGAATTGTCAAGTTCATATGTATCATCTGGGAGAAAAGGGGAGTACCTAATTCTCATGAGAGCTGTGATAGATTAAGCATCTTTAATATTGGAGGATGGCCTGCAGAGGCACATAAAACAGTGGACCATCTGTACCACTCAGCTCAAAATGCATCATTGGAGAGGGTGCTATATTAAAAGTGAAGGCAGATTGGGGCACTGCTGTGGAACTCTTCTGGCTTTTTCTATAAGTTGCAGATGAAATTTATTGACAGAAATGGGGAAAGAACTGTTAATAGAGATTTTATGTCATAATTCTTTCCTGAAGTTTACCAAAGACTAGGGCTTAAAAATCAATCTGTGTTTGAGCACTGGCAATCTGTGCAAGAAACTCTTCTGTTGCAATTCCGAGAAGTAGTTAAAGCTGGCTTTTAGATTTTACTGCATATATGCTGTTACTTGTGGCATGCCTATCTTTTATGAATACATACTTCAAGAAATAGGTTATTTTCTAAAATTGCTTTAATTTTCTTACCTAGTTATTGGTATGAATTTTGCACATAATTATATACTTTGAGTTAGTTCCAAGTAGTACTTACCCTGATAATAATAGGAACATAACACATCAGAACAGCTGAAAAATCTTCGTCAAGGAGAGGGCTGAGAAAGAGATAACAGGTTTGGTAGAAGATGCCTGTTGTACTTGACATGGAATTCTCTCCTCCGCCCACAGTATCCTCTCAGAGATAACTAATTATTTTAACCATAAATATACAAGTGTGGATAAAATAGCAGTGGAATAGCGGTTTATGTACATCCCCAAGTGTGTTAAGTATTCTGCAGATAGATAAACAGCTCTCTGAGCTGGGGACAACTTCTATTTTTGGATACAATGGAGTGAGTGAGGGGCACTAAACTGTGAGGAAAAGACAGGCTGAGGGGAGAGAGGTAATGAGGTCATGAGGTTACTTCCATGCATTTGTTTAAAAAGAAGTGAGAAAAATGGAAGGAAGACTTGTATGCACAATACAGTGAATGTAGTTATGAGCAGATGTAACAAGAATGGACAACCTTCTAAACACTGCAAGAAGTCAATGAATACTATTATTGTGAGAAGCTACTGGCTGATACGGAGAAGAAAAAAGTCACATAAACTTTTAGATGTTCAGAAAAATGTTTTTATGTAATGAGGATTCTATGTTGGCGGTTCATTTTTTTTTTATTTTTTTTTCAAACAGAAGTACACATGGAGTCATTTCTGAAGCACAGAAGCCATTTCTCTACACCCTCCCTCAAAAAGCTGGTGTAGAGGAATGTATGTCTGCTGAACTAACTTTTTTTTTTTTTTCTTCCTCCCCTTTTGAAACAGATCCAGGTTTGCCTCTCAAGCTGCTTTTGACTACTCTGGACAGTAGCAACACATTGAATCTGACATGATTCTTCCCAGTTGTACTGCTGCAGATGGAATTCTTAGTACAAGGAATGAAAATCGATAGGACTCGTTGGTGTTCCTTCTGCTATAGCCTGGCAAATCTCTGAGCAGCAGCAGAGGTACTAAAGCTGTATCTGTAAACAGGGGGAGTTGGACTTTTCTCTTTTCCTACTCATTGGAACAAGTGTTTGGATATTTTAAATCAATTTTTCGTTTCTATGGAAAAAAAAGTTAATTTCACCTGCTTGTGAAAGCTGCTGGAGAGACTAGCAAGGAAGAAGGATTTTTCTTTTCCTCAAAACCCTGTTAGTGTACATTTTTGGAAAGCAGCCTTCATAAATATTGCATCATGCTATAGCTACATATCTGTTGACGTATATGAAAATTCAGTATATATTTCTTAAATAAGCATAGAAGTTAAGTATAATTATTCAGACCTGTGGTTTTGCTATTGCATGGGAACTTTCTTAATCAAAGTTTATCTCAAAGAGCAGATGCTGACAGAGATGAAGTAATAATGTGGCTATGAAATAATCTGCTGGAGGAAAAACTGTTTTCCTGAGTGGCTTTAGGGACAGAATAACCAATGTATTTCTTTGGATAAAACACACTGTGCTAGGTTCTCTCTACTCAGGCATTTCTGGTCTTTACAAAAAGCGAATAGTCTCCCTTGTGTCATTTTTAATTGATTTTTTTTCACTGCATTACAAGAGATCATTGGCACCAGTCCAGGAAAAGGCAGGCAGCGAGTAGGGAATTCATAAAAAAAACCTAGCTCATTGATCACTGAATCTGACGAAATAATTAGTACTTGATACTTCCAGTAGTTTCATACTGTTATTTTGACTTCCGAAAGCAAGAGAAAATCCCTTTATACTGAAAGATCACTGAGCAAAACTATGATTTCAAAAACTCTTCAGCACGCTTCTTCATTTTTTTCAGTCTCTTAGCAATCCCTGCAAGGAATTTTGTATTGGCTTACTAACAGAAGCAGCAGCCGTTAGACATGCTCTGTTTTGCAAACAAGTCAATTTTGGGACATTGTATTTATGATGGAGAAGTCGCAGGCAGTGCAAATCATTCTGGTGCATCCATTCCCAAACATTTGCAATAATGGGCCTTCAAATGTGTTCATTAATAATAATAATAATATTTAAAAGAAAAAATAATTACGGAAGCCAACAGAATGGCTGAAAAGATATCATGATAACATCAAAGATGTAGTAGGCTTCAAACAGTCTACAGTTCCAAGATGGGGCAGCTCTGTTCTCTAATCAAGTTTGTAAGATAAATCGGTGTATAACAAGTCTTTTATCTGAGGATCCTCTATGAATTTGCAAATGTAAATTTTACAACAATCCTGTTCAAGAATATGGATAGACACGGGGCTTTTGTCTTGAGGATCTGTGTTTTTGATGCAGTAAACAAAAATGTCATCTGAAAACAGCCCAGAAATTTGAGGAAGAATATTACTTTTTATCTGTATCAAAAAATAAAAGTTTAATACCCTGTGGAATCATTGAACTTGTGGCCAAATTTGAGTATAGAGTGAAACCTCATTGCCTATGTTGGTAATGGCTTATCAAGTGTGAATTTTTCAAGTTTCTGCTTCTAGCTGGCACTGAAAAAAAAAAACTCAGTTGCTTTGGTGATGTTGTTTTTTTTAGGAGTTAGATTATTTCAAGCATATTGCATTTTACTACTTTGGACAGAACCTTGCTGTTCCTCTTTGGGGGCAGAAGGGTCAAGGTATAAATAAATACTTGTTTCCCTCTGCCTTATAGGAGACCTGCAAACAAAAAAAGAAATAGAAGCCATTAACCTACCTTGTTCAGAGAGAACACTAAATCAGCACAATATGGCACAGCATAGTATTGTCCTTGGATTATTCATGATGACTGTTTTATCACTGTTGGATGGAAGTTCAGCTTTCCTGTTAAATCAGCGTCTGAAGGGAAGATTTCAAAGAGACCGTAGAAACATCCGTCCAAACATCATCCTTGTTCTTACTGATGATCAGGATGTAGAACTTGGTAAGAGCCCAACATAAAGAGAATTTTAGCTAATGAGTATGGCACTGCTTTTCCTTGAAGCTAGATTCTTGCATTTTAAATAATAACTTTTTTTTTTCCAGTGTGCAAAATGATAGGAAGAACAAATAGCAAAAGTTTAAACCTATTTTTATGTAGAAAATACTTTTTGTCTGTATGTGATTCAAAGACAGCAAAAGTTAGTCTCGACTTAAAATGTCAAACTTCTGGTTTCTGTGGAAATATGAGATTCCTGCCTATCTGTCTTCATCTAAACACCTGGAGTATGCTTCTGGCAATTGCAAATACAACCTGGGAAGTTACATGCCAAAGCAGTGGATTTAAATTAGTAGCCGATTATTATGTCGTGTAATTGCCCAAACTTTTTTGTATAATTGCAGACATTCGTTACGTATACAGTTTTCATTTTAATTACTTAAATGTTACTTAACATAGTCCTACTATTCTTGATATTGTCCATTTAGATGTGTAGTTAATTACTGACCAAAATCACTTAGTATGAAAAGGTTCTACTGTGTTATTCCACACTACGTTAATTGCTGAAGAAAGAACACGAAGTTTAAACACACGCTTTGCCTAATGATTTGGAATAATGAGTTAACTGACAGTTTAGGTTTTGTTCTGATACCTGAACAAGCTTGTATTTACCAAATGTTGTCTGTAGTTAGGAGAAGTAATTAACATAGTTTGCATTAATAATTTTGCATTAGAAACATGCTTTCAAGTGAGTATAAAGCCTGGATCATCTGAAAAGCAAGAGCTGGTATGTGTGTGGTCTGGTGGTTTTTTTAACAGTTGCTGCATCAAGTTTCTATGACGGATTGGAAAAATTGGAGAACAAACCTTACAGAAGAGGCAGGACACAAGGGCAAAGTCACTCAATTTGTATTACTTATACACTTACTTATCTAGCTGAGAAGTTAATCCCAGCACCGTGGCAGTATTCTTAAAGATGCTTCCTTTTTGTCAGTGTTACTGCATGTCTGCAGGAGCACTGATGTCCCCTTCTTCTCAAAGGTGGTGAGAAAGCCTGCTGTGGCAGTAACCCCACCAAATGCAAATATAATTCACATTAGTAGGATCAGAAGATTTATTCTTGTTGGCACTTTTTTTTTTTGTAAATGGTCGTTTGGATCACAAATAAAGCAATTTCAATAATGTATATCCAGAAGAACTCAAGTACATTATCTTGCAGACTCAGAAGGTGGTCCTGAAAAATTTATCATCTTCTATTTTATGCTAGCCTGCTTGTTTCTGATGCAATTGTCTAAGTCCTTTGGGCAGTATATTTCACTTCTCCAATAATGTGATGCTTTCCAATTTCAAGCATAATGGGCAGGTGTCCACACAAATTAGGATCTAACTAAGGAAAATCCATTTGACGAAGCTGAGATTTGATATTTGTCGTTTGCCACTAATGGCTTTGTGAGACCCAATATTTGTTTGAATTATTTTTTTTTTCCTTCTCTCTTGTCTGATGAGCTGTCCAAGTTAATCAAAATTGCCATTTGTGGGGATTGTGGTTAATGCATTTAAGAAAGATGAAAACAAGATGTGAATTACAAATAAAAGCAAAGGAAAAAATGGAGGCTATGAAAGTGTAGCAGAGAAAGCTGTGCATAACTAAGATTTCATCTGATTCTAAGAATATTCTGTAACTGATGGATGTTGTAGCTTTCATTGTTCTTTTGTGCCTACTTTTGAGGCAAAAGGGAAAACAACACCATCTCAAGTGCTCTTAACAGTCTTTCCTGTATTTAATTTAAGACAGACTTAGCAACGTACCAGTAGCAGGTGGAGTTTACCAGGAAGAGAATACCCTTTCAGGAAGGAGTCCAACATTTTTTTTTTAATTTTATTTTTTTTTTTTGCATTTACACTGCTATTAATCTTGAGCTTTACTTGGAAAACCAAACCTGAGCCTTGTATTGAAAAAAGGAGAAGACTGATGAGGGGTTGATGAAGAGGATGCATAATCTCCAGGCAAAACGAGAATGAATATAAACTGCAATGGATACAAAAGGGAGAAGACAAATGAAAACACCAAGAACCACTGAAATATACACACTCAGTTGACTGTCTAATCAAAAGAGTTGTACTGACAAGCAGAATATAAAGAAGAGAAATCTACTGACAAGGAGAAAGAATTAATTAGAAACAGAGACTTTTTTTCCCCATTAGAGCCATTTAAGTCCAAGTTAGTATACTGCTGATGTCCCCTGTGTGATGGACTCAGCATCTCCAGTTTAATTAGGTTTGCCTACCGTATTGCGGTGGTTTAACAAACCAGTTTATTTCCTTATCCTATAGTTGGAGAAAGATCTGATTATTTATAAGATATTTCAGCCACAATAGAGAAATCTGAGTCAGAGATGACCTGTATGTTCTCCTATCTTCCTCTGAAAACCTACAAAAATGACATGGAAGATATTTTTTCTTAGTTATCATGCTTGGAGATTAGAGCTCTGTTAAAATTAAGTAAGGGGGGGGGGGGAAGGAAATGAAGATGTGAACCTCTAATGAGGTTCAAATAGGATAAAAATAGAAGGCTTTAAGGGACAGTTAATTAACATTGTGGGGTTCCATTAACTTACCTATATATGGTTACCACTTCTTAAATTGTGCTTAAGTCTCTTGTGACTTAAGTTCTTTAACAGCTGGTTCTCCCTAAAACTCATGTAAATTATGACCTCTGACAAGAAAACACAGCTAATGAGAAAGTCATGTATTATTTCATAAAGAGCTGATCCATTTTCTCCATTAACGTTGGTTGAAATACTTGCCTTAGCCCTGAAGTGAACTGTGGAGAGACGCTAAGCAAAGTTGTAGATACCACACAAATTTCTAGTGGAATCTCAGCCTAAGTTTTGCTTCACTTTGTTCAGTGAGCAGCTTGAATGCATTAAATTGATTAAACTTTCATATTTTTCACAGTAATTCAATTGATATTTTTTTAAAACGGTTTAGACATTTCACATTTAACTGCTAAGTATTTTTTATTTTTTATCAGTGGTTTTAGACAGGTAGTAGAACATTTTCTGAATTAAATATTGGTACTTCAAAGTGTGACTTTCCTTGGTACATCCACTAATGAAACCCCAGAAGGTTTTCCAGCCGAAAAGGTGATTTGGTGAAGTTCTGGTTACTGATTAACTGATCTTCTGCCACAGAAAGATCAATTTCTACTTTTTTCTCACAATTCCATGTTTGTATTGGAGGCAAGATGAAAAAAATAAGTTTTGGTTGGCTGGTTTAATGCTGTTTAAAATATTTAAAGCTGGCCTATTTAAGATTGTACAGAAGGCTATGCTGGATTTTTACCTTCCACTGATCTGTCACTCTGTATTAGTTCTCAAGCTGGGGAAGCAGATTAGATCATATGTTTTTGTATTAAAGACTGTTGATATATAGGACCTTGTCATTACAGCAGTTTTATTAAAGGAGGTTACTGTCCCCAAGGGGAGTCTTAACATGTACTGTTATTTATGCACAGATGCCTCTGTCATTTAAAGTGATTGTTAAATTGTATTTTAATATTGGGATGACAAACATTCTTTTGGTCTGCCTGTTTATGCTTGGGCTATCTCATAAGACAACACGGAGGAAACATCACAATTTTCAGGCTCATATAATGTATAATTGACTGTTATGATTGTTAACTGTGGTTTTAGTGCCTTACAGCATTAACACTTATCCCACAGTTATGGAAACAAAAAAAAAAAATCTTGTGTTCTTCAGGAACTTTTTTTTGATATGTGAAGTTTAGCAAGTTTTAAAGGGGGAGTGCAATAACCTGCCTTGTTTCTTGTCACAGTGATGTGACAGATGTGCTCTGACCTGAGAAATGCACACAGATTATTATTATAATTTATATTCATTCAAAAAAAATTATCTCAAGAAAATTAATATCGTGGCATTTTTGGGATGAAATGACCTACAGCAGCAACTAACTTTCCTTCATGGTGCCAGAGTGTCAAATTTTGTATGTGGCTTATGACCGTTTTCCCTCCAGGTTTTGATTCCCGGCTATATCAATGCATCCTGTATTAAATCAACTTACGATTGCAATTTCATAATGACATCCCTGCCTAAAGAGCTTCAAAGGAACCTAAACCCATTATTGACAGAAACAACATACAGTTTGTACCAGGTGGCTGCAGGATGCATTAATTAATCCTGAACTGTTAATCCGATTCAACCTTGAGTAAGTTAGCCCTAACCCTACTCTAGCATGAACCCAGACAACATAGAGAATGAAGGTATATTGGCTTTCCCTGCTCATAACAAGAAGGGAGAGTTGGTGATGGAAAGATTTACTTGCCTTTTGCAAGGTCATGCTGATGACTGGTACCGCTGAAAGTTCTTTTGAAAATGGAAATTCTTCCTAGATTAAGTACAACTTGCTCTGATGCACCAATAGATGAGGGAGACTAAATGTTCTTTTTATTTATTTTTTTTTTCCTTCTGATCATTGGTGTTTCTGTGAGGAAGAACTCTGATACGGATCCAGAGTTAGCTAGGTGGATGTTTATGGTAAAGATCCAGTCTTTTTCCAAAGTCTTGTCTTGCCTGAATTCATTCAAGTCCCTGCCAGTTAAACTTGCTTGTTTGTTATTAGATGTGGGTTATAGACTACTTGTTGCCATTTGCCCCAAATAGTCATCTAAAAATCTGATTCTTCAGAACCAAGCCTAAGAAAATTTTGAGTTTTAGGTAACACTATTAACAGAATGGATCAAGTGGATAGGTAGAATTCAGTGGGCTGGTTATGGAAATTCTTTGAGGTCTTCACTTTGTCTCTGATTTGGTGAAAGTTGCAGAAATCAACACCTGCTAATACCTCACATTAGGGAAAACATTCTATGTAGAGAAAACTCTAGCAGACTGTGCTTGAGCATGATTGAGTTGGACTTGAGTTGAACTAAATAGTCTCCAAGCATCCTTTCCAACCTCAATAGTTCTGTGATTCTGTAATTACAACCCTCAGCCTGTTGTAGAACGTTGACACAAAAGGTAGTGTGTCAGGTATCTTCTAAAACCAAGAATAAACAATGCTTAAAAAGTATGCAAACTTCAGGTGAAGTTGTTGCACAAGTGATTTTCACCCTCGGGCCATGTTGTTTCAGCCTAATTCAGTCTGATTTTTGCCTTCAGGTACTGGAACAGTGCTAGTGGCTCCAGAAAGGCTGCGCAGATGGTTACAGTGGTAAATCTTGAACTTAGAGACAAATTTTAAAAAGCATCATGATCTACGTCAACAGGTTCGAGTCAAGGCTTAGCTTAGGACTTCAGTATTTGGTCCTCCTTAAAACAATGGAACAACTTTACTAGAAGGAGAATAATCTCTCTGGATTTGGGTTCACTAGGAGATTACAATACCCTTACTACCTGTGCTTCCTTCTGCTCTCTAATGTAATAAGTAAACTCTTGTGACTGAAACAAGAGAATAATTCTGAGCTGGTTTTCTTCTTCCAGGCTCTATGCAAGTGATGAATAAAACAAGGCGGATCATGGAACATGGAGGTGCTCATTTCATCAATGCCTTTGTGACAACTCCCATGTGCTGCCCATCTCGCTCCTCTATACTTACGGGGAAGTATGTCCACAACCACAACACTTACACTAACAATGAGAACTGTTCCTCTCCATCCTGGCAGGCCCAGCATGAAATACGTACGTTTGCAGTGTACCTCAACAACACAGGATACAGGACAGGTAAGATCAAGACTGGCTCCATCTGAGAGCTTCCTTACGCTTATTAGTATAGAGAGTAGTGTATATAATATTTTAATTTAATCTTGTAGTGAACTGCATTTTCGCAGAATGCCAGAGCTTCAGTCTTGCTTGTAGGGTTTGCTTCCTTGTACTTTTGGCTTCCTTGTATTTTACTTGAGGAAACTTGAAATAAAATTTGAAAAAGAAAACAAAACCAAAAAACAACCCTCCCAAAAAAAACCCCACAACAAAACCAAACAAAAAATAACCCACAAAAATAAAATTAAAAAAACCCCAAACAAATAACCATAACCGAAGCCCACTTTTTTTCAAGAAGCTGCGAAGGGTAAATTAATGTGTGTGCTTGAGCTGGGGGCATAGCACATGTAGAATATGCCCTGCTATTACCTGACGTGCACAGAACAGACAAGATAGATGCTATAGGAAGGAATTAGTGATATGAACTTTTCATAAAATGAATATATTAAACTAAGAACACAAGAGAAGGGACTGCTCCTTCTGTGCTTTTGGGCAGAGCTGTCAGCTTTATTGGTTTCTCCAGACAATCAATTCCCAGAAAGGTGTTTGGGATAAATAACAACTAAGGAATAATCAGCAAGATCAAACATACTCCTGACAAACAAATGATCCTCTTTGTGCCTGCAGTGTTCGTTAGGAACAAATACCCTGTAGAAAGGATTTCAGAAAATATGTAGCATGTGTATCACACCTATTTCCTTCTTGCATTCTCCAGAGGTAGGATTTAGGTCTTTGCCCATTACAACAGTTTTGTCACTTTTCTTGCTAATGTCTTTTGTCATGATGAAAAACAGGCGTAAACCTGGTTCTATTTGTGTTATTTATAGTATATGTACTGTAGTATTGTAGTCTAGTTGTTATTGTGTACTTTTTTCTTTAAATTTATAGTATCTTAGTCTTCCAGAAACTCGTATAAATCTTGAATAATAACTGTAACAAGATCATTATTTTCTTTCTAGCTATTTACTTGAGTTGTACATGTTGTTGCAACAAAGTCTTGGTCTTAAAACGAATAGGTTATTTCCCTGTTTTGTTTTTCTAAAATAAAGACCTGAGTTAATCTGGAAAAAAATGAATTAGTGGAAGTGCACATACCTTGTTAGTTAGTTGCTGTTTCCCTCCATTTATTATTCCTGGGACTAAGACCAATGATCGTATGAATACCACACCAAGGTTAATGTTTTATTCTTCATAGTTTATTTGTTACTGATGGTTGTCTATTGCAATAATCTTTATATTTAATGACTCTGTTCCAAGCACCTGTAGCTTCCGCTAGCTTGTATAGCTATTGCAAATGTTCTGGTATTCATGTGTCTTATATTTTTACATTAACTGTGTTTAAATTTAGACTCAAGGTCCTAGTGAATCTATATTTCCTTTTCAGTCTGCCTCTCTTACTTTGCAAACTACATTTATTGGAACACGCAGGAATAGTAGTTTTACAAATAGAAAGCAAACTTCAGGTGTAAATGACATCCTCATTCACGTAGTTAAATGCGATATGTTGTTATAAAATTTGAAGACAAATTACCGTCGCTTGAGGCTGGTGTTCATTTCTGATCTCTGGTTAAAGTCTTGAGGCATCCACTATGAAGGATTCCCCTTTCTTTGCCCCAAAGATCTGATCAGATTTATCTGCTTCAGAAACAGCAGAAGATTGTACTTTAGAACCTTGTTCACTCAGTTTTTCAAGTTTCAAAAGCAACCTGTGAAGAAGAGTGTATTGGAGATTACGAATACAATTTCTCTGGAATGGAGAGTCCTCCTTGAACAGGACTGCAGTGAACCAAGGAAGGGAAAGCACACGAGTTCATTTGTAGGGGTTTGTTAATTATTTTTTGAGGCCCATGGTAATTTGCAAACGTGTAGTTTGGCTTCTTGATCCCACTCCTCTTTTTTTTTTTTTTTTTTTTTTTTTTTCCCCTGAAGAAGAAAAAGAGGCCATGACAAATGAAGCCTTTTGAGGCTTGCTTTTATATTTAAGTTCACAACCTTCGAGTAAGAAAGCTATTATTTTGGAGGGGGATTTGATTTTTTTCTTCATTCGTAAACCAGGCCTTCTCCCTTTGTTTTTTCTCTTTTGTTTAAACTTGAAGAACGAGATTGTACTCTCCTACTCCACCTAACCTCTCCTCTGTTTTTCTGCTGCTATTTCACATCGCCTTGCCCTCTTCTCTAGTCATTGTCATCGCCTTGTGTTTTGTTCCGTTGCAAAATACGAATCTGCTGGAGACTGTTTTTTTCTGCATTATAGTATTTTCCCTGTGGTAGTGGCATTTGTGGTTTGGATCTATACAAACTTGTGCTGCTGCTGACACCTTTGGGAAATGTGCTGATGGTACGTGGGCAGGTGGGAGGAGTGTGGTGAAGGGTTCTCTTGCACAAGTTGCAAGTAAAAAGCATGAAAGGAGATGGAAAAGGTGTGACTTTGCTATAATTGTTTATCAGTTTCAGCCTTGGTTGTCAGTTTTCTGTTTTTACAGCTTTGGCACTTTAAGAAGTTTGATCATCTTTGTTAGGTACTGGACTTTGCAGAATAGAGATGAAAGGAAGAGGCTGAGCTCAGGGGAAGTTCTGTCCTGGGCTTTAACAGTCAGGATTTCAACCACTGTGCAGAGGGCTCACTGTCACTTTCCATGGATCAGTTAAAATAAATACTGTGCCAATGCAAAGGGTGGGTTTTCCTTCTGCGCTGGAAGCCATTGACATGACGTAGGTGTCACAGGTATGTCTTCCTCTGCATTATACTGTCTGGTGCTCTAAAAATGCCAGTGTCACGACTAGCGACTGAAAGGCTGTGTTCTCATTACATAGCCACCACACGTAGGCAAGAAGTTGCCAGTGTTAGTATATTAAGCAATCAGTCCGATTCCGAAGAGCTTCTCGCATCATTGTCCTATTACATCTTGTGGGGAGTTAGGCAAGAAGGACAATTTGTAAACAAACCAAGTCAACTGATGAATTAATCTTTAGAAAAGTCAGTCTAAGCAACTTCTAAATCATCACTAACTTAAAATAGTGGACACTAGTATCTCAGCTTGACGCAGCAGATGATTAGAATGGAAAAGGGACAAAGAACCTATGATAAACATTTCTAAATGTCAGGGAATTTCACTGCCAAAGGTTCCTATGTAAACATTTACAGAGAAAAGTTCTTTTTTGTGTGAACATACACATCTCTTTCTGTGAGACAACTTTTACAATGTGCAGTGCATTGTTACATGCTTGGGTCCTGCAGCAACAAATACGAAGCTGCCTTAGTGGAATACAGATTTAAACTTTCCTTTAGACATTACTTAATGAGAAAAGTTTCTCTTTTCCATGTGCCTGGCTGGTGGAATGATTAGGTCTTAGAACTGGTGACTGATTCCAGATTTTTTGTGTCAGCGTTATCTGCAGTCAGGAAATGAAAAGACGTGTTTATCATATTAAATTCAA
The DNA here is from genome assembly GCA_013396935.1 of Baryphthengus martii. Classification (NCBI taxonomy): domain Eukaryota; kingdom Metazoa; phylum Chordata; class Aves; order Coraciiformes; family Momotidae; genus Baryphthengus; species Baryphthengus martii. The sequence continues at coordinate 328,534 of VWZK01018896.1, forward strand.
CAGAATTGGGAATGGTGGGCCAAATTCAGCCTGGCAGACGGACATTTCTGCTTCAGTGGATGTTCGGAGAGAGTTCTGTTAATTTATATTAGGGCTTAATGTGGCTCAGTGTGCAGCAAATGCAGTACATATTTTGGCTAACTTAACCATTCTTGATCCTGTTGAGCAGTACGCTATAGTACAGCCAACTCTATTTGGTTAAATAAACCTATTAACAAAGGAGAAAACTGCTACTTTTATGGTAATATGCTAGTGTCTCACTCTAAGGATAAGTCCATACTTGAATTATGCAAAGAATTAATAAATGCTATTCTGCACCAGTTGCGTATTTTGAACCTAGAGAAAAGCCATTGTGGGAGGTCCATCTCTGCCATTATAGGAAAATTCCTGGGAATAAAAGTAATAATCATTCTTAGCACTTTCACAGGGCTTTACAATAATTAACTAATGAATTCATTAAAATTCAGTGCCAATCTTCCATTTTCTCCTATTAATATTAGAATAAGAAGATATAGTGGCTGACTGCATTCAAATAATTATTTTTCTACTTCACTGTCTAAGCCTTTGACATTTTAAAATGATTTTAACATAATCATAAAAAAAAAAAAAAAGAGGAGAAAGGCTATTGGTAAATGTTTATCAAAGGAGGAATGAACCTGAAAAATACGTGACCAGATTTTAATATCCAGATACATGCCAGGAGAAAAATTCTTAGATTAGCAGTTGCCTGCTGTAGAATTTGCTCTCCTCAATAGTTTGCTGGTTGCTGTTTTTTATTACAGAAATACTTAAAAACTTAACTGAAGTTGATCTCTGATTATATTTGCTTGGTAGACAATAATTGTTGGCCTGAATAGTCAAAGGGTAGACAGAAGTAGAGACAGAATGGTGAAGTACTTTCTACAAGGTCGTGTGCAGGTGAAGAGCAACATTAAGAAGAGACTCAATTTTGGCTCATACCCCAGCGCCCTCGTCACTGTGCCACGCTGCGCTTCTCCCCTCACATCTTACATATGTGTAAAGAAAAGAGATTCTCTGAGTCAAAGCAACGTTCCGTATGCAGGGTAAATAGCTTTTGCAGCTGATGCAGAACTGAAGGCCATTTTTAAAAATAATAACCAAGTGATTTAAGAGTCAGACTTAATTCTTAGAAGTGATTTGCACGATTAGGACTACAAGCGTTGTGATATTAACCTCTGGGACATCTAGGTGACTTTTCAAAACAGTGTATCGTGTTTCTGAATTACTTATCTTGAAGGTAAATTAGGTTCCTCAGATCTTTTTCTCTCTCTAGCAATATTTTCTTATTATCAGTAGTTTCACTTTACGCATATTATAATGTATGATAACTTAAAATGAGAAGACGTTAAGTAGAGCTTGGCCTCCCGAGGATTGTGTGGAGATTTTAGAAGTGAAACTATGTATGCTTTGTATATATATCTATACAATTACTGTTTCATCACCTGTCTTCTGCATGTAATTTTGTTATTTAATGCACATTTTAACTATCCTGAAGAGAGGAATATGTACACTTCTGTGAATAACTCAGTGAGTAAAATCCATAAGATAGCCTGCAAGCCAATAAAACTTTGCCAGGAGTCTGAGATGAAGACGACCACAACTACAGAAAGAAGCCTATGTCCGTGACTCCCTTATTTCCAGTCATACTTTGTTTCCTTCTTACCCACTCTCTTATTTCTTCCCCTAAATCTGTCTGTTTTCAACATAAGATGTTCTAGATTGTAAGAAACACCTCGTGCTTTTCTTTTCCCCTACTATAATGTACTCTTGTGACAGTGATGTCAATTCTAGCATTTGAAGTGTAATGGCTTTGTCATACTGATTTATCGTTTCAAGCAAGAAGTAATTCTTAGCTTAATATTCCTCCAAAAATAGGATTATCATTTTACAGCATTCAAAACAGCTGAAAGCTAAACAGAGAATACTTGCACATTATGAAAGTATTTTTAAAGTCTTTGTTAGTTTAGAGCTTTTAGGGTGGCAGTACTTACAAAGTAAAAGAGCCTCTTCACTTATTAACATTTTCATAGTCCAGTGTAATTTCTGTTCAATATTAGGTATCTTATCAGCCGAAAATGGAAAGAGATTCCCTTCTTCTCACTCCAATTTAAGATCCTTTGTTTTATCCAGCTAGCAATATAGGTCCCTGTGGTATTTTCTTGCGTTCTTCTTTCTTTACTTTTCTAGAATGCTGGGGTTTTTTGCAGAAGTCTTTCAAAATCACCAAATTTAGTTCGGTAATGTAATTCAATGAATACAGTTTTTCTAAGTTATTTTCCCTATATGCCCAAAGGTGTGAGTGTTCCTTGTGGCCCACATGATTACATTCCTGCCCTGTACAGCAGCAATACACAGTTTAGTGGGCACTGAACAAGCTTATTGATACGGAAATTCAAGGACAGAATAATAAGCTGTGTGCCATCTTTTAATAAAGTACCTACAGTAAAAACTGTGCAGATAGATTCTAATTCCAGTTTCTGGAAGTTGAATTCTACTTTCTTTGAATTGGAACATCCTCTCAACTTTTTGTATGTTTACTAAAACATACACAAAGTTGTGCCTGAATACTGCCCTGGGACCTTTGTCTCATCTTCCAGGTTAGAGACAATAGCACTTCCCACCCCTGTGTGTATGTTATGCATGGGAGGACTACGTATGTTTTTTGAGATGGGTGCATTTCAGGACTGTAAGAGGTGACTGGTTATTTACCAAAAAAAAGTGTCAATTTTTTTTTGTCAAAGGTAAAGATACAGGCACTAAGCTACTGTAGAACCTAGATTTTTTTTCTCTTTCAGAGGATATCTTGTGAAAAGGCATTCTGTAGTTATATTGAACCAGGATTGGACTTGTCACCTGATTGGATTCAGTAAGACCTTTATTTTTAACTAACTAATGCTTTCAGTAGTATTCTTCCAAGTTCATTGCTCGGAAGAAAAAACCAACTTTTTTTAAAAGCAGAAAATATTTCTTCTTGCACAGCATATATCAGTAGTTCCCTGAAACTTGGCAATAGGGTTTTCTTCAAATCCTGTAGACAAAATGACTCTAAATGAAATTCTTTTGGAGTTGGACTAAATAGGTTGGTGCAGACTTTGGCATTTTAGTAAAGATTCAGTGTTAAGCTAGGTAAGCTTTTGCTTAGACCGTTTGTTATTAAAAGGCATCTGATAATGCACTGTTGGGGAAGTTTTTGGGTTTTATATGTGGAGGAGATGTTGCATGTGGTGAGAGGAGGATAAATCTGAAGGTTAAAATTGTTCTGTGACCGTGAGAGATAAAAGGGGAGAGTGATATCCATGGTAAATTGTTAATACTATGTCTCATTGGTTTTAATGTTGAAAAACATTTTGTGGAAAATCTGAATGGTCAGAATTGGCCACCAAGCAACGTGAGCAGACAGACTAGCGACAGTGAGCTGTGCTGCAGGGTGGTGCTGTAACCCACGTAGCCAGCCAGCGCTCCTGCTTTCTCATGTGCTGCCTGGTGTAGGAAATGGTGCTGTTATGATACACTAAATTATCTTGTCCTGAATTGCAGCCAAGATTGATGATACGGAGATTGCCATTGCTAGATTTTTTTTCTTTTAACTTTCAGAGGGTGTGAATGAGAGGGGTGTTCAGAAAAATATGTATGCCTTACAATTCTAGTTGTGTTTAAACTTTTGTAAGCTGGGCCGCAGACATTAGTGAAAAGCAGCTTTGGCCCCAATTCCATTGGGAATTTGCTCACCTGAGAAATACAAGCAAGACTTGGCTCAGCATCAACATTCTTCAGTTTGATTCCTTGTTGACCATTTCAAAATATTTAGTTTGAGCCCTTTTGTTTTATTTGGCTTCATCTGCTGCCCTTCAGCCAGTTCCCCTGATTCATTAAATAGATCTTGGCACTGATCCTTGGCTACAACTGAGGAATGTGCAATGCAAATTCAGGAAGAGGAACAAAGGTGTCATAAAGATTACTGTGCATTGCCTTTGTCCTGCTAGATAGCAGACTAGTCCCCTGGCATAACAAGAAAGCCTGTAGGCCATTCTAACTGCAGTGGTTACCAGCCACTGTACAACATGGTTTTTAAAACTATTATGCTTCATGAATTGTAATGATAATTTTTATTCCAGTTACAGAGACGAGCTGTGCATCTAAAGGCTCTTCCAATTAGTACTACTCTTTTTATGTCCCTGTAATGATGGATGGAGCATGTGATCTTTAAGAAAATTTTGGCTATTGGTGTTCTATAGATTAGAGAAAAACTGGGCCATCATGTGCAATAGCCTAAAATAAAATGTGTGTATACATACTTGTGCTTCTCTCCTCAGTCTGACTGGTTAAGTACTTAAATGAATTCATCATTTCAAGGACTGTTGGAGATGTACAAAAGAAATAGCAAAAACATACTTGGAGCCCAATCTTCCTTAGTATCCCAAAACTGATGCTTTTAAAGGGATCTGAGAACAAAATACGGTCTTAAGCCTCTCTCTTCCTCCTAAAAATACCTTAATGTATAGGTACTTGCTGCATTTTTATGCAACCGATCAGATCTACTGCAGTTACTGAGGTATTAATACTACTGCTGTATCTTCTAGTCTTTGCAGTAGTGCCATATTTCTTGTTGTTACTAAAGGTGTCAACTGGGACCATTTTATTGAGGTGATTTCAGCTCTCAGGAGTTACTGATTTTTGGAAAATCTGGTTAGTTATTTTTGATACCTTATGAGACTTGATGTCTGTTGAAAAATCTTTCTCATGGAACCAACTTTGATACTAAATTACAGGATTTTATCTCAGAACCTCCATGCTTCTGCTGGAAATCCATTCGTTTCACCTGTTTTTTTCCATTGTACACTGTCAGTTTAAGAGCGTGGTTGGTCACGATGTGAATGCAAAGCTGACTTGACCTTTGGGCTCACTGCTTGTTACGTGGATGCTTAGCTATGCTGAGAGTGTTCTCATCTGCCTTCCTCTGATTGTCTCTTAGAGGACAAAAAGTACTGAAAGTAATTTTTGCTAGGTATACAGCAGACATGAGATCTGAAATGTACACACGCACGCACCTCCTTCCCCCAGTCCAAAACTAAGGTAGGTATTGCTAAAATGTAGGTAGTTGTTCAACTTTGAGCTGAGGAAAACTGGTGTCAGATACAGAAGTGTAACATTTTACAGAGGGAAGCAAATTCCTACGAGTAACTAAGTCTCGCACTTTGAAACCTAAGTTAATACCTGGGAAGCTGGCTGTTGAAACATGTCAGAAAAATATCTTTGAAGTACTTAATGCACAACATTCATGTTTAAGTTTAGAGGGTTAATAGTTTAAAAGATGAGCTTTAATTTCACAGTCATGGTGGGAAGTGCAGTATAATGAGGTGCTAATAGTTGGATACAGCTAAGTAGCATGAAAGATGTGAACAGAATACTTCAGGAGGAGGGATATGTGGTATAAATAACGTGCTTACTGTCCGGGAGTAACAAAAAGCTGAATTTCACTTTTTCTTAGCTTCAGGGTTTATTATGAGAGCATGAATGTTTACAAATATACTGGAATCACTTATATTCAACTGCAGATAGAGCTCATGAGTCACCTAGTCCATCATAGGATCACAGACTAATTCAGGTGTGAAGGGACCTCAGGAGGTCCCATTCCCACCACTTGCTCAGAGTCTGCTCCAGGCCATGTTGCTGAGGGCTTTATCCAGTCTAGTCTTGAAAAACGCCAAGGATTGGAATTGCCCAGTGTTTCTGAGCAACCTGAGCGAAAACCCCAACAAACTTCTAGAGTTTGGTAGATGGTGTAGATAGGTAGATGATAGACCTAGCTTGAACATTTCCAGTGGCGGTAAATGATGCCTCGATGTCCGATCTTTTGATGATACTTTTCCACTACATTTGACAGTGTGCTAGATCTGCTTTTTAAGCAATGGACTGAGGCGGTTGTGCTACATTCAGAGTACACCTTTGTATTAATTGATAGCACAGGGCAAATTCTTTTGTCTGCATTTTTTTTTTTTCCCCCTTACAGGAAGAATTTAAAAAACAAAACCTCTTGTAAAAATTTCAGTCTATACCAAAGAATTTTCCAGGTGCTTATCATTGAAGGGCGAGACTCTAAGAAAAGAACTTAACAAGGTTATGAATCCCCTGCGGAAGTGGTAACAGTGTACAAAGGACTCAATTCTTGCATATCCTGTTTCATGTAGTCTTAGGAGAAACTACATTGTATAGTATTTAAAGCAAAGGGCAATTACATTCTTAACGTGATTGTTAAACAGCCACTTGGATGTTTTTTAATGATCACTTCATAAACTGGATGTAGGAACATGACTGAGCATATCAAACAGCAGCCTTTGTGAATGTTTATTAATGAAATCTTGGAGTGGTTTGAAATTGGATGTACCACAGGCGTGTGTGCTCTAGTGAGCAGCTGTCTCTGGTGGTGAATTTATCTGATGAGGGGAAAAATTGTGTTAGAGAGAGTCTTTACAATCCAAAATCAGAATCTTCCATCAGTGTCAAGAGAACTTTAGTGTAACCCAGTATTTTGTGCTGCAGAGGAGTGACGTTGAAAAATTTTTGAATAACAAGCCTCGAAACTGCTGAGGAGGAGGAGAGAAAAAGATGTGAAATGGAAGATTGGAAACAGTGGAGAAAATTATTTAAAGCCCTTTGACATCCATGCAAGACTATAAAGACATCGCGAATGTACAATGGGGGGTATGCAAAAGGTGCGGGAAGGAACTTCTGACAGACTTTCCTTTAATGCCTCTGCAGAATAACAATGAAGTAATTCTCTACAGAATGCCTCTTTCCTGAGTTCTTCAGCTGGCTCAGCCATAGTTTTTAGGAACAGATTGGTTCCTGTGAGCAGAAATGCCAAATATATCTCTGCTTGGATATAATATGTTGAATGGAAGACAAATGGCTTTGGACTGCCTTGTGCACAACTGCCACTGTAGACGGTGGTCAGTCTTTCCAGTCCTGTGTTCTTGGTTACTAGGACAAGAAAAGAATGTGCATCTGTGTTGTTTTATTTCCTATAACGGCTGTGAGTTGCCTTCTGATTCTTTAAAAATTAGAAGTTGTTCATGAAGCAAAATAGTTTGAAAAAGTGTGTATACTGTATAAATGCAGTCCCTGAGTAATGTGATAGTTTCCATCTCCAGTGGAGTAGATTTGTTCATGGCTGTTAGTGTGTTTTCCTTAGTTCCAGAAGACATCATGAGGTAATTTAGGATAGTGAAACAAATTCTTTTCTGTGACATGTTGGTCACTTCACCATTTTGTAAGTGGCTTATCTGTAAAACAGCATAACATGTTACCTACTTTTGCAAAATATTTTTAAAGCGCAGTGTAATTTTAAGGAATTTATTAATAGTGTTGCGATAAATGTGCTGCCCTCATCTTCTATGATGTACATTATAATTTTGTCAGCACTTTCTTTCAAACACTTTGAAAGATCTCAAACATTCACTTTCTCTTGGCTCACCTTACACATCAATTGAGTACATTGAAATTTGTTGAGGAGGATGATTCAAAATATGCTTTTGCATTCCACCTGAGCACTTTCAGTTGGATCTTGTGGACAATGTACTTACTCTCTGAACATGTATTTAATTCCATTCCACTCTATTTTCATGTTGCTAGTATCATGTTTCCCATTGTTTTAGAAAGACACTTCTGTGTAATGATACAGAGCTGTCTTGCGTACTGTTTTGTATCACTGTTTCTCACTGTGCCTGTCTTTTTGACACATGTTCAGCCTACTACAAATAGACATAAATCCATTGACTTGAGTAACACTGGCTGAAAACCCGTTCTACTCTATCCACAAAGTTGCTCCTTGTATTTATATAAGTACAAGATTGGTGCAGTATCAGACAAGGCTGCAAGCTTAAAAAGAAAATTCTTTAAGTATCTAGGAACTGGGTGCTCAAATCCTGTAAATCGAGGTGAAGTTTAATCTAAGTCTTAAGAGCAGAATTTTAGATATTCTGTTGTCCTTATAGGAACACAGATGTTCACTGATAGATGGCCAGTGTGAGATGCTGCAGACACTATGTGCCTCTGGATTAAAAATGTTTGTTATGACAAGTGGAACAAGGGTAAACATCTTTGTGCTAGTACTATGGTAATGCTAACTTGTATGGTCAGACCATTCCAAAATTGAGACCTGAGCTCTGATCACAGAAAGCCGGATGCTGACCCGTGGTGCAGTCTGTAGACCCAAGAGCAGAATTTTACCTTTAAGCTTTAAAAAACCTAGCTAGACCAATAGAGCCTTCCAGTACAATTTATGCTGTTAGTTGCATGGTGATGATACAACATAGAAATTAATACTGAAAAAATATGTTCCTCTAAATGATTTTTTTGTTATTTTTTATTTTTACTGGAATTGTGTGAAAGCATCATTGAGTACATCATGTACTTTAGAGAATTTTTGTTCTTCTCAAATCTAATGCGTTTCATTTTCTGAAAAATAATTTCTGTCTGTACTCTTGTGGCTTACAGAGCAGGACTAGCATATACACAACTCTTCTGGGAGGATGGCTCAAATGCTTGCCCTGTGTTCTATTAGAATCCTTGTACTTGGTCTGCATTTACTCTGACAAACAGGCTGCTGCTTCATTTCTTTTGTGCAGCAAGTTTAAAATCTCATCATATTTATGGTCCTCATTTTTCATCATTTCTCTCAAGCCAGCCTCCTATTAGTGACTTCACTGATTCTGCCAATTCCTTAGGTGGAGATGGTTTAAGTGGGTGTAACCAAAATGAAAAATGTAGCTAAATTGAGTGATTCAGAGTAGGATGAGATAATATGGCAACTGGCACTATTTTAAGCATTCTCTGTGTAGTTCATCTGACTCTGAATGTTATCAGGCACTAAAGAAAATATAATGGTAATTGTGGTCCAGTTACTCTCATATGTAGTCAGGTTGTAAAGCAAGAGATCAGCATTATGGAGCTCTGAAATAAACACACACAGACAAACTTATAACTCAAAACTTATCTCATCTTAAATGTGTTGAAATGTAGAAAACAGAGCTCCTCTCAGAAGAGACGGAAAGCAAAGAATATGGTTAAATATGGTGTCTTTGAAGGGTTTTGGTTATGCCTTCTCACTATGCTTTTGCTTTCTCTACCCCTAGCTTTCTTTGGAAAGTACCTTAATGAATATAATGGCTCCTATGTGCCTCCTGGTTGGAAAGAATGGGTTGGATTACTTAAAAACTCCCGATTTTACAACTACACGCTCTGTAGAAATGGAGTGAAGGAGAAGCACGGATATGACTACTCTAGGGTAGGTCCTATTGATGTATTTCAATTTTTTTAACATTTGGACACGACTGCAAGAAAACTGCACTCTATGGTTTCAGTCTAACTAAAGAATTCTTTCCGTACTTGAAAGCTGCTCCATGTAACCTTAGCCACAGCCCAACAGGCGTCGTGTTTGGACTTTTCCTTATCTTCCATTTCGGGAGGGTCATGTTACTGAAAACATTGTTAGCGGCAATGGAAACAAACATGTCCTGAGACTGCGTTAAGTGTTAGGAGCTGAAGATGTGAAAATGGATTTAAGTGCTGCATGATAAATATTTTGTGTTTTGTGCTTTTTGTCTGCTGAGTCTGATTGTCATCTAGGTCTCTGATATAGAACTGACTCTAGTGGACTTACACAAGTGTAAATGAGATAAGAATCCAGTTCCCTCCAGCTAGACCCTTCTTTTTGTGTTATTATAAGGAACTTGTTTTGCAGACAGAATATGATGAATTCCTAATATCATGGTATAACTTAGGATAATTCTGAAGCTGTAGAGAATTTAACTTTTAAATTTATATCTCTGTGCATTTTTACAGGCTCATATGTTTCCTAATATCCTTGCAAGAATGTTATACTCTGACCAAACTTACTAAAATGCTTAATAATCGTTGTCAAATGCAGTACATTTTTTTTCTCATCTAGCCCATTAACAACTCAAACAGTTACCTTTTTGCAGTCAGTTTTGTTTCAGCCAGAAGTGTTACCCTTCCAAAGGATCTAGCTTTTATGAATTCCCGAAATGGCCTGAATTGCCTCTGAAGTATGATAATAAATAAATTTATCCCTAAATTACTGTAGTTTTTAAGTAGTGTGTAACTTACGAAGTTGACACACTTTGGAATGATGCTAGGTTGTAAGGTGTATTTGTTTAACAGGGATTCAGTTTCTTTCTCTTATTGAGGACAAATCCTGCCTCCGTGTTTGTGTTCCATTAGCAACGTGTTCACTGTCAGTTTTTCCTTTAAAAGGCTGATGTCTGCGTGATTTCCCCCTTCCTTTATTTGTCATTTTTAATTGATGTACTCAGTGTTGAAAGCTAAAATGTAACAGGCTTCTAGGTTTTCCTTTTCTATCACCTGCTGCTACAGGGAAGGAGCAACTCATGTATAGAATTATTTGTCTTTTATTTCCCTTCTGATGTATGGAGAATGAGAGAGCTAATCCTTATAGCCACGGACCAAAAATGTTATGATGGAAATATATCTTATGTGGAACAAGTCAGGCAGTGATTTCATTCCCCATTGGGCCAAGGAGCCAGCAGGGAACTCCATGTTCCAATATTCTCAGCTCTGTTCTGTATATGCAGTACAAGAAAATGTTGAGGTTCTCATTTGGTTTAGTTTTTCTTACCAAGTTTGGTAATAAATAAATAAATAGTCTGATGAAAATATAAATGTTTTGATAATCTTCATATTCTTGCATAATACACATCTATGATAATAAACAGATGATAGTGTGCAGAGCAGCAGCACTTGTTGATGTTAGCCCTGGAGTTCAAATGAGCAAACAGAAGCTGAGTTATAAGACTGCTTCTCTTTCTTTTCTGCATTTTTCGCTGCTGGAAACTTAATTTTCCAGCAATGGACAAGATAATCAGATTATGGTTTAGCCCTAGCTATTTCACATAGTTAATGTTAATTATGTACCAGTGGAAAACTAGGAAAAAAACCTGTTACTAATTCTGTCCTCTGAAGCTATTGCTAAGCATTGACCATTTGAAAATCAAATCTCTACAAATTCTTTCAGATTTTCTAACAGGATATATTCTATTTTGATGATTCGTTTTTCAATTTCTATCATGTTTTTTTAGATCAATTTTTAGTTTTGTATGTGTTTGCATAGTCTACTACAACCTCTACAATCTGGAGCTTTTGGGGAAAAAAAAAAAAAAGTAGGAACTCTATCTCTATCAGATTGGCACTGTGTCTGTAATACTGAATGAAACTTTTGGTTCAATGAGCCCAGCATCTTCTAGCTTTAGTGACTTCTGGTTCAGAGCGAGGATAAGAAAAACGCACATCAACCCATATGGATTTTCAAAGCACATTCGTGATGTAAGGTCAGACTATGTACCTTGAAGATATTGATGGCAAAATGCAAAGAAACTGACCTGTAATTTTCTATTTTTTTATTAATACTTGGTCATTGTATTTAGTTTTGTGATCTTCATAATGTCATTACGCACTCGGGGAAGAGAGTCCTGTTTGATCTTCTTTAATGTCATTCATTTCTGAAAAGAAGCTGTTGCTTTTCATATTTCTATCAGCAAAGAGAGAATGATTTGGTTGTAGTTTTTGAAGTCTTACCATCTGTAACTTACTCCCTCCTCCTCCCATTCTGAGTGAAATAGCTTCTTTTTCTCCTGTTTTTTATGATAGCTCAGAGATTCCCATCTCACCCCGCAACTTGGAATTATTTTTCAAGTATCTCATTATACTTTTGCTTCTACTTGCAGGATTATCTAACTGATTTGATTACCAATGACAGTATTACCTTCTTCAGAATCTCAAAGAAGATGTATCCTCACAGGCCTGTACTGATGGTTATAAGCCATGCTGCTCCTCACGGCCCTGAAGATTCAGCCCCTCAGTACTCACATCTCTTTCCAAATGCCTCACAACACATGTAAGGAAAAATAAACCCCTTTCATTTCCAGTTTCAGGAGTATAGAAGTCCTGGGTACCTCTGGGGGAACAATGTTTGCTTTATAATATTTGACATAAATTTGTCACGAATATATAAGAAGAGTTTTCAGATGATTTTTTAAAAAAAAATTTTTACCTCCTTAACTAGTACCTGTATCTTGAGAATGGCTACTGCATCTAGAACTCAGAATTGTTGTTCACTGAAATAAATGGAAAGGTTCATGTGGAATTCATTGAATGTTGTTACAACCTATTTGCAAAGTTAAACTACTGTTTCATTTTGATCAGGAACATCAAAATCTGATTCTTAGGTTGTAGTCTCTTCAGGGGAAGAAACTTCATTTCCCTGTTCTTGTGTATAAACTATATTATCTTATTGGTATTGCCAAAAATCACAGAGTATGCAGCACTTATTACTTCTGTTTCATATATGCAAAGAGAGCAAATAAAGCCCTGCAGCACCATATTAGACAAGCTGTTTCTGAATGAGCTGATATGTCTGTGCATGACCCAGTACAATGCCCTGAATGGGTTCCAAAAGCAGTATCATTCAGTTCCTGAGTTAACATGTTCAGAAACTCCGTAATGAGATGGTTCTTGTTTATAGCACGGTGACATTTTACAGGTACAGCTCTATAATGCTCCATTACAGGCATCTCCTCGCCTGCCCGTAAAATGAATGGTTCTCCCAAATCACCTTTTGCCACAACTGGAAACATTCCACTATTTTTCTAGCTACTGGCTTTATGCCTTCACTGATGTTCAACATTAACTTTCTTCCTACGTGCCCTTTTTAAAATTTATTTTCTTTTTAGGGGAATACTGTTTTATTTTGGATTTGTGAAGGAACTGGATGCTGATGGAAATAATAACCAATTGGTAGCTGAAGCTGCTCAGGACTCATCCAAAATCCAGTGAAATCCATTTAAGCTTTTTCACTTTATTTAAAATAGTCTGAGAGAAAAAGCTTCCTTTGTTCTATTGTCTACATATTGCGTAACTTAAAATGACTATTTCATTATTGTGTACTCTGCTACCAAAGAGAATCTGTGTCCTAGATCTATAGCAATGCAGTATTTTGTGTTTCTTTGCCATCTTCTGCTCATTTATTTTCTTTGAAATGAAAATCACAGAAATGCCAAATGAGCAACTTCTCATAGCTTATGCCCAGCATTGACCTTGGTCTTACTAGAAGTTCCTTTGACAGGCATTCATATCTCAGAGATTAGAATCATTTATTAAGCAACATTCTGTAGCAATTTAATTATGCTAGTTGAATGAAAAAAAGTAGAAGGATTTGAGGTAGGTCAGCAATGAAAAATACAAATGGCATCTATTTTTATTTTCTCATAGTTAAGATTTTATTTTTCACACTAATGAGGTTTATTGTCCTGATTATAAAGTAGCTACACAAAACTATTTTTAGTTGTTGGTGACTTTCCTTACGCTGATAACAATTATACAGAAAGTGTCATTTTGTGGAAACAACCTTTGTTTGTAAAGAAACAAATTACTTTAGTAGATTAAGGAACTGTGTTTTTTTTCTTTTGAATATGAACATGAAATAGGATTTTATGTACATCTTGTGCAAAGGAACTACCAACCTTATCCAAAACAATTTTCCCAGGAAACCATTTTCCCAGCACTACATAATAATTATCTGTAAGGGTTTTCATTGGCCTGGTTTTAAGATTAAAAGTAAAAACACAGAACACGTATCATTCCCTGGCTGTAGAAATTAGTTCTCTGCTTTCCATTTTTTCCCTTGTTCCCACATTCCAAGGAATCCCTTGATGACAGATAAATGTGTCAATAATAGAGATGTGGGCAATATCACTGTTTTGTTGTCATGTGGATATGGTGGGGAAGGATGGGACCACAGGTGTAGAGCTGCCCTAAAGCAGTGAGTAATAACCCGAACCAAGCCTTTGCCCAGTCCCAGAATGGGGAGGCAGTTCAGCATGCGGCCTGGCCTCTCCGCCTCTCTTGTGGCTGCACTGACCAAGTCTGCAAGCAGATACTTGAGCTATGTCCACAAAGCAAAGTGCAGGTGTAACTGCAATGCTTACACTGCTTGACATGTCTACTGCCTCGTGTAGCGTTGCTAGTAACGCCTAAACGTTAGTGGGGTGGATTTAAGCATAGACTGGCAGCCAGAGTACTTCTTTGCTTGGCAGCTCTGGCATGTACTTCATGTACTTTATGCTGCTGTTCTCTTGCTTCTATTATTACATGTACTAGCTGGTCTGACCACGCTCCCTGTGCTGCAGTCTCTCCCCATCTCACTCTGTAGAGCTCCTCGGGTACATCTGCAGTCTTTTCTTGTTTGAAAATTATTCACGTGAATGAGTATTCACGTAGCTAATCCCTCGGCTGGCTTTCCTGTTTTACTGCCTATGTGGACAGCTGCAGAGAAGGCAACATCTGGGCAGTTCAACAGGGATCAGAAATGTTATTTCTATAGAGAGTACATTTTACCACCCATTTTTTCCAAGGTCGAATGCAATCAGACTAGGACTGATAGAATTTACCTTCCGAGTACCTTTGAAGAGGTTATCTTAACCAACTTCTAGGAATCTTATATTTGTGTATTTTTCCCATAAGACAGACAAGTCTGTTAAGTGTAAGAGGGTTACATTTGTAGTAATCAAAGAAAATCACAGGCTTTGGTTGGATTAGACAGCGGGAGGTTTCAAATCAGCCAGGAAATCACAAAGTAAGCTGAAAAGGAGTTTGCCAAGCATTTTTGATTCATTCTGGGCATCACATAGCAACAGTTTCCATAACTGTCAGCATTTTCAAAGGAGCAATGTCATTATTTCAGCCACAATAACATTCTGAAATTCAAGAGGCTATTAACAATACAGAGAGAATAAACACCAGCCCTTTCCTCCCTACATGAAGAAGCCTCCATTTGCCACCTACGCACATTTTTCAGATAGCATCTAACAGAGGCTTTCGGCATAAAACATTTCGCTGTCAGATTATTAATTTCATAGTTATATTAAAGCTCTTAGGACTACCTGTCATATTTAAAGACATTAGATACACAGCATTTTGAGGAGACGCCTCGGTTTATATTACTATTGTTTCTTTTAATAACTTACCCTGCTGCTCTGTTGCGTACAAAAGAACAACAGTAGATATTTGCCAAATAGGAGCTGAATTTATCAGGGAACTGTTTGTTGGGAAGGAGAAAATAACTGAATATCTGCTATTTTTTTCTGTGTTACTGCGTCACCCCCTCAGCTTGCATATTTGCGTAAACTGAGTTTATTGCTTCAAACGAAAAAAAGAAAGCCTCAACAAATCACATAGGAAAGGTTATTTTTACTATTTTAGACTCTGCAGGTGATGTGTTTGAGCCAGAGAATGAAGAAATTGGAAAAGGTGGTTCTCAATCTTAAGTAATAGCAAACTTTTTAGGCATAAATATAGTAGGTAAAATAATATTTCTTGAAAATGTAAGCTGTGATAAAGCTTTCTAGTGAGTAGGTGATGCAGACAGTCAACATCAAGGTAATGATATATCAAAATAAATCTTTTGTTTAGATGCAGCTAACCTAGAGCAATATAATTATGCACAGAAAAGCAACCTCTGAAACTGCCAACAGAATGGAATTAGGGACAATTAGTGACGTTTCTCCTCATGACTTCAATGGTGTCCCAGGCTCATGAGAACTTGGAGGGGCAGCGAGTTTCCAGGAGGACACAGAATCCAGCTTTTGGAATCTTGGAGGGATAAAATACAAATACTATAAATACAATACTGCAAAATACAGCCCTGTTTCCCCTCGTTCCTGCTTTCTCGGCAGGTCTGTAGGATCTGGCTATGTATGCACTTCTGCTTGCCGTGAGCTCGCATGCGGTTTGATACCACCATGTAGAGTGCCTGTGCTCCTCTGGGTATGTGAGCGTGGAAATATTCAAGTAGCCAGTCATGCTGAATTAAGAACAGCTGCTTAACAACGTAGTGGAACCTATAGTGTTGATCAAATAGAAATTATTGGTACCCATTGCTATGGCTTTTTTCTGTACTGCTAAAACATTGTGGTTTTCTCTCTGTTCCTTAGCACTCCCAGTTATAACTATGCTCCAAACCCAGACAAGCACTGGATAATGAGGTATACGGGTCCCATGAAACCTATACACATGGAGTTCACTAACATGCTACAGAGAAAGCGCCTTCAAACACTCATGTCTGTGGATGACTCTATGGAAATGGTAAGATTAATAGTTACTCTTTTATGGCTAAAGAGGTGGAAGGTGGAGGACTGCATCAGTTTTTGAGGATTTTGTCTGTCTATTCAATATGTAAGGATCCTCATCTTCTAAAGACAGGTATGATGGTGTTGGCTGGAGTAAGTGAGCTGATTGGTTGCTGCAGAGCCACTATTCATTAAGAGGAAGAGGGAAGGATCACCTGAAAAATGTATATCATAAATTCTGAAAATGTTTCTTCTGATAGTGTAAAGTCATCCCATAGTCTATTGGAAATAACTACCTAACTGTGGGCCTCTTTTAATCCTGTAACACTGAATTTCTGAGGGAAGAACAGCAGAAGCAGCAAAAAGTGATTTTACAAGAGTCCTGAATGGAACAATCCCATGGCAAGTCAGGCCCAGAACACTAAATGTTATAAGGAAATAAATATATAGGTAGATATATTTTTCATAAAGTCTACGTTATGTAACAATGAAATCTCTTCGTGCAAGCTGGATGTCTTGAACAGAAATGTCTGAATTAGCTAAAAGCTACTCTGGAAGTGAAGAGATTTCCAGTTCCAGGAAGGCAGATTTAAAGGTGTTGCAATTTACTGCTTATCTCTTGGCATTCTTATTCAAAAATGGTAGAACATAAAATAAGAGGAGTCCTGTAAGGCAAAGATGAGATTATCTCGATGGCATTGCATCAACTTGTTAGTAATGTCTTATAATTACTGATTCAGGCAAGTATGATCTCTACTTCATGTTAATGAACCTGTTTAGATGGATCAGATAAAAGCCTCAGGGGAGATCAGCTATTTTAATACTTTATTTTGATTTACTATTTAGTAAAATGGTTTCACTTTGGGTGATTCACTGCAGGCAAAGTCAGTTGGATTGGTTTTCAGCTGTAATCGCCAAGTTACTGATCTTTGCTACTAAATTAAATGCATCCAGTAGTCTTTCATCATTTAAAAAAAAAAAAAAAAACAACTAAACCGAATCCAAGCAAAACAACCCAAAGAACAACCACCACCCCCAAACCAAAACAACAACAGAATTTGTTTTCTTCTGTTCTGATGTGTTCTGGATCTGTGTGAGACACCATTTTGGTGGTGCCCCATCACTTTTGTACCTTTGAAAGTGAACATACAAAAATTGATCTTCAGAGACCAAGTTGATACATTTCACATAAAGATTTTCATGTAAATCCATAGAAGAAACCAGAGAGTTAAAGCTCCTCTTAATTCTCCATGTTAGTTCTCCAGCTAGTGAGAATGAGTGATATTTATCTAGAAGAGATTTTGCAAATGTTCTGCATAACGGGGACTTACTTGTCTGAAGGCAAGATCGCTGAGTGTTGCTTAAATAAGTGTGAGATTCAAAATGCTGTCATTTTATTAAAATTGTTTGCTGCAGGAAAAAGATAAAGGTGGAGGGAAAATTTCAAAAAGGCTTATCGTCTGGCAACCGTTATCTCGGTTACCTTATGCTTTTAGTGTGATCTCGAAAGCTTTTGTGCAAAATACTGAACTCAAACACTTTGGAAAATGGGGCATGCTAATATGTTTACCTTAAAACAGAAGTTTGCCTTGTAATAGCCACAGTACCGAGTTAGTAAAAGTATTATATGATTACAGATTATTCAGGGTGGTTCATTGTGATAACTCATCCTGAACTGTTGTCATTTATTTGTAGATTACATATAGGCAGGAAATTATATCCTATATTCTACATACAGTACTACTCAGTGGAATGAATTTCCTACTTTGTTTTGCTTTTTTTCAGATTTACAATACATTGGTTGAAACAGGTGAACTGGACAATACGTATATAATATACACAGCAGACCACGGCTATCATATTGGGCAGTTTGGGCTGGTGAAAGGGAAGTCCATGCCATATGAGTTTGATATCAGAGTTCCTTTCTATGTCCGAGGTCCAAATGTGGAAGCTGGGTCCTTGTAAGTTCTTGGTTATTGTGTGTATACATAGTAACTAGAAAAATCCTTTATATTCACATCTCTAGTCATATTGACTTGGCAGGAGGCACAAAGTTGTGCCCATCCTGACTTCCTGCTCACCTTTGGCAGAAGAATGTCTACTCAGAAAGCAGAACTGAGCCTGTGCTGGTGTCACGTAGTCAAGGTTTTATACCGTTGCCTTTTTGCTTGCATAGATGTGCAACAGGTGCCCCTACACTTTTGTGGATGGAGTTGGAAAAGCCACTTTGAAATATGTCCAATCTAGGAAATGATTATTTGCCCCCTTTTGAGAGCTGTAAATAACACGCATAACTATGACATTTTCAAGGTAAAGAAATGCATTGTATAATGTACACTGCCACAGCAGGTAACTGTTCTCAAGCATTGGAGTCGAGTCACTTGTATTGGTTTATGAAGAATAATCTGTGTGATAGTTCGTATATTATCATCCACAAAAGATTCTTTTTGACTCATCCTATGAGATTACATGGTATGGGCTGTTTATCGGATGCACACAAGCATGCAGAATGTGGCTGTTAATTAAAATGGTAGCTTTGATCAGCTAAGAAATTATGTAAATACACTTTCTGAGCAATTATTTCAATAGCAAATATTTGCACTTAAGTAATGATTTTGGACAGAGTGCCATAATTTGCTGCCTTTTATTTATATCAGTATGCATGTTTTAGCATAATTAACACACAGAGTCTTCCACACAGGGTTTTTTTTTTTTCCCTTTACCTCAGAAGAACAGCTATCTAGTGTGTAATACAGTCGCAAATAGTTATAAAAAAATCTCATTCCTTTTGTTGACTAAATTCACTGATTCATGTTATCGGTAGGCACAAAAATGTTAAATTCTGTAAATATTGCACTGTCTGTCTAATTCACTTAGAGCAGTTAAGCATGCGAAATAAATAATGTTACTTCTCTAAAGAGCAGGGGAGGGATTCGCCAGGTGGAATTAAATGTATTACCTCTGCACAGATAGAAATTGATCTGCAACAGCACAGAATTTCAAGTGAGCTGGAAGAGTCTTCTAAGAACAGGCTCTCTGCCCCTTGTACTGCAGTTTTTTAGTCTTACTGGAAAAGCAAGGCTAGTGTGACGTAAGTGGACTGAGCTAGTTCCTCTGCAACATGCAGTGCTAGAGACCAACCACCTTACGTCTGCTCTAGTCCAAGGATCTTCACATCCAGGCATATGTAAAAGCCAGGAAACTTGCCCACTGAATTTTATTTTTCAAAGATGAAAAAACATTTCCGTTAGCCACAGTCAGGCTGACTCCTGATTCTAACAGAACAGAGCCCGTCACAGTACAGCAAATAGGACAAACAGGATAAAATACCTTGGAGGGGGAGTGTATCAGATAATAAACTGATCCTCCCTTTCAGCCTGATTTTCTTTAAATGGTAGAACTTCAATCATCCATGTTTTGCATGAACCTTTTATTTTTCTTGCAGAGTAGTTGTCATGACTCCCTTTTGATACCAACAAAGATTTAATAGCAGTCACTGTAGCAAGTCATTACTAAGCTCCTCATTTCTATTACCAAATATGCTACACCACAATTATTAGTAATTAAAATCAAATTAGGTACATCAATTTAATTCATCATCCATGCTCTTGTCAGTGCCTGTTTGCTTGCTTGCTCAAAAATGTAGTAATTTTTAAATGGTGTCTCATTAATTAGCGTGAATTTAGCAGCTTTTTTCTGTCCTGTATTTTGAGCTAGAATTCTGCACTGACATGTACAACAGCCCATCTGGTCCCATCCTTCCTTTGTGCCTGCAAATCATAGCACAGTGCTTCTTTATGATCAGTCCTGTAGAAGACTGTCTGTATAGCAGTATGTTCACTTTCTATTTTTTCCTCTTAAGAAATCGCATACTTTCCTTGATTTCTTAGAAGAAATAAGAAAATAGTACACAGCTGATAAACAGCATGTATAGATGTAATATTGTGAGTGCTGCACGATACTGTCATAGACACATTTGAAGTAAGTTTATAAGGTTCGATATAAACTGAAAACACTTCTGCAAAAACAGACTTATAGGCAAACCAAGCCACATGATTAGAAATTTGGGCATTTGTTTAGCTACTGAATGCCAGGCTGCAACTAGATGCTCTGATCTGTGAACTCACTCATCTTTAGCTGTGGCAGTTTCAGGGATTTGGGGATAGGAGCTGTCTGTGCTACTTGGGAACTGATGCTAATGTTTTAACCAAATTTGGAGTCAGTTTGAATTTGAATGTTGTCCTCTTAACTGTGGTGGCTGAGGAGCATTTGCCGTACTATGCTGAGTAACAGGGCATGAAGTTTCTAAATGTTTGGAAGATGCATAACTGTGCACTTGGGAAGATTGATATTATTTCAGTTAAAGTTGTTCTTTTATTTTGTCTATCTTTTTTTTTTTCCCCGTAACTGCTTCCTCTGTGTTTGTTTTTTTTTTTTCTTTCCTGATCTCTTTCCTTTTTCTGTCTCACACTCTATGTTAACAGTGGCTTTTAGTTTATCTGGCAATATATTTATCCTCATGTTCTCTTCAGAACATGCTTGCTGTGATATGAGCTGAGGTACTTATTTCTGTACCATATTTTGAAACAGATAAAGTGTGTGCTACCTGCCAAATCTACTTTTAATAAAGTCATCAGCATGTTTGGCAGACACTTTGAATTCTGTAAGACACCCAAGGAGTTTTTCCAATGCTTTCTCATGTTTTGAAAGACTTTTGAACCCTCTTTTGCAATAATTAACCAGCTGTGCCTTATGAACTACTTTGCTTTCTCAAAAATGCCCTGTGCTAAAGTTTTAAGTCTTCATATTAGTCCCTCTTGATGTTATGTGCCTTACCTGTATTTTACATCTTAATTCCCTTTATGGGAAAGAACTGGATTGTGTTACATTTTCTTCTTTGCATATACCACAAAGTAAGCTTTTTCAGGTCCTTAGTCTCTGTGAAAGAGCTGGAGTTGCTTGGTGTCATAGAATCATAGAATGACTCGAGTTGGAAGGGACCTTAAAGATCATCTTAGTTCTAACTCCTCTGCCATGGGCAGGGACACCTCCCACTAGACCAGTTGCTCAGAGCCTCGTCCAGCTTGGTCTTAAATACTTCCAGGGATGAGACGTCCACAACTTCTCTGGGCCACTAGTTCCAACGTCTCACCGCCTTCATAGTAAAGAACTTCTTCGTAATGTCTGATCTAAATCTACCTTGCTCTAGTTTAAACCCATTACCCCTTGTCCTATTACCACACGCCCTTATAAAAAGTCTTTAAAGCAGGTTCTCATGTGTTGTGGTGGGTTGTTTTTCTTTTCAGGAATCCTCATATTGTTTTGAATATTGATCTCGCACCTACGATTCTAGATATAGCTGGATTGGATATTCCATCTGATATGGATGGTAAATCCATTCTAAAGCTTCTGGATTCTGAAAGACCAGTGAATAGGTAAGAAATGGAAATGTGCATGGAAACATGTACATGTTTGTACAGGAGACTGAGCAAGTGTTCAGCAACATATAGCAATGAAATTACCATCTATATGAGTACATCATTCGCTGGAAAATCTAACAGCCTATTTGGCAATATATGACCTCAGTTATTTATTTTTGCTTTGTGTGATTCATATACTAGCTCTATGGCATATATGGCATCTGGATGTACTAAATGTAATCTGTGTAGCAGTGAGAGGGCTACGTGTGAAGGTCTTTACCTATTTGAGTTATAGATTTTAAACGTCTCTGTGGCATCATTTGTAGCAAAGCTTTTCATATTGAATGAATTGTAGAATAATTGAGTTGAAAGTGTTGGTTGCGTATCAAACTGTAATATAAAGACAGACTAGCACTCAGAATTGCAGTTATTATTTGAGAACTTCCATCAATACTTTCACTGGAAAAAGACTGAGGAAGAGAATTAAACTGGATGCTTGCTAGAGAAAATCAGAAAAAAAGGAAGTAGATTTACTTTACAAGAGGTTGAGGAGAGAGAGGGGAAAAGAAGCAGCTACTTTAAAATAGGATATTTTGGGAGTAGTGTGCAGGTTAAGATCCCAAACTGGAGTCAGGAAATCCAGATTTAACTTGTGATCTTTTGTGATCAAGGACAATTCGGTAAATCCTCTGTGCCTTAAACATGCTTATATTGAAATAGTTGCACAGTGTGAATATGTTATGGATTTTTTCCCTATGAGAGCAAATCTGTGTTACGTTTGTTCACGATTTGCACTGAAGAGCCATATGCACGTGCTCCATAAAGCTGGATGTCCACTTGTGTAGTTATATGTAATATTTCTCATCTGAATTAGGGGTGGGAGAGTAAACTGAAGCATAACTTGATCAATAGTTTTGTGGGAATTCCTTCTTCCTCTCCTCCTTTCCTCCTAGGTTCCATTTAAAGAAAAAAATGAAGGTGTGGAGAGACTCATTCCTGGTGGAAAGAGGGTAAGGAAAGTGTTAATCACAAAGCCCACTCTTTTTAAATAGAAGGGTACTGAATAGCTACAGGCAAAGCAGCACTCTACCACAGACCTAAAGCCATTTAGCTGTGCCAGCAGGGACAGGACTGCAGTGTGCCTAATGGCAGTGATTGTGTGATAGGAGGGGATGTGTGATAGGATGGCCTCTGCCGACAGCCTGCAGAAATCTGCTGTGGGGGTGGGGGAAGAGGAGTTTTACTTGGATTCAGAGATGGAAAGGCATCCCATTTTTCTTTCAGCTGCTGCCTCCCAGCCCTCCTGCTTGTACTGTGGGAGTATGAGCAACGTTTCCTCTCTGCATGTTCATCTGCTGACCATTCCCTCTATGCCTCTGCCTTAATACGTAACAGAGGGCACGAAGGGTTTGCAAAGTGCAGCCCTGTAGAGTGAGGAGGGTTTGGTCTCTGTATCGACCGTTGTTTCTGCCTGCCAATCAGACGTAAAACACAGTGTCTTGCTTTTGCATGGTTTTGTATGCTCCCTGAGAGTATGATATGAATAATTTGTGTGTTATCAGAGATGATAAGTGCTAGTTTCTACTGGACTATTAAGTTTCCACCCCCAGTGACGCTACAGACTTGGCAGATAACCTACTCCTCTGAGCCTCTTCAGCAAACTGTATGTATGTCTTGGAAGTAATATTAATGAAGAAATAAATCTTGTGTGCGGTTTGTTGTTGTTTTTTTTCTTTTCCAGTAAACTGCTGCATAAGAGGGAGAATGAAAAGGTAGATGCCCAAGAAGAAAACTTTCTACCCAAATACCAGCGTGTGAAAGACCTCTGTCAGCGAGCTGAGTATCAAACAGCTTGTGAACAGCTTGGCCAGGTAGGGCATTGTACCCCTGACTGAAAGTAAGCAGTTGTAGCTGGGCTAAGCTTAACACCTTAACTATGTCAGTGTCCTTCACCTTGTCATCAATGCCATCTTATAAATCAAATGGCTCATTCTGTGGCCTTTGCTCAAAACTGTATTACAGCATTTATGAGATTTACTGTCAGTCAGGAAATTGCTGATTCAAGTGCCTCTATATTGATTCCTGACTACTCTTAAGAGAACAGCCTAGGCGGTTTTAATTGTTTTATTCCTCAAATAGAATGTGGTTTGGGATTCATGAGTGAGCAACGGATTTCTCTCCTCCAGATATGTATAGCTTGCATTGCTTTGAATTCTTAACTCATTTTGTTGTTATTATTTGAAATTATAATGGGAAACTAACATTCTGTGAACTCAATATATCTCTCCTCTTAACAAAAATACCCTGTGAAAACACACATGCAATTATGACTGCAGGCAGTCTGTGTGTGTACGGGCACAAAGCTCATTGATTGTGTTTCTTTCTCTTGTTGTCGCGTAACTCTTTGGGGCAGATATGAAAATATATTCACTTTAGATCCAAGTTATGTAGAAGAAAATTAGGAAAACAAAAGTTTAGCATAGTGTCAGTACGTGGTCTCAGTGAAGGAGAAGGTTTTGCAAATTTACCAGAGCGAAGGCGTAGCAAAGCTACCTCCAGCAGCTCCAATCCTGGGGATATTCCTCCGCTCCTGGAACAATTCTCATCTTCTAGAAACAAAACTGACTCTGTGCCGTTGCTTTCTCATCCAGGCACCGGTCAGAGTAGCCCCTTTCAAGGACAGTAACACATTCTGCCCGTGGATAGAGGGTGAAGGTGGGTAGGTCCACATGCTAATGTGTCTGTTGTTAGGCTGGCATTACCTCATGTCTTGGCAGCTCAGAGGACTGCCAGAATAAGTCAATCTGTGGAGCATAACTGCTCATGCGGACATGATGAGAATGACTTACCAAGGCTATGGTCAGTAATGGGCTTCTCAGGCTGTAGTAGTTCAATTTCTGCTGTGAGAGGCCAGACTCCCTCCTTCTGGCTCTCCTGGTCATTTATTTCAGTGCACCTGTGAAATGAGTCCATTGTTCCGTAGGTGTCTGGATCTAATTTATATATATAAGCATTTTCCAGATGCTCTTTTCCTCCTGTGGCGTCTTTGTCAGATTTCGTATATAGAGAGATTATAATGTCCTGTTCTTCCTAAAAATACTGAACTTGAAGTATTTTGTTCAGTAGTTTATTGTCATCAGATGTCTTGAGCTGAACTTTTAGATGGGTGGAGCAAGCCATTGTTTTCTTGAATCCGCAGTGTTCTTTGAGAAACTAGGGGAAAAGTCATTGTTTCTGCTACAATATCATGCAGTAAGTAGTTTGGGGAAATAAAACTTTTCTTTTTCCATCAGTATTTTCCCTTGGAGAGATGTTTCAACTTCTTCCTTTTGTCTTCATCTTCCCAATTATTTTGAACGTTATTGTAAGAACAGAGGGGAAGGAAGAATTTCTTAGTCCGTGTTGTCACTGAAGCTGTCTCTTTGCATAAGGTAACTTAGCTACGTTCAGGCTTTCTTACTCTAATTACTACATGTCTCAGTTATGGAAGAAAGGGGGTAGGACCTGTATTGTCTACACGCGTTCACGGGCTTATGTTTTCTTCCATGGATAATAAAATATCTTTGACATCTGTAAGAAGTGGGCATAAAATGTCAACTCTGTACTCAGAATTGCCAATACGTTCTGAAGTGAAGGTGTGCTAATAAGAGATGCGTGTGCTGCATCCTCATTGTCAGGAGATAGAGAGGAGAAGAATTGTTTTGAGCAGTTCAGTCAGACGTAATTGGAAGCGATAGGATGAAATTGAGCAAAAAAAGAAATTTAAGTTGGACATCAGGAAAAATTGCCTAACAATCAAGTCAATTAGAGTCTGGGAAGGGCTCTCAAGGGAATCTCAATCCATCTAACCCCTGCTCTAGAGAATATGTCCTAGTAGTCTGTCTAGACAGCAGGAATAGTGCGAGATGAATGTGCTTGTTTGAGGATAAATTGTGTCTAAATATGGGTGCACCCAAAAGTCTTTTCAGAATGAAGCAAAACTAACTTTGCAAATGACAAATGGGTGTTTTCTGTTTGCTGGCACTGTTTGCAGCTCTGCATAGCAAGTAGAATGTGCCCAAATGAATAACGTAGCAGTGCCTTGGGGGAGTTTGCAGTACGCAGGTACGGTGGTTATTTAGCAGATGTCTCCTGATCCTGCGGGACGCTTTGTTATTGTGCATTTAACAGTAGCTGTAGTGTGCAGTGAAAAAGGTGAATTTTCACATCCTGATGCAAAAGTGAAGGGAAGTCTGGGTCCGAATTAGGTGAAAGTTTGCTGAAGTCTTTGGGGCTCTTGACTTAAGCTTTGGGGACCTGCTATTCCATGCACAGAGAAGTCTGAGCAGTGCCAGGGAATCTCAAGTGTGAGCAGGAGCACAAATGGGAGGACAAAGGCTCAGAATGGGAGTGAATGAGAAGAGACAAGGGTAGTGCTTAGAGTAAAGGAGAAATAGAGAAAGCTTTGAACGCGAGGTGGAGAATTTGAAATTCTGCTTTGTGAGCATGCAACTTTGTGAATACAGTTCTATCACCACAGAATGCTCTTCCTTTGCAAATCTCTGTCACCCTCCTTGACCTATAATCGTTTTGATAAGAGAGCACCAGGATCATGGAGATGAGGCTATTCACACTGTTTAAAGCCTTGTTTCAGAGTCTATTATGTGGGACTTTTTTGGCAACACTAATATATGTAAATTCTTTGGAGTGCAATGGGAATCTGTGTGTTGCCATGTTTTCTTTTTCAGTTAGTAGGGTTTGGTCTCTGTTAGTTATTTGCATCTAACAAAGGGTGACTGTAGGCTCAGATGAAAGAGCAGCTCAGCATTTATATTCAAGGATTTGAAAGAGATGAGCTCTTTCTTCCCACATGAAATAAAAAAATATTTATCCTAGTACCTAATGATTTCCACACAAATTTTGTCTCTTCAGTGTAGTTCGGCCTTTCGTTCTAAACTGGCTGGTAAGTGGAAGCTGACCCACTTTTATCTGGCGGCCTGCATTAATGTGCTTTTGTGGAAGCCAATTATGATATCAGCATTGCTCTGCGGAGTATTTCCAGCAACTCCACAGTATCAGAACAACAGCTGCACAAAGTCTCCCTCTAAGTCATTTGCCAACTTTGTGCACATTTGTTAAACATGTGATACCTGCAGCACTGCTGATTGCCATAGAATATCTATACTGCACATGTATTCTTTTTATTTTCAAAGCTCTATTTATGTGCAAACCTGATACCAGTAGAATTTGCCTTTAAATAGCATTTAAAATATCATTTTATATGACAGTTTTTAAAGGAGAGTATTCAAAATGAAAAAAAAAGCACTTTGTTTCGTTCAGGTATTTTGATATATAGTCGTCTTTCTGATTGCTTTGTGCGGTACCAGGGTCGTGATGGGCTATTTTCCTTTGTAACCTACATGAAGATATCCTAAGCAAAAGCATGTCACTTACTCAATTGGTCCCCCTTGTTCCGTGACACAGCACAGCATAGCAGTGATGAGCCCTGTTCTGATCAATGTGTGCTTTCCTACACCGGTTGCCAAGTGGATCCTCTAGATCATATTCCTGCCACCATAATCATCGTTAGCCATTGCTTAGTGCTGAGGGTAGAGCAGTAGAAAAAATAGCTTATGTTTTCTCCTTTCCCTCAGGGCACTGTAGCTTGAACTTATGTTAACCAGACCTAGGAAACTAAGTCAGGTTTTATAAGGAATTTCTTTAAAAACAGGGAAGAAAGTTTTTGATCTGTGTATGTTTTGTGGTTGTCAGGTTCTTTTGTACCTAGCAGAGATATCCTGAGGTTACTAAAGCATTTAAGTTCTGTTGATAAGTGGAGCCTATCAAGCCAGCTACAGTCCAGATAATTTTAATAGCTCTTTGGTGGATCTGTGGAATTCCTGGATTCCAGTGTGAGTTGCATGTGCTCAGCAACTTTCAGAATCTGGTTCTTAATCAGTGATAGCAACAAGAAATTACTTGTTGATAATTTCATATATTAAAAATTTTATCAGCCTTCGAACTGATAAAATTACGAGGCAACAAACCATGAAAATTAAAATCATGATGATTTATTAAGGCTGTTATTGGAGGATTGTATTCCTTCTCAGGAATTATAATTAACAAAACTCTTTTCCGTCTTCAGCCAGAAATAGCCTGTAATGATTTCCAGAGGCTATTTTGCTTACAGGTTTTTTTTTGCTAGGTATTGCTTCACAAACCCAAGAAATGTGCATCTCTCGTTAACTGAGATGTTTTACTAACATTTAATGAAAAACCCCACATTTTTCAAATATCTTGATATGAGTAACAGTATAGTTTAGTTGAAAAGACAATGAGCTGAGGAGACTGGCTTCAGTCTCAGAACTGTTACGGACTCAGTGTGGGACCTCAGGCAAATCAATTCTCCTTTTGGTGCTGCTGATTACTTTCCTCACCACTAATGTAATTTCTGCTTAGGCTGCTCTCGCCTCTTAGCTTCTGCAGTACCTGACAACAGCAGCTGGGACCATTTGATACCACAATCCAATTATTATATTAATAATAAATGAATTACATAATTGTAATCTTAAATTTAGCTGAATATTTGATTTTTCATTTGTGTGCTAGTTGGTTGTCCCACCTACCTCGCTTCAGCTGCAGTTTGTGGCATTAAAAAGCTCTCCAATTTTTTTGTCAATAAATTGTTCATCTGTCTTACAATTTTAAGGTTTGAGTGCTATGCAGTCTGTGACAACTGGAATTGAGCTAAGAGCCCAGAGGTCTGAATCTCCAAAAAGCATGAGTCAGTATAATGAAATAATACCCAATTGGAATGAAGACCAAGGAGTGCTATTTATATACTGGTGACATGTAAAGAGAGGAAACCTCCCTTATCCTTTGCCGATGGATAAATTGGAAGAAGGTCCATACCTTCCCCATCCGTGCGGATGGAGGGGGACACAACAAAAATAAGTGTTACAAGATTAAGAAATTAATACCTGTCGGGAAAAGCTAAGGAACTGGACATATTCAATTTTAAAAAATAACTGAGAGAGGAATCTGTCTGCATGAATCTAAGAGATATTACACAAAAGACATCAGCCAGTTATTTTTAGTCAACAAGAACAGAGTAGTAGTAATGTGTATGAGACAAACAATCAGAAATTCAAGTTGACTGTTTCTTGAAAGCCGTAAGATCTGAGCTGTAGGACAAGCTGCCAGCAAAAGCAGTAGAGCTACCTCTTGTCTGTCTCTGGTTTTTGCTGTTTGTCCTCATTAGCCCAATAGAAAAGTAACACAAGGAGTAAGCCACAGCAAAGGAGAAGAGCTAACTAAACAATAACTTCAACTGTTTCATACTAACTAATCTGTAACTGTACTGTTTCATACAGGAAAAGTATCCTGATTATTCATAAATCAGTTTAGACTGGAAGTTAGAACCTTTCTAGCTATTAAAGCAGTCCATTAAAGCAATCTCACCATCAATGTGGAAGCCAGGATGGGGTTCAGAAAGCATCCACATAATCTAAAGACAATGGATATCACTGACGTGGCTTTGTCAGGTTGCTGGAAGGGACAGAAGACTTTATTATCCTGAAGAGACTTTGATTCCTACAGTCTATATTCCTAAAACTGTCAGGGAGGGAGCCTTGCTGGCAGCTAACTGATCAGACTGTTCCACTTTTCACTTCTCTGTAAAAGGGAATGGAATCTTTTGCTTAATAAAAAAAAGAGGAGCTGATGAGACACAGCGTGATGATTTAGGGCTCAACTCTGACAGCTGTATGTTTCCAACTGGAATCTTGCAAGGCTTGTGTGATCAGCCCTTTTTCCCCAAAGAAAACAATGTCAATTGAGAGAGATTTGCTGAGAGAAATGAGTGAGTGGTAGGAGAAGATCCTACAGGGAAGGTCATGGTTATTTTTGATTGGGCCCTCAAGTAATGACTTTGAATTAACGTCCGTGATTGCTGTAGTGGTAAGAAGACACTGATGCACGATAATGCAAAAACCACTTCATGGTGATGTGGGCTGTGAAGGAAATAATGGGCTTTTGACACATGAAAATACAACTTGTCTTTTCCTGCTAAGGGGTCATTTGCATGTTCAAGGTGAATAGTGTTACTGGAGGGAAACAGGGCATCTATTCAGTCCACAACTGCCGCTGTTAAGCTGCATGTTTCATAGGTATTGAAGTCCTAATTTACTCTTGTTGTACATAGAGCAGGTAGTTTGGGCCGGAGGGGAGAACACACACTACGAACTGTGGGGTTTTTGCCTTTGCAGTGTACCTTTGAACAAGATTTCTGTTCAGTAGCGCTAATTTCTCCATCGAACTAAAGTCCGGACTCTTCTTTGCACACAAAGAACTGAGTAGCATGTGTTGTGCAGTGGGAGGTGGGGTAGAGGATGAGGTAGAAGTGTTAGAACAAGCCCAGCACAGTAGGTGGCAGAAAGCACAGGCACAGCAGCTAACTTGGCCTGCCTGAAGATGGTGGGAGAGCTCCAGCTGGAACAGCTTTAATGATTAAATGAGGTGTCTGGAAAGTTTTGCACAACGTGAGCCTGATGGACTTCAGGACATATTGCAAAAGCCATTTATTTGATGGCTTGAGTAGCTGTTTTGCAAGGCTTTCAAGGGAGAGAGAAAGATTCTTCCTTTAGAGTTTTGATATGGGCTTGGGTGAAGGTTCTGGGGGGGTCTGGGTTTTCCACTGACTTTTAGTTTGCATTAAACTGTCCCCCCTTTCAGAACTTACCTCTTGTGAGATGTTATCAGCTATAGAACTTGAATTAGGAACACATCTTTTGGCCAAACGAAGAGAAGACTTGAGTAGTTAGAGACAAGTGGTGAACTGAAGGCGTCTTTGTTTTCTTGACTGTGGTTGAGTTAATCTACTATTTATATGTAATTACATTTTGCCTGCTGGATGGTTATCATTTGTACCTGTGAGCCAAAGTATCTCTGGGGCACTCTAGACTTCTCCATATAGGGATTTAATTAAGTGATTACCCCTTATAAAATACTTCAGTTGCTTCCAGAGCTTGACAGAGGTTTCTGCACAATGGTGTGCTGTACATGAGAAACCAATTTAAAATGCTGGAGTTCACAATGTTTATAGCTTCTTGACTGGTAAGCAGAGCTTTTCACAGTTGCCTTGCAATTGATCTTTGTTCTTTAAGTTGCAAAGCATCTTGTGGAAATGACCATAACTGATAGAGCCATGATATTGACATAGAGAATTTGCATTTTTTTTACCTACAAGGAGACCAAGGGTAAGGTGTTGAATCTGAGACACATCCATACGTACCTGTTTTGGGAAAAAGTGAAAGGTTGAGACTTTCTGCTTTCTTGCCCTGCCCCGCCCCATGTTTGCTTCTAAAGATGTTTCTGCAGTCGTTCAGCAGCGGGCCTGTTAATGCTTACGGTGTGCCCTCCCAGCAAAGCCTTTAAGATGTTTTCACTGTAGCATACAGCTGCCTTGGAAAGATTTAAACTGCACCAAAAATTAAAGGATTTTTTCCAGTTCACCTGGAGGGGAAAAATGAGCATCACTTTCTTGACAGGAGATGAAAGAAGTAGAGAAAAAATACTTTTAGGCCAAACATCAGAGCACTTATTTATAGTAGTTCTCATTGTGGCATTTAACTTGCCCTCTGTTGAATCTTCATTTTTCATATATCAGGCACCTAGAGCATAGAGCTCTACTGAGCAGAAAGTGCAATTTGTTCATATCTTTCAAAAAGAAGATTCAGATGAATCAAAATGGGAAACAGCAGCAAACATTTTTACATCTTCTTTTTTCGTTGTGGAAGAAACGATTGCTTACTCTAGTAAAATAACTTTTACTTCAAACCTCAGTCTGTGTATCAGTCAATGTTAGGCATTTATAAAAGATAATAATAAATTCAGACTCAGTAATTTATTCTTCAAATGTTATTTTTGTTCTACACCTTATCTAGGTAAATGTGTCCTGCTTTACAGGTGAAGACAGTCAGGCAAAGACAGCCAATTGAAGTGTCCCATTGTCAGGATCTCATTGATTTCCTATCATTCCTTGTGCTACAAGTTAAGCTGGGTTTATCTGCATCAGTGCAAGGCTTAGATTGTACAGGAGGTTGGACACATTATCTTCACCAGAGAAGTAATTATAGCTCAAGAGACTTGGCATCCAATTGTCTGAGGAAATAAGTGGACACACCATAAAACTGATTGTTTTAAATGAGAGGATCACCTGTGGGCACAGATAAATCCACTGTAACTTGCCAGTTCTGTATTATAAAAACACGGTGACCCTGTTTTCTTGCTTTGCTGTTGTGCAAATAATGGAGTGAATTTCAATGGAAAACGTGGTCTTTGTTGTCATAGTCTGGGCGCAGCTCTCTAAGGGAACTGAAGTGCTTGAATCTCTCTTGTAGAGCTGCAGGCTGCTGTAAAATGTCATCTAACTTGGGAGCTGTTGCTGTTTTTCTTCCGATTCTTTTATTTGGAAAATTCTCAATATTCCAATGAGTCCTGGAGGCACAGACTTAAGATTTTGTAATAGGGAAAAACAGGAACTCCTCTCAAGACAGCCAAAAGCTGAAGTGTTTCTGAGAGTCTCTATTTAAAGTAGTAGCAACTGCTACTGTGAGGATGTTTTACATATCTCAAAGCCTAGCTCTGTAGCTGGTAGTGTGTTGGTAAATAAAGGAGTAGGTGAAATTATTCTGTGATGTATCTGGGAAATGGGTAAAAACTTCTATGCCAGATGGAAGGTGGCTGAATTCCCTTGCCCTTGGCACACCTCTGATAGCAGCACAAAGGGAGCTATAAGCAGGTCACTTCAGGTTTTGACTAACAGAAGGAACTGGAGAGCAGAGATGAGATTTCCTCTAGTTTGAGTGGGAGAGGGAGTAGATTCTCTCTTCGAAGGCATCCAGGGCCATTCACCATTGCTAGTCAAGCCCAAGGGTGTTGAATGGGAAAAGCTATTAAGAGAAATACTCAAGACGGTGATAAGCTCATCTAACTACAGACTTCCATAGCTGACCCAGTCATCCTCACAAACACAGTTGCTGATAGGCAAGGATTCTTTTCAAACCTTTGGATAAAGCTCAAACATCCTTGGTTTGTGCCACAGCTATGCTTCTGAAAGTTGTCACCTGTCAGCTCCATGGTTTTAGCTGTAGTATTGATTTGTTAAGAAATTCCCGTTGTTCTGCCTCCAGGAAACAAAATTAGAATTAAATGCAAGAGGGTTCCAAGGAGTTCCTATTTTGTCTGAAAACGGAAGATTACAAAAGATGTGTTTTGGTAGGAGGTGATAGATGAGCCCAAGCTTACTACAGGGAGGAATCTCTGATAGATCGCTGGAGCTGGCCATTAGACAAAGCATGCTTGGGACAGAGTTTTAATGACTAAATTTTTCTTCCAGAAATGGCAGTGCGTGGAAGATGCCAGTGGAAAACTCAAGCTACACAAGTGCAAGGGAATGGCGAACTTGGCAGCTGCAGGCAACAGCAAAGGCACCTCCAATATTTTGCCCAAATATTACAGCAGGAATAGTGAAGACTGCAATTGTGAAGAGAATGAATACAAGCTGAGCCATGTCGGACGGAGAAAGAAACTCTTCTCCAAGAAAAGTAAGCGAACTCACTATATCTTCTGTCTCTGCCTTACAAAACTGTCACAAGTCTGTTCTCTAACACACATAATTGTCCTGATTTTCATGGTCATTGAATTCTGTCAGCATATTTACTGTGCATCTAACTGTGAAACAGTGTGCCTCATTTTGGACAGCAATATTTGAAAATGTCTCTGTCTGTGGGAAGAGGAGTGTGTTGATCCAAAACAGAGTCCTAGATTTATGTCGTTCAGAACTGGGAACTGCAGTCCGCACACTGAAATGACAAGTGGCACATCATTGCATAGGGCGTGAAACAAGAAGTGTTTTACAGCAAATACTCCAGTTTTCAGTAGGTACTGCAGTGCTTGGAACCGTTACTGCAGTAATTTATTTTTAATAAGGATCCGTGTGCTTTGTTACAGAAGCTGCTTGCTTCTGACATCCTTCCCTTGTGCTCAGTCAGCAGATACAGGGCAGACTTTTAACCAGAGATCACGTCCAAGGCGATGATTCTGTTTCTAGTTTCCTTGGCACAGATCAGGTGCTTCGTCAGAAAGCCTATTTCACTGGCTCTGTGTTAAACCTTAGTCGGACTAACATCTATATTTGAAGTACCTAGTCTAATTATAGATTAAAGAGGCAAACGGCAGCACAGAATTATTATTCACTTGTAATGTTTCTTTCGTCTAACTCCACAAATACAGAGCCTTAATTATTTAGCAGATTAGTCTTTCTGTATAATGACCTGGCACAAGCTTCAAACAGAGAGTTTAAATTGATTTTCTCCCATTATATTTGCCTTGCAAGCTGATTAGTACCTACTAAGCTAATTTTTAGTTGAAAAAAATTATTGGTTCCAGGACGAAATTACTCAACTATACTTGCTGTTTAAATATGTGGCACGGCAGATAATTTTTAAATAACACTAGAACTTGCAGTTCCATTTTATTTTTATTTTTTTGAAGTCACAGAGAAGAAAGTTCAGTCCTGGGGAGTCAAATAACAGGAGTAGATGAAAGGCACTTCGATGAGAAGAGGAAACAATTTAAGTGAGGGCAACATAATGCTATTTGATAATACTTAACACTTACTTAAGTACTTTTCATCAGTGTTGTGCATCCTAAACATCAACTAATTTTCACACCATCTAGAGGAGATGATTCAGTGTATAATTACCTTCTAGTTGAGGTAAAAAAAAAAGGAGCTTTGCTCCCTCTGCCAGAGGAATCAGAATGGTGATTTGATTTTTATTTTTTTCCCAATGTTCTGCTCAGAAGAGGCCAAGTTTATACTATACCCTTCAGCTCACTTGCCTCATTGTACTGTGAGGTATAAACTTCATCAGCATAATCGGTTCCCATTGCTTGTGTCTTGAGTAAAATAATTGACTCCACAGATGCTTTGGTTTTTTGTTTTTTTTTCTCCTGCCCACATCCGGGGTGTGCCAGACAGCGGAAGAGGTTCACTTGGACCTGTTGACATAGACTGTTTGCTATGGTGGTGGCTATTCTTTAAATGCACTTATCTAATAAATCACAGATTGAATGCAAATGAGCACAAAGCAGTACAAGCCAAGGGAACATATCCAGGTAGTTCTAGATAGCTTGCCCAGAAAGCTGGCTCACTGGATTGTGAATGGTAAGAGGGTGACCTGGGTACTCATGATGTGTAGTAGGATTTTTATGATCTGTTTCATGAGACTTGGGGTAAAATGCAGTCTGTGCCGGGCTGCATAGTTCTGAGGGCACCCTGGTCACTCCCTTCAGTCATGCACCACAGAGATGGGTTTGCAGAGAGCAATTTTGACAGATTCTAATCTGCAGTCATTTGCAGAAAATTAAATGGGGTGTATCAAGTGTGGTGCAAACCCTGATGAGGGTATGAGGATTGGTCTTTCAGAAAGATTAAAACCACTCATGTGTAGTGAGAATATATGGTCTAAAACACCAGACTAAATAGCTGATAGAGGGGCTGCAACACCAAATGTTTTGATAAAATAATTGCTTTCTGATGTAGGCATGATCTAAGCCCATTGTCAGGTGCACCAGTGAGTGCATTTAGCAGGCAACAATGTTCTCTAAATTGAGAAAATTCAGTGGCAAAACAGGGTCACGTACAAAACTCGCCTGTAAAGCTTTTATGTGCTGAAAGCACAAAAGCATTAATATTTGGTGTATCTGAGTTTGGGTGTCAGAAACGTTTGTGGTTCTCTGTCCTTTTTTATTTTTATGACAAAGATGAAAGAAAAATTTGCAGTAGGAAAAAAGTTCAAAGTAATAGTGAGCTCTTAAAATCTTTGATTGTGTTGTGGTCTGTTATGTTTTTCTTGCTGTGGATTTTATCTCCTCCTTCAGTGATAAACAAGTGCATGTGATTAAAGGAGTTATTAAGCTGCATGTAGAGAAATGATGATAGGCCACGGAGACTTGGAAACAACAAACAGAAGTGTGTACAAAGGGGCTAGTGCATTTTTATTCCAATTTTCATGTAATTCATTTTCCTTTTTTTGGTGTCGTCTCAATGCTGGAGCAAAATGACCTTTTGTGTTATTAAAAAAAAAAAAACAACAAAACAACCAAACCTGAACATCAGTTAGTTGAAAGATAATGTATTTGAAGTATAGTTTTTAATGGTAATTGTGAGAAATTGGATACGAGAGAGTTTTGGGGGTTGATTTTGTCTTGTGCTGGTTTGTTTTGTTTTGTTTTTTCTTTGAAATATCTAAGGACACAGATTCAAAAGATTTCTAGAAATCCCTAGGTACATAATGCCCAAGAAAAAGCACCTCTAAACCTTTATCTGTATTTCTAGACACTTCAGATGTGTTTCAAGTATTTGTTTTCAAAATGCCTAATTTTACTTTGATGTTAGAGAACATGTTCTTCCCTACCAAATTCTGGAAAATATATAGACATTATTGGGAAATGCCAAGGCAGGATTCACGAGGCTGGTGGTGGATATTTTCCTTATGGCACATGGTGGAAGCAGGATCCTTGCATACTGGCTTGTTCTATCATTGTGATGCTGGAAAACACAGCAGATCCAAAACACCTGCATAGACTTAAGTGTCAATGGGGAAGACCAAGAGTTCTCAGTCTTCTGCAGTGTTCCCACTGTCCTGCTTTGCCGTGCAGTGGTTGTAGGTGGTTACAGTCTTCTCAGTTATCCCGGAGGGAACTATCATTTTCAAACGATCAATATGAAATCATTATATTTGGTGACTGCAAAATAAGTAATAAGGCTTGAATGGTGAGGATGTGAAGACAGTTAAACTCAAAGGCTGGGCATGTTTATGTCAGATTTAAAGCTTCTGGTTCTGTAATACCACGTTGCCTTGCGTTGTTCGGTTGAATCACGATTTTGGACACTGCCGTTTGTGCTTTCACTAGAGAATGGTGAAACCTGAGCTGCTACCCAAAAAGAGTTGTAAAATATCAGGTGTATTTGAGTCTTTAGATTGTCTGGGGAAATCTGGGCCAGAACAAGGTTCTTCCCTTCAGGCTCCAGCGAAGACAGACATACTTTCCAGGTGCTCCGGGAAAACACTGCTGGGTGCATGGGGCACTGAAATGTAGTTAACTTTCTTAGGCTTACATTTCTTCAGGCTCCCGTTTCTGAGGATGCAACATTTTACCTGTACCTTCTGTAAGACCAGAGGAACTGAGGCATCAGGACTCAGACAGCTGACCAAAGGCAAACTTTAATATCTTGAAAAAAGGAGCGTAGGTGTTTTGGGCCAAATATTTAACAGCCCTAGATCAGGTAAATGAATTGGAGATTGAAACTTAAACCTGGGGGAAGATCGACTACTAAGTAATTAAACATTGGTATTTATGCCTGCAGTGTACTTTGCAGGTGGGAAAGCACGGTGCAGATCAATGTTCATCTTATTAGACATCTTAACCACTTGCTCTGAAAATAGTGGAGTTTGGTAGTAATCCCAGCACTGAGTCAGCGCTGTGGAGAGCACGTTGCGATGAAGCCGTACGAGTCCGTTACGAGCTGTCTCACCCCAGACCAATTTGTTCGTTATAAGGCTGGATTAGTTTGACTGCAAGGGAGGAGTAGCTCCTGGCTTCTAATTCTTCAGGGACGTGTGTAGACGACAGTTCCCTGCAGCTATCTGCTGAGGTCCAACATGCTGGATTGGCGTATTAGACTTGGAAGGAAGGTAAATTGTTAGTTGGCTGAGCTTAACAAGATGAAATGAGGGAACAATTAAAGAAATAGGAGTTTATCCTTTGAATATAATTGTTAGGGTGTAGCTTTTTGGAACTTCCTCCTACTTCTGAAAAGATGGGAGTTTCCTTCTCATTTAGTAAAACATTTCCTGAATGGGTGCCTGAAATAGGGTTGGTCTTTTGGGTTGGTGGTGGTTGTTTTGTTTTTTTTTCCCCTTCAGCAGTGACTCACCTGGCTTAATCACAGCAATAAACTTTGAACCACAGGTGGAAAATGTGCAAAGCCAGACAATCCAGCTGGTATTCTACTTTCTGTGTGTGGCACTGACAAGAATATAGTGCTTGGACCAGTTTCAGGTGGGAGGAGATGTTTATTGCTCTTCCCACAGTCTGCAAAATGGCTTTTGAGACCTTGTAATCCATTTGGAATTAATGGAAGGCTTCGTGAAAAAAAATCCTTCTGCGTTCATGCCAAAGCGTGCCAATCGACGTGAATGTTTATTGCGTCAATTTTGGCTGTTCTACCTCCCGTTTCTCTTTTTTTCCCCTGCTTGTTTTGCTGAGGATATTATTCCATAGAGAAAGTTGCCCTTTATATGAAGCTTGGGATTGCAAGAAAGATCGGTCTTCTCATTTGGCATATTGGTTGAGTTTTCTCATAACCAGAGAGCAGAAGGAAGTCCCGTGCCCTGAGATGTGCTGTGTGTTTCAGTTCTTTGTAAAGCAGCAGTGACCAGAGGAGCCAAGGGACTCGATTGTTTCCAAAAATGTCTTTGATTACTCCAAGCCTCATATGCAGAGCAAAGACTCAGGCTCTGGGCAGGGAGAAGAGAGGCAGTGGTACTTAAGTTGTACTTTTTTCCCAAGGAAAGAGAAGATTATGCTCAGTGTAGTGAGTGACTCTCAGCAGTCATTTGCAGTGAGCAGGAAATGCAGTCAGAGATGGACCCCATCGTACAGTAGGACATTTAGATATGGATTTAGACCCCATAGCTAGGATTTATTTGTGCCGTTCCAGACCAAACAGAAGAAGAACTCTGGGGATTTGGGCTGGGACAGAGAACTTTGGAAAGCAGCAATGGTGGAACGATCAATTGGAAAGGGCTGCAAAGGCAGAAGCAAAGTCTGAGGGAGTGGATAGCCCTGGAGAGTGGTGCTTCCTGTAGAAACTCGCTGACTTCTCTGCATCTCAGGAAAATAATTGCAAAGAAAAGAATTAGATGTGGATAAAAGTCAAGATTCAGATATTAACTCCTCCTGAAAAAAAATTCAAACATCTTATCTTGAAGATTAACCATAGAACTGAGAAAGGCTCAGATTGAACACTGGGAATACTTGGGATAACTCTTGGGAAGTGTAACAGGCGTCCTCACTGTACGGCTGGCAGCAGAAAACAGTAGAGAATTCGTCTGTAAGGATGACCCGAGCCCTTCCTGTAGTGAACCGTCATGGTCAGTTTTTAAGGTCTGCCTGCCACCTAGTGACTCTTGCAGGAAGAGCTGAGTCTCTTGGAGCTGTTTGCTCTCAAGGTGATGTTGAACAAATACCTTTCCGTTCTCATCTGCCATCCCTGCGCATTTGCGCTGTACCTGCCCTCCTCCTCCTGCCCTAGGGTGCCCGTCTATCCACGCGAAAGGTAATGAAGCAGTAGCTCTGAGGACAGCTGCTGCAAACACCATTTATCATCCAGTTAGTTGCAAATGTCACAATAGAGGCTGCCTTTTCTTTTCTCCCTAGAGCCAGAGAGAGGACCAAATTGTAACATGCTGATTTCTTCCCCTCTTAATCCTTTCAATTCCTTTTCTGTGCAGAATACAAACCAAGCTACGTCCGGAATCGCTCGATCCGTTCTGTATCTGTTGAGGTGGATGGAGCCATTTATAACTTGGGTTTAGAGGATGGCTACCAACCTGTCTTACCAAGGAACGTCACCAAGCGGCACAAGGTGCAGAGGGCTGTTCTTCGTGAGGAGGAAGATAAAGACATGGGGGAATACAGTGGCACTGGTGGCATTGCAGAGTTTACAGCCCCTAACCTCATAAAAGTGACTCACAGGTGAGTGCACGTGGTGTATTTCTAAAAGCTTTTACTGTTTAAGTGGCCGCTTTATGTAATTGGTGCCTTAACTTGCGATAAGCGGGTTGTGTCCCTTTTGGATACCTGAGCTAGCTTCCCTACAATTCTTGTTCTCATCTGCACAACAGCTTTCAGTTTTGTTTTAGTTTTGTGATGTCCAGAGGCGCTTGAAGCTGCTGAAGAGCTACAGCAGTTGCTTTTGTTTCTTCTGCGCTTTGGAGGCAGTGATCACGGATCGGTGCGTGTTTCCAGCGAGGACAAGCAAAGCTGTTTGCAACAGTTGTGTGTACACCCGTGTGAAACCGGGAGAGGCTGGAAATCTCCGTGTGTGGCGGATAACCTGGCCTGGCTGAAGACCAAAGGCTCCAACTGGAGTATGACCTAGTTTCATGTCACTGGTTGCTTTGCATTTCAAACACCAGCTCAGTCCTAAGGAAGGAAGCAACCTCAGAGCTTTCTGTAGCTAGTACTAGGAAGGGAAAAATCTTTGTTATGAATGAAGTTGTATGGGATTTCTATTTGGGAAATAGGACATATTGAGAGAGAGGCGAGGGAATTGTCTGGGCACTCTACTAGCCGAAAGTCTGTTCCTCAGTGTGCAAGTCTAGGGGCTGATGATGTCTCTTCAACTGTAATTAATTAGTTTAGTCACCATTTCTGCTTGTGAATTATCAGGAAATCCACCAATCATTATTGATTGCGTGCATTAAATTTAATGACTAGCTCATGCATGAAATAACTGCTGATGAAAACTGTGGTTTCCGTTTGCCTTCTGTTTACGAGGTTAGAGACTCGCTAATATGAGGAAATGTCTCTAGGTTGACATCAGAGAACTGTGCCTTGTTTTCCCAGCTCTCGTGCTTTTCTTCTGGAACGAGTTAAATTGATTTTTGCTGCCGTACCGGGTGAATCTCAAATCCATATGAGAAACTGTCAGGAAGGTTATGTGTAGTTCATGAAGTCCCCAGGAACACTTGCGGAAAAGAAGGCAGTGGGACAACCTGGATGAGGTGTCTAAAAGAAAATAAGGGAATACTGAAAATACTCAGCTTCAATTTAAACAAGCGTTCAAAAATGGTGTTTTTTGACCCCTAAAAAACTTCTCAGGTAAATTTGTCAGGCGGGATTTTCTTTTTGTTTTTGCAAAAAATGTTAAAACCTGGATTGCGTTAGAAGTTAGTGAAACGTAAGCACTTGAACTTGTCAGAGAGCGTCTTGTCTTTGAAGTCAGGGAGATTTTTGTACGAAACAGCAAAATTTCTTTGTTTCCCCCCACCCCCCTTTTTTTTTCTTTATGGTGTAATAATAAAGAAGTTATAAAGAAGTACTTTATCCTTGCCCCAACCCCTGTATCGCTTCGTTATGCATTGGGAAATTGCTTCTGAGGTAATGCTTTCAGTGCTTGCTAGGTAGCAGGGATTATTTATGTAGACAGCCTAATGAATAAGCAAGAGGCTCTGTGCAGCACAATTTACATACATAAATGAAGCAATCAACAGGTTCTGCTTGATAGGAATATTCTCCTTGAATTTTTTTACTTCTGAAAAATTTCCATGGCAACTCAACCTCAAACTTCTTCCCTGGCTCATAGCGCACTCTTACTCTCTTGAATGAACGTTATGGTTTTTTTTAGTTCTGCCTGTCATTTCCAGTCATTTTCATCTGTCCTGGAGCTGTGTTACTGGAACCGGCTGTTTGGGTTCCTCTGTCTGCGTGTATCCCCTGTAACAAACGTCGTTTGCTTTCCCATGCCAAGGTGCTACATCCTGGAGAACGATACCGTTCAGTGTGACACCGATCTGTACAGGTCACTGCAAGCTTGGAAGGACCATAAACTTCATATTGACCACGAGGTCAGTGATGTTATCAGTCATGCATTTGCAGAGTGTGTGTTTTAGCGCGGTTTTCTGTGGGCTGATAGGATCGTGCTGACTGTGTCTGTCTGTCTGTCTGGCTCTGGGTATCTTTGTCCCTCCCCGGAACCTTTTGAACTTGTTGGCTGATTTTGGAAAAGATATTTGAAAGATAATGAAGGTATTACAAGTTTGTGAAGACAAGATACTGAGTGGAGGAGAGAACTGCAACTGAAAAGACATCTGAGAAATGTCATAAGTCTTATGAGATAAATGAGAGACTTTGAAGTGTCTCCATCCTGGGAAAAATGTCATCTGAATCTTTTTCATGTCTTATTAGCCCTACCGCCCAATGTACCTCTCAAAAAGAGGCCTCCAACTGTCAAGCATAAGCCCAAAACTAAAGTGAGCTTCATTACTTTTGGTGCTTCTAGAACTATTTATTTTGCTTGTCAATATTTAACCCTTGCACTTTGGAATTGGATTTGTTTTCCTTAGGCTTGTGTATGTGAAGAACATGAAGATAATTTGCCCTATGAAATTTGTCTTGTAGAACTTAATCTGACATTTTTTGTCACTAAAAGCTCAAACCCTTCACATATGCATAGGGAAGAGGCAGTCTTTTAAGGACCAGGTAGTGGTGCAGAAAATGCCAGAGAAGCCTAAAGAAAATGAGAGCTCGCTTCTATCCTGTTGTGTTCCTGATTTAGGGTCGCAGGGCTGGGCTCTGTGCATTTTTCTTGAACACCCTGTCTTCCCTATACTTCAGCAGCCAGCTGCTTCCACTGGACTTATGGTCACTGATGTCTAGTGGTAGTTGTGCAGTGACTTTGTTGTTCACACTGAATTACTTGTTTTTTTCTGTTGTGCAAAGAACCAAGGCAGAAGCCTGTAGTACCCATCTGAGTGGGAATGGGCCGCACTGTGTGTGAGCTGGACTGAACAAAAGCGGGAGTTTCATTTACTGGAAAGAAAATAGGCAGTTAAAGATAAACCGTGTGGGTGGCACAAAGAACTGCTAATCCATATCCCGTGTGGGCAGCCCCTGCTAAAGCCTGCCCTGCGGAAGGACGGAGCCTTGCCGCTTTTCTTTTTCAGAAGCACTGAGAGAGACTTCAGAGTACTCCCTCCCCATCCGCTTCTCAGGTTCATAACAGGCTGAAATTTTCAGGGCGTCATTTTCTTTTGAGTAACCTCTCCCCCCTTGCAAATCTGCTTAGAGCACAAGAGGAAAAATCA
Source organism: Baryphthengus martii (assembly GCA_013396935.1). NCBI lineage: Eukaryota > Metazoa > Chordata > Aves > Coraciiformes > Momotidae > Baryphthengus > Baryphthengus martii. The sequence continues at coordinate 371,053 of VWZK01018896.1, forward strand.
CAGTGGAACCAGGAATGGTTGTCCACCTGAGGCTATGTGCTCTCTCCTTCCCCCAGTGCCACGGTCCCATTTCACAGCCAGCAATCACAACAGGCAAACTGTTCCAGCCATGTTTCCTCTTGCTGTAGTTTTCTTTTGGAACAGGAGAAAATCTGAAAGTGCTTGTTAGTGTTGAGAGTCGTGAAGAGGAAGGATTTGGTGACAATAGAATGGGTTTGAGAAGGTTGGAATGAAACAAAAACATGCTCTATTTTTTTAATTTGTATCTTTCCTTTTTTTTTTTTTTTAGATTGAAACTTTGCAAAATAAAATAAAAAACCTGAGGGAGGTGAGAGGTCATCTGAAGAAGAAGCGACCTGAAGAGTGTGATTGTAACAAGATAAGGTATTTCTTGTGTATTTCAGAGTATTTGTAGTGTGCAACTGTAGCTGATTGATGTTTTCACAGAAGAGATCAGAATCTGTTTTATTAAGTGGTTTCCTCCTTACTCCTGCACACTGCTTCCTGGGAGAGCTGGGCTGCTGCGGAACTACAGGATCTGCCTTCTGCCAGGCAGGAGTTTAATCAAGTGGTGGTGATGTAACAGGATGTGTAATGTGGCCTATAAACTAGTTAGTTACACTCTTGTACCAAAGATGCTGCTACTGGAGACCAGAGATTAATATTTTAAGCTGCAGGCTTTTTTCTGAAAGCTTGCTTCCCACAATGTGGTGCAGTGTTACACAAATCTGTTTTAAGAAGAATAGTATGTAAAGTATGTGGGGTGAGGACATGAGAGAATTTCGTCCCATTCAGATTTTTGAAGGCTGGATATGTTCTCTCCCAGGATGCCCTCCCTGCAATATTTGTGTCAGGGAAAATGACAGCTATGGGAGAAGCAGGAATTTGACAGTTGATGCAGAGTAGCTGTATTTTTCTAACAATCACTGACTTAGCGAAAAAAAAGGTCTGGTCCACTAATGCAGAGGGCTTGTGAATTAAGAGCACAAGCACTAAAACAGTGATTATGAATTAAGGCCCCTGCATAGCTGGTTCCCTTCGAGCCAAACATTTGCAAAATGGCTGTAGAATCAGCCCACTGATTATGTGGAAAGAAGGTCCAAGCACACCCAAAACCTTCTGGGGATCGAGCCAGTTCTCGCTCTGCATGTAAACGCAGCAGAAGACCTTTCAAAATCAAATGTTAACCCAACTAGATTTTGCCCGTGAGAGAGCTGTTCAGAAAGAAACCAGGAGTAGCTGCTCCTGCTGGCAGTGATTGCAGAGTGCTCTGTGAGGCTGCCGTGAGGCAGCTGTTGGGGGAGCAGAGCAGCCACAGTGTCACAAAATTCTGTACTTGGACCTACTCAAAACCCCAAGGCAGCCACACTGTGATCTGCGGCTAAAGCGGCTTTAACCAGGTAGCCTCTGGGAGAGGGTGTGGGTGACGCTTCTCTGTCTCATCGGTGTAATGGGATGAGTTTCTGAACGTAACACTTAGATCCTTGGAGGTGCAATGTACCCAAGTCTACAGAGATGAAGAAGATTTAGCATCTCGGGTTAGTTAATGAAGTGCCCAAACTCTGGGTAAGATAAAAAATTGACTGAAGTTAGAGATAGTTCTTTAATAATCTTACTTTGTTGATTTGCTATAAGGATTACATTTATTAAAGCCCTCAGTAGCATTAATAATTTTAAAGATTGATTTTGAAGGGACTTTTAGCCTGACTGCTATAACTAACTGAATTGTGGTGGACTGTTTAGAAAATAACATTTATTGAACTTAGCTTGTCTTTGCTGATTTGTGCTGGTAGTAACTTTATCAGTCAGGAGATATTGCCAATGACTAAAGCTGATTTGTCTGTTTTTTAACTTTGCAAACTACACAGAAAGGGAATTTCTGCAAAACCTTGTAAGAGTTTCTGGAGACACAGCCAAAACAGTAGAGCCACCCAGCTAGATAGTGTATGTCTGCCTACACCCTCCATACCTCCAAATATATTAGACTCTGCTAGTGTGGGGACAGTTCCATGCATCTCGTTAAAGTTTTGCTGGAACTTCTAGCTTAGTAACAATGGAGAAAAAACCCAACCCTACAAAGTACAGCTGGTACTATTCTTTCAGCAGGAAGATGGCATGACCTTGTCATCGAGACAAATTAGTAAAAGTTCAGTTGAAGAAATGTCGTAATTGAATTATAAATCTATTGAATTTTGTTTACCCCGGGTAGGGAAGCAAGAACCACTGACAATTACAATTGAAAATTGTAGCTGGAGTGCTCTGTGGGTGCAGGTTGCAGTACAGTGCCAGAGCACCAGATGTCACTGTACACACAAGAGCTGAGGAAAGGAGGCGGCACAAGGCCCAGAAGCACCCGACCCAGGCTAGCAAGGCTGCTTTGTATTCACCCCACACCCTGCATGGATGCACTGAAGGGAGAAGGGACACGGGACTAAATCTGCTTCAGACCCAGTGTGATAGTGGGGTATGGACAGGAGCAATCGTCTTTCTGTGGTTTATCGACAATGCTGTTTTTATTTTCCAGTTACCATTCAAAACACAAAAGCAAACTGAGGCACAAGGGCTCTAGTCTTCATCCTTTCAAGTAAGTGAAGGCCCGGTCCTTTGAAAGAGGAAATGCGAAGACGTTAACGTTCGGTCCGCGCGCAGCGGTTACAAACTAAGCAAAGGTGGTAGGACTTCGTGGCCTCGATTAAAAAGCAAAACCACACAGACACCTGGGCAAGGAACCAAGCTCGTATCGAAATACTTGTAAATTCTGAGATAAGGTTCCTGGTTTGGGAAATGTCACATCCCAGACTTCAGGCAAGCCTAGAAGTTTTGGGTTGTTGGGTGTTTTTGTTTGTTTTTTTGTTGTTTTTTTTTCACCAGTAACATTGAATTGCAAAGTTATATCCAGAGCCATGCAGAAGAAAAGCCATTTAATTAAAAAATACCAGTTCTTTCCTCAAAGCAACTTATTTTATTAGTCGCTTCATTTTTTTTTTAGGTATGTGGTGTGTTCAAGTATAACAGAGTCTGCATGACCCTAATGTTTCATGTGTGCAGGAAAGCCCTACAGGAGAAGGACAGGCTGTGGCTGCTTCGGGAGCAAAGACGAAAGAAGAAACTGCGCAAACTGCTTAAGAGAATAAAAAATAACGACACGTGCAGCATGCCTGGTCTGACCTGCTTCACCCACGACAACCAGCACTGGCAAACTGCTCCCCTGTGGACACGTAAGGATACCTTAAGTACTAGGCAGGCGGGTACTGGTGAGGCTGAGCTAGGATGCTGGGTTACTAGAAGTTACTGGTATCATTAGCTACGTAGCCAAAGCTACGCAGCCTGCCTCGTACGAAATAAATAACTCTGTTTCCGTGTTGATATTATCCTTGCACAAAAGGCAACGGAGTTAAAAACAAAACCAGCTGCAAATAAAAACCTACAGATATAATATACAGTACAGTTCCTGTAGCGTTTTCCGCGTGGAATGTTTCCCAACTAGAGAAGACGGGGATGTTGCGTAGATGTTCCCACGTGGTGTGGGTTAGGTAGGTGTAGAACAAGCAGCTGAGGCTGGAAGGCTTCCTCTGCTCAGGTGTGAGAGCGAGAGTAACTGTCTATGTATAAAGAAACACCATGAACAGAAAGTACTGAGCAGTGCTGACGCCGGCAGCCTGTCGCTTATGTCGTTATAACTCTTCCATTTGCAGTGGGCCCTTTCTGTGCCTGTACCAGTGCCAACAACAACACATACTGGTGTTTGAGGACAATCAACGAGACCCACAACTTCCTCTTCTGTGAATTTGCCACTGGATTTTTGGAGTACTTTGATCTCAATACCGATCCATATCAGGTACCTGCTCGTAGATCAGCTCTAGAAACACCTCATCGCTCCTTATTGATGACAAATTGAAGTAGCGCAGTATTAGTGCAGGACGTAGAGAAGGCCTAAATCATTTCTCATAGTGTGATTTGGCTTCTTGCCTGTCCCAAAAACCCAAATATTCCATAGATGAAAGCCAGCAAACTGCAGAGCAGTAGTCACTAACAAAACCCCCTGTTTATTGCAGCTCATTAATGCAGTGAATACACTCGATAGAGACGTTCTCAATCAACTGCACGTCCAGCTCATGGAACTGAGGAGCTGCAAAGGGTATAAACAATGCAATCCAAGAACTAGAAACATGGACCTGGGTAAGCACCTCTCCAATGAAACTTGTCTTACAGTCAGAAAGATTTTAGTGTTTATTTATACTAGTAACGTCCTGCCAAGGGTGGCGGCCGTGTGCTCAGCTTTCTGGATTTGTTCAATTTGTGTTAGGTAATGTTAATTAAATGGAGAGTGGTACTTAAATAGTATCGTGAGGACTATTGCTGAGGTGCAGGGCAAGGAGATGAGAAAGGAACAGAACTGGTGAAAGAAGGAAAGAATACCCCAACAAACAGCCACTACCAGGCTCCCAGGACAATTCAAGGTGGGAGGGACTTCTGGAATTCATCCAGTCCAAACTCCTGCTCAACACAGGGCCATCTGTGAGGGCAGACAAGGTTACTCAGGGCGTTATCCAGTCAGATCTTGAAAACTTCCAAGGATGGAGACTGCACAAGTCCCATAGGCAACTGATCCGGCAGTTGGGTTTCAGCATTCAAGGCACCATTTTTGGCACCGCTCCTTCAGAGACAGTGCGGTCCGTGCAGCCTTGTGGTAAATGGACTTCATAATTTCAGCTTCAAAAAAGGCCACAAGTGCTTAAGCGGCTCTGTTTTCCCCTACCTGTGGTAGTACAAGGTAGCTGTGAAATAACAGCACATCTAAGAAGGGTTGTTTTATGCCACCAAAGATGCGCTCTCATAACTATGGATTTAAATTCCAGAAAGCAAAATGGGTCTTTACTCTTGTTCTAGGTTAGTTTTATCCTTCCCTATTCCTTAAATTTTCTCTGGGTCTACCCAATGGCTCTGTTTTTTATACTGCTTGTGATGTTTTCATGATTAATGATGATAGCAAACCAAAAGGTACAGTTACAATTTAAACCAAAGTAGTACAAGTATTTTTTATTCCTCTTAGTACCATTAAGTTGACTTAAAAATAGTATTTCTTATAAATGCGTAGCCTTTAGAGCTTGAAGATCCCCATCCCAAAAATAGTGTTTCAGGTCTCATTTAGTACATGCACCACAGAGCTCTGTGTTTTTAAATCACCAGGTTTGGGCATTTAAAATGCACCACTGAAGGACATGTACAGCAAAGTTTCAAACATAGCTATCCCAATCATCTACCGTGTACTTTACCTAGAATAAGGGATTAAATACAAAAATACCAGCCCCAGTTCACACATACAGAAATATTTCTCCTGGCACCACACACTAGTCTGTCTGTTAAGATTTTTAGGTCTCTTTTTAAAATTGTGCCTCACCTGACACGTTATTCTGTTGCAGGCAACGGTTAGTAACGCTGTTCATTTTTCCTCTTCTAGGACTTAAAGATGGAAGCTATGAGCAGTACAGGTACATTTTTAAAACAGTTTAATTATTATTCTTTGTGCTAAAGGAGTTAGTTAGCGTGGGACCGGGAACCATGTGGACAGACACTGCCTAGCACGGCCCTTGCAAGATCTTTCCACCCCAGTTGCTTTGAAAGCCTATTTCTATTCCAAGGTTCCAGCATGTTCTAATCTTTGTAGTCAGAATTCAGGCTAAACTCTCCTCCTCCCTCATCTTTCAGACTGTAGTGCTGGTGGTTTTCTTGGTGATGGTTAACTTTTTTCTCCTTTTGCTGCTTGAAAATTAGGCAGTTTCAGCGTCGCAAGTGGCCAGATGTGAAGAGACCATCATCGGCCAAGTCACTGTGAGTTGGGAGCAGTTCACGAAATGCATTCGGCTCTTTCCTACCTTTCTTTTCTTCACTTCTCTTTTTGCATGCAGCACCTTTAACACCATCATCATCTAGTCTCATGGAATGCTTAAGTGGGAAATCCTCTAAATTATGCAAGAAGTGTGATCCTGCCATCATTACAGACAAGTACTGCTGTACAAAACCTCTTGGTACATGTGTTCTGGGAATCGGGAGCAGTAAGGTCAAGGCAATTTCAAACTTGAGCAAAGCTGGATGCTCAGTTGAACAAGCCAATTATGGTTAACTGCCATTAAAAATCAGAGACCATTATGTTGGTTTTGTCTAAATTTAAACCCGTGTCGGCTACCTAGCGGTCTCTTACACCATCCCGAAAGAACAAAGCTGATTCTAATTTCTCATAGTAGAGAGTATCGTGTATTTTCTTGCTATTTATTCAACCACAGCCTCGTGTTCTGAGCAAAAAAAGCAAGTTAGAACAGAAAGTAGACTACAAGTCAGAGCTGCACATTTTTATTCTGACATTATACAAAAATCTAAGATTACTGCCTTTCATAACTTGAAGGTGATACTCTGTTCTCAACTTGCCAGAGCCCAAAGCTGAGATAGATACAAATTTAAAGCCGTGAGAAATAGTCCCCCTCACACAGACAGTAACTGGCATCGCAGCTCCCCCTTAAACAGAGGGTTGAGACGACAGCTCATTAAAACTCCTAAGGTACGCTTAAATTGTACGGTGAAAAAAATCCGTACCTTCAGAGGCACAGTCTAGCACTACCGACTCACCCAAGAGGATTTGCTCCTTTAATGGTAATATTTGACCAGCTTGAGAAGCAAAATGAAGCTAGAATTGATGAGCTGCAAGTTTTGTACAGGCTGAAACTTCAAACGAAGTTGGACTGCTTCTGTGATAAATCATCTGCTGTATTTTTGTAGGTGGTCCTTAGTGTTTCAATTGTTTTTTCCTGCATGGAACCATTAAAAATATATTTCTGACCACTTCCTACTAGAATGTTATACACTAAATCATCTTTGTTTTATTTTAAAGAGGACAACTGTGGGAAGGCTGGGAGGGATAACCTCCCCCAACCGCTGCACCTCCATGAGGACACAAACTGGCCAGAACTTGAATCCATGTACAGAGCAAGTGAAAATGCGTATGACTTCTTCAGAAAGAATTTTAACGTTAGCCTGGAGGACTGGATAAACTTTGAGGCTGAAATAGATAGAATGATGTTTGCACTGGTGAGTGAATTAAATACATGCAGTGAAATTGTGGGAAATGCTGTCAGAAAAACAGCTCTCTGAAATCCACTGTTGTACCTGCTTTTTGCTTTGGATTATACCTCACCTGCTTCACAAGGCATTGTACTTCAAGACGACACCACTAACACCGATCCCGGAATCGACAAAGAGGAAATAAATACAGCCGCATCCCAAAGAGGCTGCCATCCCAGGGGGAAGAGTGTACGCAGAGACAGCCGAAATAAATAGACTGAAAACATTTTTCAGTTCCACTCTTATCTTCAGATGTCTTGAGAAAAACTTCAAAGCCGAGCAGAACTCTAAAGCAAGATCTAGAAAAGAGGAATGTTTTTCCTTCTACCTGGGGTAAAGGTAATGGTGGGAAAGAACTTTTAAGAGGTGCAGGAATTGAAGCGAGCAGCATATATCTCAACACCGTGATATTTCTCAAATTTCCTCTGAGGATACATTTTAGTTTCACATCTACTATTGACACCTGTAGGAAAATTAGAGAAACATCTTTCTTAACTAACAGGATGGCAGATTTTTTGGAGGAGTTGTGTAAATATTGATCAATATACTGTTTGAAAATAAATTCCTTCAGGTTGTGAAGAATTTTGTTAATAAAAGAGTGGAATGCCCACGCACCATTTCTCAAAATGTTACTTAATGTTGCATAATACATGTCAGAATTTATCCATTTTTAAAAGTATTGAAAAATTTCAGTAAATGTACATCTTAAATTTTAACGAAATCAGATTTGTAGGAAGGTTTTTTTATGTGGTGATATTATATTGTATGTCCAAAACCAAAACAATTCCTTTGAGAAAGCAGCATTTGCTTAAGTAGTGTAATTTTTACATTTATTTTTTAAAAAGGCAGCTCCAAGAGTTCAATACTTGTAGCTAATAAAGAATAATCTGGTCGTATTCTACAAAAAGAGTAGATGTTCTGAATGACAGTTACTGTTTAAAGGCTTTTAAAGGGAAAAAATTGGGTCATTTTACTAAGGAAGCACAGTGTACAGAGTCTATTTGAGTATTTTCATAAAGACGTTATTAAATACATCGTAGCACAGGCACTAGCGGTGATATTTGTATTTATAATGTTTTTTTCATGTTCATCTGCTACCTGTTTTAAAGGCACATGCAGGAGGGAGCTCATGTGACAGCCTCGACCAACTGTGGCCTTCACTCTTAACAAAGAGGTACTTTATTTTCAAAACACAAACTTGCACTTGTAGAATCAGTGTAAAAAAAATACATCAAGGACATTATTTTGATACTTTCCTGGTTTTGCATATTAGGAAATTCAAGTGGAATTACTTCCTGAGGGAAATAAATAGATCTCTGGTACCACATTCCTATATTCAAAAATTATACTTGAATTTAGGATCCAAGGTGAAAAAACCCACCACTGCTCAAAAAGTGGGTCTTTCTTTTATTGTGTGTGCTGTATAGTAAAACTAGGCTTAAGCTTGTATTTGTATCACACGTAAATCAAATACACTTCCCAAAATTGTCTTGCAAGTAGGTTTTATTTCAATTATGGAAGTAATATGATTGTCTGTCTTAATCTAGCCCTAGATTGTTTATAACCTGTTAAAAATTCTAGATTATCACAAACCATCTGCTGGATGATGAGATTCTAAAAAAATAATGACTTTAAACACCACTAGAAACAGACTTTGGCTCTTTCCAGAGAAAAGTGTTCGCTGTCTCCCCGTCCCAGTGAGTACACAGAAATAGGAGGTTAGATGAAAAAAAAAATCTGCACTTACCTTGGGTTTGTGTTCCGCCTGTCTTTGCCAAGATGAGGGTGTGACTACCCCGCTCCTGCATGGCTCCTGTTGCCTATCAGTCCAAAACTTGAAAAGTGACCATGTCCCTGTCTATAAAACTATTGAGCTGTGACCCCAGAAGCAGGTGGTGGTGTCATGAAAGTCAGGCTGGGGCCAAGTTCTGGGGAAGCCACCCCCTCTTCTCCTTTCAGCTCTGCTAAAGATTGCTGTTGAAGTTGAAAAAGACAAATTCCACTCTGTGTCAGTGCAACGTGAGTTGCTAAACGGGTCTCTCAGGTGGGAGGTCCGAGCTGTCTCTCCCTCAGCTTTTACAGCCAACTAGGAAAAAAATGTAAGTCGTGTGCTGTACGTAGCTCTCATCAGGAATAGCACTGGATTTTCTCTGACCTCTCCAGGGTACAGTTATCAGCCTTAAAGCTTTAGACAGCTTATACACTGCGTCACCAAGTTCTGATTTTAAATAGAAACCTTTATTTACATTATTATTAACACCCAAACACAAAAATCAGAAGAGCAGTAATACCTTACAACCAACTCTTTTATAAATCAGTCCCCGTGATTTTTCTGTTTTGCAAAATAAAGATACAGGTATTTCAAGCAATACTTCTCATGTAAACTAAACGTAAATGCAATTCTCAATACTGTATGCCTTCTCCTGAGGATTTTTTTAAATATTGCTCTCAGAATTACATGGTTTCATACTTGCTGTATCATCCTGTCCTCTGGTAGTCTGCACATAAATTCTAAAATAAAATGTGTGCTAATTGGTACAACATTCAAATAGTTTTGTCTTATGACTGAAAAATGGTCCTGATTTTCTAACTTTAAAAGCCATTATTTTAGGCCGAGACTGGAAAAAAATACTACCTATTAATTTTACAAAAACATGGTTTCTGTGATCAAAAGAGTAACAGAGACATGTAGCAAAACAACACTCATTATGCAGCAGTGATCTGAGGTGCTTGTACTAGCTCACTCTTCTCTTACCACTGAAAAATGTTACAGAGGTTGTTCTTTAAAAACATTCAGAAAAATCTGCTGCTCTAGAACCAAAACAGAATGGGTGGAGATAGATACTAAATGTCCACAGATTTCAAGGTCAGTTTCATTTACTGCAGTAGGTAAGATTTTCAAACTCGATGGAGTATTTAGGATCAGTGCTGCCAAGAAAGATGTCATCAATGCATTTTAAAAATGTCCCCCTCCCCCAGCCCCCCTTACTCAAGTTTAAACTAAAAGTCTTTGGATTCAGCAAAAACGTATGTACTGGAAAGCTCCAACATTCTAAACACAGATGAGAAAACAATGATCCTTTATAACATCAGTCAGGTACCAGTTATACACAGATGTATAAATAGAATCACTTATTTTAAAAAATTAAAAGGGCACGATGTATAAAGTAGTATATAGTCCAAGAGCTCACCTAATGAAAGCAATAAGGGTTTGTAGTTTCCATCAATATAATGAACAACTACAAAATATAAAGATTGTTCTACTCCGATTTGATATAAAAAGCAAGGGATTGTTGCCTGTCAACTTCAGGAGGCAGCACTTACTTACTTACTCAACAGACAGATATGTTCTAAGAAATAAGACGATAAGAGTTCCTCAGACTTTTAAAAGTTTTGCATTAAAACACACACATGAATCGGACTGAAGGTTTCAAATAAATACCATCACCTAATCTATACACTCAGTACTAACTGCAGAGATAGAGTTGCATAAAGTAGATCGAGTGAATCTACATTCCCTTTGGAACACAACTGGCTGTAGGCTAAAGATGAACTTTTTTAGATTATTTCTAGTTAAAGTTATTTCTATTAAAATGGAAGCTCACTGAAAATTCTGAACGACAAAACCACCTCTTGCTTACAGTACCAAGAAGAAGCAATCAATCAAGAACACAGATTATTTTTTGTTGTTTACTCACTTGGGAGAAGTCAGTTTTCTATTACACAGTGAACAACAGAACAAAAGCACCACACACCTTAAACATTTCTGGGTCGTCCCTTATGGAAGTTTAGAGGTTTGACTTCTTGTAACTGCCTGAAACTGGAAAAACTGCAAAAGCATCTTCATTTCAAGGAACCGAAAGAAGGGGAAGGTGGGGAAATCCTATCGGCAAATAACATGAATAAATTTGTAATGAGACTGAAATACTGATATGAGAGAAACCTGCTTAGAAAATACATTCATTACTATTAGAACAATCCAATGAGGTGCAGACGTTTGGTTCAAGTGTGGCTTAATATCCTTAAAGATTTCTGGATGTCGTGTGACTAACAACAAATATTTTGCAACAGACAAACTTCTTCGTAGAAACATTTAGAGTTCATTAAAATTGACCAAAAGAGACACAATCCAGATTCATCACCTGAAAAGGCAACGTATCAGAGAAAGACTTGACTGCCATGACGAGTCGTAACATCTTACAACACAGAGCCTTTTTGTCAACTTGCCTTATGTAAAAAGAAATGTAACAAAGTGCTCACAGGTGGAGAAAGCATTTAACAGCTGGTCTTTTAAAAAAGCTATATGTTAAAGATGTAGAAATAAATGAAGTGTTGAAGACCAAAGACGACAAAGATGTGGGCCAAAGTCACCCATTAAAAAAAAAAAAAAATTCTATTTGGACCTCAACTACACTGAGTTTACAGAAATCAATTTTGTTAAATACTTAGCTTCACAAACTCTGCAAAAATGAGTTAGTGACCTACAAAAGTCATATATATAATACATTATCTTAAAGATCGTATTTACAAAATTTATTCACAAAAAGACTGCAAAATTCTGATTCAGATTGCAGTGCCTTGCCTTGAGTTTTCTGAAGTTATTTTCAAAAAGATGAAAGATTATTGCTCTGATTTCCATACACAGAAAACATTACATTATGCAGTCTTTTCAAATAATTCTTAAGAGATTGTGTTTGAGAAGGAACATGAGTACACCCTACCTTCATATTAAGTCCTTATCAAAGATATTGCATTAATCCATTACATAAGTCTTTTATAAAGTGCATTCAGCTGCACATCAATGTGTAAATATTAGTCACAATTGTGTTTAAATAACTTAAATTTATTATCCTCTCTTTTTACCCCTTAGCTTCAATAGACAGGATTTTGGACTAGTATGTGCCAATTAATTTTGCACTGCTACTTTGCTTGGGATATCCTGACTTTTGGGGGTAAGAGATTAAAAGCAGCATTTATATTCAGGAATTGATATAAAAGAGTCAAGGCTAGGAACTACATTCTCTGTCAGATATTGTTACTAGAGAAATCAGAAAATTCTTACCACTGTGACTTCTCCAGGCACTTTTGTCTGCCTGTAGTTAGTTAAAGGGCTGTGGATAGCTACAGTAAATAGATAAGGTAACCAGGAGCCTACCCCTCATACAGTTACTAAAATGCCATCGCCAAATTCACATTTCTAGAGGCAGAGCGCCAAAAATATTTATGACCTTTTTTGTACACCACAATATACAGTAATACAGAGACTGCTTCTACTAAAATGCATTTTTGTTGGGTTGGGTTGTTTTTTTTCCCTCTGTATGAAATAACTTAGAACATCATGGTGATTAACAGGAAAAAAATCACTTATTTCCTTAAGGCCAGTCCGAGTTACCGTGAAGAACACGTAGCTTTCCTTTATAATACTAGTGCATCGTTAATACAGCGCATTCTTGTTTGAAGACACGGTTCTATGTGTCAGCAGTATTTCTGTTAAAGAAAAGAAATAATCAGAGAAAATACACACCTTGGCTGAAAGAAGAATGCTCACCATGCTGCGTTTTGAAAAGTACCGACGGTCCGTTTCAAAGCAGAACGCTAGCACTTTACCGCTCCGCTTTCAAGATACACTTTTAGAAAAGAAATGGTGTCCCAGAACGTCCTAAAAACATTATTTGGGTATCTTCACTGTATGACACAGGGGTTTGGGAAAACTGACATTTCGCCTTCATTTTCCCCTCTTTATAAAAGGTATGTGTTGTATCACAGTCCTCCAATGCCTTAATTTATCCCTCAGAAGTCCTCAGATTATTTTGGCTGTTTCTTTTGGTACCTTAGACAAAATTCCATGAGGTACTTTTCTACCTGAATAAATGTGGCTCATCTCGGTGTTACATTGGTATTTTTGTGGAAAGATTACAGCAATGGTATATTTAGTATTTCAGCCTTCTGTGCAGTGCCTCATATCAGCTTTTTTCCCTTAAGTAAAACGGGCCTAAGTTTCCCATGATTTCTGGCTACGTGTACACAAGATATTCTAAGGTATTATAAGGGTAAGTATCATCATCAGCTTCTGTCAGAGGACTGATACTGTGCTACCAGGATTCTTGGTCTGACTTACGAGCACTACTATAACTAATCTTTTACATCTGCTGAAGATACTTTTCACAATCTCTGTGTTTTGCTCTCTGGGTTTCCTCCAGGCTCAGAAGCATTTAATCATCCTTTGTGCAGTTTAAGCCCTGATCCTACCTATGGTACTTCAAAGTCAGCAGCTAATTACAGCACACAGCTTGGGTTCATCATGAATTTGACTGAAATACCATCAAAACTAAGGTACCTCTTGGGACACACAAATGGTAGGTCGACAGATGTAAATACAAACAGGATAACTGAGAAAAGGATTGTGCCAGAGGACTGGCTTGAAGCAAGTTGTACTCAATGGGAAAAGAGTCCCCAGATCTTTTCATTGGTCTCCATGTACAGCTTACCTGGTCTGGACCCATGGGCATCCCCGACATAGGCATGGTGTTAATATTCATCTGTCCCATATGGCCACCGCTGCCATTCATGTGCATCATGCCGTACGCCGCTGGGTTGCCCTGATGGCTGAACTGCTGCTGTGGGAAAGAGCTGAAGCACAAAAGAACACCTAAAATTACCTTCCACAAAGTTCACACATTGATACATTGCCTTCCCTGCACCAGTTGTCAACGTGTGAAAGATAAAACTATTTTAACATCTACTTGTTTCTACCTAACATCTGTTTAACATAGAAACAGAAATTTGCCTCAAAAGGAATTTTGAATTTTTAGATATGCACAGAAATGTATGTGTGTGTGTTTCCTACCTTTCTGGAGGCTTCTGCTAGGGCTGTATTGTCCATTGCAATACTATTCTGAACTTTCCTATTTCCCCCCAAGTTATATTTTCAATATGCAAAGTTACTTCCAGTCACAAAGACGGCAGAGGTCCAATATGAATCAATGGAGCTAAGCACCAGATACATTCATCAGTCTATTTCCTAAACCAGAGCAGGATCGAGGACAACACAGTCACTAGTGATAAAATTACATGTCCCTCTTCTAAACCCTTACCCTTCTACAAGCTGTTTAACACAGCTTCTGCTTTTGACAAAAGACAATTTTTGAGCTACAGGTTGTAACTGAGCAGCTCACCTGCTTCTGGCCATGCTTCCCGAGGGCCAGCCCTTCATCTCCGGGGACTGGTACATTGTTGCGCTCTGAGGATGCTGCATCATAGGGTTCTGGGAGGGTCCCATTCTTGATGACATCATTGGGTTGGGAGGGCTTGATACTCTGCTAAATGCAGGATCAGGCTGTTGGCTTATTCCTTAAAAGAGAAGGAACAGACAATATATTTCGGTTATCATCACCTAGTACTTTTAGTTTTATCTTCTTGCAGTGATGGAAAGGGAAAAAGTTCTCCTGTTTTGTAGAATTATTTTCCATTTTTCAGAACGATTGGTATTTAGGTAGTTTGGATTAATAATAAATGAAGAAAGGGAAAAGAAAAATAGACAGACAAAAAAGAACAATCCAAAATATGTCAGTACTAGTACCGTAATTAGGCGGATAGGGGAATTGCTGTGGAGGAACTTGAGCCATTGGAGGGCCTGTCAAAGCACTGTCCATGCTTCCTGAGGCAGTCACATTTGGTGGTGGACTGAAGGCTTGAGGTTGCTGTTGCTGCTGCTGCATCATCATTGCCATCCTCTGTTGTCTAAAATGATGACTTATTAGCTCCCTGTTACGCTGAGCCACCATTTGAGCATTAAGAAAACCTTGCTGCTATCCCCCAAAGAAAAGAAAAATCGTATTAGAAAAACACTTTTACAAATGAAATCACGTCAGAGTCAATCAAATCGTTCTAACTGTAAGACCCAGTGTATCCGTTACCAGAACAGAAAATGAAAACTCACAGCCAGTACAAAAATCATCAAAATACCAAAGGTTCTCATTAAGTTGTCATTAATACTAAACAAGTGATAAAGTAGATTGGCTGTCATATCCTACAAGGAAAAGACTTTCAGCATGATCTAATGATCAAATCCCTCTGAAATCTCACAAATAGCAGAGGTAAAAAATACCTTTTTTAAAATTGTACAGGGGAACAAAACAAAACAAACAGGAATGCTGCGAAAGCATGAAAAAATCCAGATTCTAAACAGCGATGTAAAAGATGTGTCTATCTAAAACTTCCCGTTTCAGATGGCTGGTGTAATACTGACTTACCTGTGATCCCACCTGTGGCTGCATAACTGGTCTCATCACTGAGGTATTAGCACTGACTGGATTCTCCATTTTCATTTCAAGCACTTGACGGGTCTGATTCATAAACTTGGAAAAAAACATTTTAGCACTATTAGCTTGCAAATACCAGTATCTGAATAAAGTAAAGGCAGCTCCTCCAAAAAGCACTCTTTACAGACTTGTTGAATCCATAAAGTGCAATGGTTAATTTTTGCCCTGTTTGATACACCTGAAGTATAAAACTTCAGTTAAGCAGCTCGAACACACACACACACACACGAAAAAAGTCTAAACAATGCAGCACTAACTGGTTTTCTGTTTCTCTTGAAATTAGCACTTTTTAAGAATAAATATATAGCAGACTATCTGTATGTTCCAAATTGTGTTTTGGGCAGCAGGGGATGACCAACTGCTGAAAACAATACAATTCTGCCTCCTTCCATCTCCACCACAGAACCTCAAAGCCATACGGATGGAACCAGCGCCACAGAACAATCAAGAGAGAACACGCTATTTCCTAAGGATTAAACACGGCCGTTCTACGCCACGCGGCGCCACCTCGGTTTCCTGAGTTTTATTTGCACATTGTATTTGACATCAGGACTGCATTTTCACAAGGGGAATTCAATGCTGAAACCATGCAGCAATTTTTTAAGCAGTGCTTTCAACCCGGTGTTAAGATCATATGTAGCTGTATCTACTACCTAAAGTGACATCAAATCAATAAATGGAAAACAAACCCTTATTTCAGTAAGCCCAAAGGACTAGATAGAAAATATAGTGAAAAAGAAGTAACATTTGATTTACAGGAGAAATGCAGCTGCGCTCTTAATGGTATCATTGAGATTCAGAAAAAGTACTCGATGGATAGAGATCACCCAGAGCAAGGTTGTACGAGCACTGTTTTAAGTAGCAATACTGCTGTGTGCTGCAGGAACCAATCCAATCCATCTCTAATGAGGCTGATGAAGGAGAAACACTTGTCCTAATAAAGGTTCTTTCACTCCTCCAGCCGTCTAGGCACACGGTGTGAAAAGCACTGTCAAAATGAAAGATCCGTCCTCTCACTCATCTGCTGTAACGTCAATTTTCGTATTTGTGAAGCGGCACAATTCAGCGTTCACCCGCTCTGAAACAGGAAGGTGTAAAGGCAGGAAGATTACCTGCTGCCCCTGGAGCCTCTGCTGGAGCTGCATGCGGAGCTGCTTTGGTGTATTGGTTCGAGGTCTCATCACGTTTGCTCTGGGGTGCATACTTTGAAGTGGAAAATTGCTCTGTTGGCTCATCTGATTCATCACTGAGTTAAAGGATGGCTGTTGTCCCTGAATGTTACTAAATCCACTTGGCATTGCTGCCCCTTGCCCTTGGTAGGGCTGACCGTATAACGAAGGCTTCTGGTCAATCATAACTGAAGATTCCTGACCTTGAAATGAATCTTGTTTGGGTTCCAAAGCTTGTCCCTTCAAGAGATACAAAAGAAACAGTGAAGCTAACGCAGCATGCAACTGCCAATGGTTTCTTGGGTAGAAGACAGCACAGACAGATTACTACTAGTTTTGTCCCCAGACAAATGAAATGGCAAAAGTTATTACTAACGATAATGAATTTTTTAAAAATCAGTTCTGCTGCACGCTGTTGGCATGGGAAGACCAGGAGCATTATTCAAGCCCTTTTGCACTTTTAAATTGGTATTTGTACAAATGACAGTGTAACTTTGTCATTTTGAGCAAGTTCCAAAGTATTCATAGAATTTCCTATTTGTTAGCCATACAAATTGAAGCTGGAACTGGAGGAGATAAAGTGTCCTATTCGCTAACATGTCACTGACAGTCAAATCTTTCACAACTCAAGCTCAGTTCACAATAGTTTATTAAAGAAACCAAACGCAATTCTCTGCTTATAGAATTATAATGATTTACACCCCAAAAAAAATCCTATATACCAAGGCACGTTACAATAAACTTAGATAAGAAGATGCCAGTTTGTGGCTTTGTAACACACAAGAAATTTAATCGATACTGAGCTTCTCCAATGAAAATCACTGCTCAATGTTGATACTTCCAAAGGCAGATTCAGGCAAATGAAGACAAGGAAGTGAGTAGGCTCTCTTCATTTTCAAGTAACAAAGTAATACTTCTTTTTTCTCCTTTTTTTTTTTTTTTTTTTAATAAGTGGCCAAAATCTGTTTCCTTACTTGGTTTACAAGATCAGGAATTCCCAATGCTCTGTCAATTTCTTCCAGACCGGTGACATCTGTATTACTCAGCAAGGTGTGCAGCTGATCCAAAAGTGCCCTTTCGTCATTCTGGCCTTCCATGTTTGGTGCCGGACATAAGAGGTCATCCAAAGAGTTTCTAACTAATTGTCTATAAATAGAAAAATATTACAGCCATTATGGATTATAAATGCATATACATACACAGCTTTTATATAACATATTGACCTGGAGATGATTAAGTGCTGTAGTCACCCACAAGACCGAAGTAAGACCTAAGAACTTAAATCCCAAATTTAGGTCCTAAAACATCCAGTCATCTGCCATGTGTTCTTGAACACACGTGGAAGCCAGGAGAAAACAGAACTTACATTGCCACAGAAACATGACTTCAAAATTTCCCACCTCTTTTCTGTGTACCTGGACTGATTGATTTTGTTAGCAATGCCTTTTGTGGGGCTGAGTTTAAATATATCCAATGTCGTATCATCAGCAGAGATGGGGATAGATTCTGTCTCCAATCTGTTATCCCCACTGTATACACTCCATTAATTTTTTTCCAGGTCTTAAATTCTTCTGACAAAGAGTAAACAGTTGTATTTAAACTTAGCTTAAATCCTTCCCCAATCCTACCTGTTTTGTGCCCCCCGCGATGCTTGCTCCATGGACAGCATGTTGTCAGGCCACGATCCTGGTTGGTTAGATGATCCGGGCTGTCCATAAGGATTCCCTCCCATGCCGATGTTTATCTCATTGGGCCCTGCAAGGTAAAACATTTGTGTGGTGTTTTTCTTTTTTTTAAAAAAGGTGCCATCTTGCGCTCTCAGTGTTCGCGTACAGCACAAATTGTCAAGCAGCTTCACGAGCTTTCTATTAGCACATTTTAATGTGTATACAGACGTGAACTCACACAAGATAACTTCAGAAATAGAACAGACCACAGATTTAAATATGACAGTGATCTAAAGCTGCTACCCTTTTAGAGCAGAATTGCTATTTCTAATCCTTAAGCCCCTAGAATAGGAATTTGAGAGATACAGCAAATTTACAGCTAAAAAAATAGTAATTTTCTGGCCAGTGAAATCTGGATCCTAGCAAATATATATTGTCATAGCGACATGAACAATATTTGGCATTTTGAATTCCAAACCAGGGTGAAAATCAAAAGAAACAGAAGGTACATGACAACATTTTGCTCTTTGGGAGTATGGCCTTCCTTCTACCTATTCAGAGACATAGAGCACCATACAGGAGAGTTTGTGCCATCCCATTATTTCCCAATATTTGTAGGGAAATATTCCCAGTATTTGTAGGGAAAACCTAGCAATAATCATTTCTAGGAAGCTAAATTGAGGAATTCTGACTCAGTCAGCACTGCACGAACTTCTTCCTGATTTAGCTTTATATTCACATGCCACATTGAAACAGTAAGTCTGTCGAAGAGAGCTGAAAACAGCCCTGCTAGCCTTTCGTGATGAAAAAGGAAAAAAGGAACGGCACCCTCTATTTTGGCCAGTTTGGGGAATGCCAGCATTGGCACACGAGAGAAGACAGTTTCAGCTCTAGGCTAAACCTTTGTTGGAGATACAGAACAGAAAAAACTCACAAGCACTAAGACTCTCTTCATATTTTAGAAGTGCAGCTTATTTTATCCTAAGCACACATGAATATCTAGAAGAGAATCTGTATTTGCAATATGAATTTATATGAAATTTGGATACTCCATGTGAAAAGAATTTCAAAATACTTAAGAAAAAGCTTTAAAACCTCTTTACCAAGAAGTTAACAGCAAAAAACCCCCATCCATATCAAGTACAACAAATTAATCAGCATTACCAGTATCTTCGAATATAATCATAGATGGCATTTAGTTCCTGGAATTTAGCAGAGAAGTAATGCACTAAAGAGTATGGAGAAATTATCCTCCAAAAACCTGGCGACTTGGCATGAATTATGTCCTCGACAGGGAACAATTACAGTCTTTAACCACAAAAAGCCTTTGGATGAAAAGTTAGTATTCTACCAAACCCAAAAAGATTCTGACGATGAATGCTTACTAAGAAACTAGTGAGACTGTGCTAAGTAGGAGAATAAAAAGTAAAGAACTTACTCATGTGAATCATTTGCTGCTGTAGCATTGGTCTTGTTCCAGGTATGCTATTGGAGCGAACGGGCAGCCCAGGCATGGAGCCACCCACCGCCGCTCTGGGAAGGGACGCGCTGAACTCAGGTCCTGCTCTCAGCATCGAAGCGGAACTTGTAGGTTCCAACCGGTTCACTTTTGAGTTTGGCAAACCCCAGTCTCCTGACTGATGTTGATTCATTGCCACATTTCTGTTGGGAGCATTTGCTATAATGAAGAGCAGAAAATAAAATAATTTTTCATCTAGAATACATTACATGTTTTGGGTTTAGAATTACTGTTACGAGGTTTGGTTTTATTTTAGCAACAAGGACACCTGCCGATGACAGAGCAATCCACTGACCTCCTACAAAAGCACCTGAAGCACCCTGTCAACTTCTAAATCAAACAACTACATTAATCTAAATGCATTTTAAAATATTAATGACTGACTGCCATCATGACCTGTTCTTCCTTCTATATATCAAAACTATGTTAAATTCAAAACTCAAAAGAGTAAAAAATAATTTAACTACTGAACAAAAGTACTGGCTATACATAGATAGTAAACAATTCTGTGACTATTTTTGCTAGGGATAATTTAAGTATGCTGAAGAGTAAAAATATTCTTTAATGTTCTGGTTTCTTCTAACAAAAGTTCCTATTACAATCTTGAAGGCTTTTTTACACTGAGATCTATTTGTACACAGTCCACAAACCTAGATTTGCTCCAAAATTTTCCTGGTTTTCAATCACTCTTGGACTTCCACCCATCAAGTTTTGCTTTTGTAACATGGAGAACGCATTGACATTCCTCACTGGAGCACTTGAGCCCACAGGGCTGTCTAAAGACATGGCTCTGTTGAAAGGTGGGCGGGCAGTCTGCACAGACTGGGGACTCCTCATACCTGTTAAAGAATTAAAAGGTGCAGGTATATTTTAAATAGAAAGCACTGCTAATGACTTAAATAAATCTTATCTGTTTATGGGTGTATATATATATTTGACCTCAGACAAGCCAGGAATAGTTATCTTGTTATGTTCTGACTACACAAATCGCATTTTGAGTACACAGTCATTAGGATCTTTTACTAGAAACCCCAAATGCAGTTCCCTTTGGACCTAGACATCTTGTACACAGCGTGCTAACCTCGACTAATTAACCCAGGAATCACTGTGTTCCATGAACAATAGTGTCAGTGGCCTTACATGTTCTTGCACCTGTTTTTAAGTCTTTCATTATCCATGTTTCACCTCCTGCGGTTACCTCAGAGATCTACTCCTCTGTATCATCCAGAGAGGACCAACGTTATACAAGGAAGTGACAACTGCAATGACACTGGTCTATTAGTGAGGTTATCTTTCCCTCCTACTCAGCTTCCTACTAAGGCAGGGCATTCTCTTCCGTGTCGAGGACAGGTACTGATTAGAATTTGCAGGCCACGAGGTGGTTTTGAATAGACTAAGTAGGAAATCAAAAGCTTGCAACCAATTCTATATTATTTCCCTAATCATCTGTAAAGAACAAAAATACTCCATTTTAACTGACATCACAAAACATTTCTCCTGATGTCTTGTCTCTCATAAATCTACATTAGGCAAATCCAGAGGAAATCATAAAATCAGGAACCGAAGTGAATGTTATTCATTGTGTATATAGTAGATGAGTGCTGTCAAGACAGGTAACAGCGTATATAATAGCCTACGAAAGCATAATTAGCCATTTTGCATTACATTTGTCCTTGAAGATAGAGGAGATCAAGAAAGTATTCTCTAAGGATGCGTTATGTTTGCATCAGGTAAAAAGAAAACCTTAATTTTAAAACCAAAGAGATATTAGATTAAAATTCCTTACCCAACAGGGCATTTCCTTGAAATAACGCTTGCTTTGTTCCAAGGTTATTTCCATTTGCAGACATAGCATTATTGTAAAACTCCGAACTAGTCAGATCACCTAGAATTGCATCCAAATTATCCAAGTCTCCACTCATCTGAAAAAGATGCAGTAAAGTACCAAGGTTACACGGTTATCCTTCAGCTTTTATTTAGCTCCTCGCTAATCTTGAAAGATACAAATGGGAGACAAACACTTTAATTCACTGACAATACCTTGAGCTAACTCACAATTTCTAAAGAGCTTCAGATAATTAATGTGTTTTTGTTTTTGTTGTTTGTTTTTTTAATAGAGTATTCTGCTTGGCTAAATTTGAGAATTAGAAGAAACCAGAGGTACATAGAAATAAAACAAAAACACATTTGAATATAAACACTTCAGTAATCACAAATTAAAATAAAAACACTAATGAAAGCAAACAATGTCCACAATGTGTACCATTCACTGACAAATAATGTATTTGTCATTTGCAAAAAGCCTGATTTGATCGTTGGTAAACACAACACTACATGAAAAGTACATACAGATTATTCTGGTCAATTGGAGCTCCAATCTTCTTTAAAAATTGGTCTTTAAAACCAATGCAGTTTTAACAGAAAAAAATAATTGCATATATAGTGGATTCATAGGTTCACAAAACAAGCTTCTCCGAATATGTTAATTAGACATCAGGAGCAAGTACTGGAGCTACACATTGGATACTACTACACAGCTGTTGGTGACTTTTCCATAAGTGGTACTCAAAAAAATGTTATAAGGTGTTTCATTTACAGTTGGCCATTAGCTACTATAAAAATTGTGCAGTAATTTTTTATTTACATAGTTAGTACTAACTTGGGAAATCCAAGTCCTAAGATATCAACATGTTTTCAGTATACTCTGCCGTACTGACCAGTATTATTTACTTTGAAGCAGTTCCAAATGTGACATAGGAATAAAACACAAAAGAAATATTATCTACATGTAATAGAAGAACAGTTGTGGCTGACAAGTGTACTGCTGCTTTCAGGAGAGCGGTTCCATGGTGATAGAGTTTGCTATATCATGATATTTCTTGGAATTTCAACTCTAGAAACACTGAAACAAATGAATATACATACGTTCATTTGAATGCCGAATATGTGTGTGTGGAACATTTTCCCTCACTTAAGAAAAAGAAAAAAAAACGAGCTAAAACCAATGAATGAACTAAAAATCAATCGATAGCTATTTTTAGTATTGCACATCTTAGTGTACTTACAATTTCAAAATGAAATCGTGTTTCACCTTTTGCTGTTGTACTGACAATGACAGAGGCAGTTACAGCTCCATTTCCTAATAAGCCATAAAAATAAACACGTGCTGTGTGTGAACTTGCAGATGTTAAAGATGTGTTTTTAAGGAATAGCTTGTGAGTATACGCTACCTTGCTGGTACCGTAACTTAAAGATAACATGATTCCAGGACTTCAGTGCAGAACATTTGGTTATAGGCACGTCCTGTAGTCGTCTTTGGTTGTGCTTTTTCAATTACATTCAAACCTGAGCATATACTTTCACACCATTTGCACACAACTTTTTTAGTAATGTTTACTAAAAAGAGCGTTCTGCATTCAGCCATTCGCAGTAATGAGAAAATACCGGTTTGTTCCCTACCATCGTTTGACATTATACTGTACCTCTTCTGTTGGTTCCGTTTTTATTTTCATCTCTTTTTCTTGACTAGAAGTAGGAATTGTAGAACTACTGCATTGTCCCATTTTAGCGTCCACGCTTTCTACTTTAGGCTTCAACTCTTTGGAAAGCGGGTCCTTAACATCATCTTTATCTAACAGGTATCTTAGTAAAGCATTGTTCTCCTTCTTCTTTGGGCTCAGTTGCTCCTGTTTGACCGTGCCTTCTCCACAGGGGGCTGTATTACTGACATCATGATACGTGTCTTTACCAGTAGCTTCAGCTGTGATCTTGGCTACCTCTGCAGGAGAATTGCCATTTTGCAACAATTTATGTAAAATCCTGTGCTTCTCTTGCAGGAGTGACCCATGCACGTTTGAGGAGGAAGACACCCCTCCAGATGTTGAGGAGGAAACTCCTGAAGGACTGGTAACGTTGGTAGAAGATTCTTTACAGTTTGAGTCTAAAGGTGAGTTTGATGCTGTAGAATGTCCTCTTTCATCTGAGGAGCATGTGAGTAGCTGAAGCAGCTTTTTGTGCCCTTTACTTTCAGACGGTCCTCTCTGACTCTCAGATGCCTCCAGATTTCCCTCTTTACTATCTTTTTCGGTAAGGAGATCTCTGCTGTTTGACTGGCAGATAGAACTTTCCACTTGGTTTTGTTCACAATACAAACCAGAAGGGCTTTTAGAGTCCTGGGTACTTGATTTACTTTGCTGAGCTATGCTCATGTTTGGGGAATTATCCAATTTTGGACCTGGTGAAGAAAGTGTTGATAACAAGGAAGTTCCAACGCCCTCACTAATGGCTTGAAGAGCACTAAGAGAACTGCTGGAGAAAGTGCTGTTGCCGGTGTTGCTGGCAGATGCCATTGGAGAGTGCATACCTGTATCACAACACAGAGATCAAACTTATTAGACTGTCTGCATCTACCTTTCTTTGGGATTATATGACTGTCACATTGAGTTAACACTTTTTAAATAATTTTTCACCATGAAATTAGGTACGCTACAGTTCAGTAAATGCATACAAGGTCATATACAACAGTTAAAAAGGACGAATAATGGAATTTGGATAAAAGTGAGAGAAGACAGATTAAAAAAAAAAAGAAAAAATTATAGAGAAAATACCTGTAACTGGAGAAAATTGGTGTGAACTCATTTTTGGACTCCCTCGATTCCTTGGAGATACCATTAAATTCTGTTGGTTGGAAGTTAAACCAGGACTACCATGTGGTGGGCTACTTATATTTAACCCATAACTGTTGTTCTGATAGGCCGAGGACTGCATTCCAGGTCCAGAGTTCACTGGTGCCATATTAGCAGGGCCTCCGTATCGAGTGCTGCTGAGCTGCCCCACTGCACTGGGATCTCCCATACCATAGTTCCGGTTCTGCATCGGCACGCCTTGACCAGGTGACATGCTCATAAGGCCACCAACAGAATTTGTGTTTCCAGCCACAGGTGTTCTGACGTTTTGCCCAACTGAATTGGGATTTGGCCGATATCCATTTTGTTCTCTGTAAGTTCAACAACATCCCCAAAAAAGCCCAAGAAAATAAATTAAAACCTTCTTTGGAATTAAATGCTGCAAAGACAGTATAACATTATTAAGTAATTTTCCCTATATTTTCAAAGAAGAGCAGTGAGAATTCAAGCTTCCACAAAAGCAGAACTGAGGCATGCCACTCATTTATCCATGACAGGGCTCAGTCCTTTAGGTGATTTGGGTTCCAAATACATAGAGTATCACCCCTTCAAAAGCCTTTCATCAACAGTCATTAGAGATTTAGCAATTTAAATATCTCCCTTCTTTTCCTCCCTCCCTGAGTCAGTGCAAGACACCATTCTACTGTGCACACTAATGATGCCCTGAACAATCTCAGCTACTCATTTTCCAGCATCTGGAGGCACTTTAATGCCAGAAGCAGACAGATTCCCTCCAGAGTGGCGTTTCAATTATTCTTGCCATCCACGGGAACAGGTCACAATAAGTGCTGTTTAAGGTACATTTAACTTTGAGGCATCCATGATGCATCTGAGGGGTTTTGTTGTCATTCTAATCGGTCTGCAATTAAAAAGAGTAAGATAAAGCACGGAACTGAGCATTTCTATTTTCAGTGTTTCACCATTATAAATGTTAACCCAAAAGAATAATGAATACGTAATACAGACTCTATGCAGGTACTGATTAAAAAACCTCTCCTTTGCCTGCCACTGTCTTTCTGCCACATAGTTAAGTTGGGAGTATCAGTCTTAGGTTGACACATTTTATTTCTCTGCTCTGCAGCTCTGCTTCCCAAGATATTCCCCCTCTGAGTTTTAATCAGATAAAATATTTTGCCGTGCTGTTTTTTTCAGATACCTTCAAGGTCAGATATATTTTTAAAAGCGATGACACTTAAACAACAAACAGATACCACTGGTTTCACCTTTGAAGAAAGTGGGTAGAGACAAATCCATGGCGGTCATTAGTTACAGGATTCCGAAATAGTTTACTCTTGGTTTGCGCTGTCACTATAGTACCATCCGCTAAAGAAAACCGATACAACGGTGTTTCAGCATGACCTTGTGTATAAGCTGTAAGGGAAATACGCAAATACAGTTCATATTTTTCAAAAAATCAAGAATTATTAATATGCATTCTATAGATTTCTAACACAAAACCATTCATTTACTGAAGATTAATTTTTTTTTAATTTATTTTTTTTTCTAAAGAGACACACCCAAGATAGATATTCAGAGAAAGGAAGCATTCCGCATTTTCTCATGAATTAGTAGAGGGGAGATAAAAGCAAACCAGGTTATTTTGATGCTGCAGTATTCTGTGCTCACCATGCACAGCTGGCAAAGTTCTGCATTGGTTAACAGACTTCCAAGGCTAGCTTAGGAGGTTTCCATGGCTGCTTTTTGGGGAGAAGGAATAATCATCACTTAAATATTAATTGCACTAAAATACACAAGTAATTAATATGGAATGGAAATGAAACTTGGAAGCCTTCTGATGAAGTATTTTTGTATTTAAAAGTTCAAAGTTTTACTTCAATCAAAAAATGGTGGGAAACACTCCTTTTAATCTGAGCCCCAGATTTCTTGTTCATTTATGATTTATTTAATCATTTAAGTCAAAGAACTTCCAATGGAACGAAAACTCCATTTTCTGCTAGTATGAGTGTCTCTTTATTTAATACCCTCTCTACTTGAATCACTTTGTGAATTTTTCCATAAGGTTAGAGTTCAGAAAACTTAGAAAATGTAATCTCTCTTACTGAAGACAGTGCCTGTACTTCACTTTATCAAGGTTACCAAATTAGCATTATAAAATACGTAACACTGGAATAATGACAATATTTTGAACCCTTGTGTCCTGAATAAGAAAAAGGCATCAACACAACTGTTATCACCTTCTTTTATATACCACTATTATATATATATATATATATACACCACTATTCTTTAACAAAAGGAAGGATGAGTTAAAATAAAAAGAAAGTCAAACTAATATTAAAACAAAAATAAGAAGGTAATGATAATTAAGGATTGCATATTGTTATTACAGAAATATAGCTGTCAGTGTCATTGCTCTGCTCCATTGCTAGAAAAACAGCTTACTTCAGGCTGCCAGATCATGTATCTGATTTTCCATGAAAATTATCAAAACAGACACACTAGAAAAACAAAGTAACTTCCACCAGAATTTCTATTTCTCAAGAGGCCATCCTCCTTCAGCTTGTAAATATGAGTCACAGCAATTAATGCTAATAAAAAATATGGGGAAAAAAAGGAACACGGGCAGAATTTAGCATTTTTGGTTTTCAGAAAAGCATGCAGCCACGAGGAGAAGCAGCACAACTGAACACAACAAATGGATTTTTACCTTCGTGATAGTGGCGTTTGTTTGACCATGACTGTCCATCATTATGGCATAAGAACCTCTGAATGCACCGACGAATTATATCTTCAAAGCCAGGTCTCATGGAAGACCGTAATGAGTTTGTATCAATGTTGACAAGTTTGCCTGTAACGAGAAACACAAGTTAAGCTCTTTATGACACTTCTGTGTAATAAATACGGTACATGTTCATCAGCCTAACACCAAGAAGTTACATTCATGAATTATCTGCCGTATGAGAATATGATGCTGCTTGTTAAAATATCAATAATCAAAGGGATTTAGATAACTGAAGTAAGAGGAAGTTAAGCACCCACAGGCTAATGCCAGAGCTTTAGAAATTCTAGTCTCTGGTTACAGGCACTCGAAGGATGAATACACAATAGGATTTTCAACAATACCGACCAACTACATCCACAAATGAACATCATAAACACTAACTGGCATCTGAAAAAGCCCCATATAGATTATATAACTATTTCAATGTAAACAGCATAAAACACTTAAAACATTAGCTCATGTACTATATAAAAATACAAGCACTCTGAAGAACTTTCATTAGCTTCGGTTATTATTTAAGCTATTTCCTACATGTAAAAGAAAGCATCTGAAATGCTGCCAGGTTAAAACAAGTAATGCTTTATACCAAGCTGCCAAACAATAGCATACCAGCACAGAGACAGAACATGCACCCCACAGCTCTTTCTATACCTCACTGCCAACAATGGCATATTGCAAAAACCAGTTGGGAATTCTCAGTATGAGTTCTGATAGTCACTACAGATACAAGATTTATTCACAGACTTGATTTATTTAAAACAAGAGCACATGGACAAAAATAAGATAGCATCATACCTTCACCTTGAGTGGATTTCTCACCTGAAAGATCATGTCTTGTAATAAAGCTCTCTGGATTTGTTGGAAATACTCTTTCTGCGGTTGTGATACGACGAGCCACACAAATCATACAGGACTGCAAATCTGTGTTTTAAAAAAAGAATGTTTCATCTTTCATTTTTCTCCTGTTTTATTCTATCAAAGCATCTAATAAAATACCTGAAGTGTCTTTCATTCTTAAAATGGAAGTACAGACAATAAGAAATGAAGTGTTCGCATTCTGTTCCTACTTACTTAAGAACGGGTTGTAGAAGCTTCTAGCTATGGATTTTGCAACACATACCAAACACCAAAAAAGCTTTATTCAGCGATTTCTTTTGTACACAGTAATTCGACAAAATTTCCTACCTTCTCCTTCTTCCATCATAGCTCTTGGCTGAGATAAAGCAAAGCACTGCATTGTTTCATATCTTTGACGTATATCCTGGTGACTGCCTACATCTTCCAAAAGATCATGAGAGGTTTTCACCATCATCCGGCAATTGAACGTATGACTCTTCTGTCTGGGTGTTTCATTGGTCCAAGCAACTCCATTAACTTAAAAGAACACAAGAATTTGTAAAAAAAAAAAAAATCAAATAAAACCAATTCATAGCTGATTTTTCTTAATTTAGATACCTTGTTCCTAGGTAAAGATTTTAAAGAACATTTTAAGGTGCTTCCTCAATGTACCATCAGTTTTATATCTTGGTACAAAATTGCAGTATTAAGAACCAAGTGAAAACACCTCTTTCACTTACATGATGCTTTGAGTCACTTGGAGAGCTGAAAAGTCATTCACATATTTAAAAACCAAGCAGTTCCATTGGCTAGTCTTGAGGCATTAGGAAACATGTTCCTTTAGCATCCTTAAGTTACAGGTAAACAAATGGCAAAGGCATTATAATGTACAGTGTGAACTTCAAGCACATTTATTTCTAGCAGTGGGCTTTAATAAGAATACAGTAATATTTTTCAAGATTAACTTATTCTTGCAGTCAAATATTCTTTGAATAAGTAATCTGGGTTTAAAAGGTTGTTTTTTTTCTCTGATTGTTTTCAAAGAATCTAGTGACAATATAGTAAGTCAACTTTTATTACCTGAAGATTTAGGTAAGTTTTTAAGAAAGTCCTTCCGGTCCTCTTCATGTAAGATGCCATAGACACTTGTATTAACCAAATCTTCTTGCTTATATTGCAGGTACTGTGTGACATTTTCTGACACAAATACTATGTTCCCATCTCGATTTACGACAAACAGGAAACCATCCAATGCCTAAATATCAACATGAGAACACATCATATTAAGGCACACCACCTAATTCTGAATATGATTTAGTTTAAAAACTATGTAGGTGCTAAATGTCATTTCTTTTCCAGGGTAGAGCCATAGTTTGAATTTTTTCTCTGAGGAACATTGTATCTGCTAAGGAATTATTTCAATATTAAAAATCAATCTGTTCATTTGTTATTCCACTGAGCTTTTTCACAGTGGTAACCAGCCTTCTTGTTTCACTCTTGCATTATTTGAACACAAGATAATGAATTTGTACCATTATTTCAATAGCTGGCAAATGGAAACAAGAAGAAATTCGGTAGAAACAAGTAGTAAGAGATGAACATGAACACATTTCCTCAATGAGTGATGAGACAAGAGAGTTTATACATATCATTACATATACATACATATACATACATTTTATACATATCTTAAAATGCTGTATTTTCTTCACTGAAAGAAAAATACGATATCTGTGTAAGCAGTTATGTTTCAGAAGTGCTTTTTAATGGACTTGAAAATATAGGTTTGGCTTTCTAGGCATAAAGAAACAGTATCTGCAATGGACGTGTTTTTACAATTATTCTTAGGTTATTTTACCTGATGACAACATTTGCTTAAAATGTTTCACAATTCAGAAACACAAACCCTGATACACATCACAAACCTCTAGTTTTTGCAAAATCTCACCCATGTATTTTAATGCCTATACCCTGAAAAAAACAATATATCCCTCATATTACTAAGCACTGCTTTAGTAGCATTTTGTTAACGACTGCTGGAGAAAGTAAAGCACAAGAATGTAAGAACAGGCCAAATGCTATTCTTTTCTTTCCTTCTACAGGGTTTCAGCAAAATTAAGAAATGTGATAGATGTTATTCTTGACCCTTTTAAACATAGTCCTGTATAGTTCTTGCATACTATTTATTACTATATGATTGCAGACTTTATTATAATATTTTTCCCTTCCTGAAATATTTTTTTCCTTTGCAATTTACGAGGGCCTAACTTGTACTTGCCTGTAATAAAAGAGGTCCCAATGAATCCTTATCAATAACTCCTTGACCTGTAGAAGATACATCAGCTTTCTGAACATCATCATCATTAGAAACCGCTTTTCCTGAAACCCAAAAGATGTATTTTTCAGTAAAGCAACATTTCACTTGTAGACCACATTGCAATATTACAAGTCAGATTCCAGGAAGCATGTGAATAAAGGCAAATAAAGCACAACCGACAGAGGAGGTCTCCAATACTGTTAATTGCTTAGGATTAGAAAAAAATGCCAAAGTCTTTGCTCACGTAATTTGACTTGACAGTTAAAGTTGACAAGATCAACTTGTTTTGTGAACAACATTTCTTCTGCTGCTTTTGGGATCATCTGTCTGATGAATGCCTGTTGAATCTTTCCATGGCCATTAAACACACTCATTACACCTATCTCTTCCTTGTGGTTTTATTTTGATCATCTCATTATCATTGGTCACAGTCTTCAGATGCAATCATCGTTGTTCTACAAAAAGGTAGAACAATTAAATGAAAATATCCTAAATAAACTGTGGGGAAGGTGGACTGGGAATCCACACCAGGCAGCAGAATTACAGAAGACAAACAGAAAGCTTTGTTCTGAGGTACTTGCTGGCTAACTAAGCAAACTACAAGACGGGTACAACAACCTAGGGGAAGATTACCACATATTCAACTCTTTAATGAAACAGAATTATTACATTAGAGTACACTAGGAAGACCTTAAAAACAGAAGTTAAGATGAATTTTTAGAATTGTTTTAACATGTCTTCAAAATATGTGGCAATTTACCATGACAGGTAAAATATACACCATAGTACACTTGATTTTTTTTAATGTTTTACTGTCCAAAGGAAATATGTACACTTGGCAGTTAATAGTCATTGCGGGGCAGAGGTGGTGTGATGTTTAAAAAAAAAAAAAAAATCATATATATACCCCTCACTATACATTTCAAAGAACAGGTTTTGCACATATCTGTCCATTAAAAAAAACAACTAAAATTATTATGCCACTTCGGTTTACCCTAGGTGACAAAAATTCTCCTTAGTTGACTTGGCTATATCCTGAGTACAGCCAACTGTACTATTTAATCTCAAACTAAATGTATTTTAAATATATTGGAGCCCAATACTTACCCATTTAGGAAGCATGTCTTAAACATCACAAGAAAACAAAGCAAAGTCCATACAAACATAATAGAAAAAAACAGCAATAAAAATCAATGTATCTGATTGGAGGTGTGCCCCATAAGAAACCTGGTATCTTTTAAGAAATTAATTTTGAAACACAAAACTCCCTTTAAATAGTGCCTTGAAGTGAAAGACAACAGTACATATTCTTCAGAGCAGTGGGTATTTGGTATTCCATACCAGCAGGTGGTACAGTACCACTTGCTTTCAGTTTGTCTGAGGACCAGTGTAAGCTCTCCTAGTGTTTTCAGGAAACCGCTAAGAAAGGCCATACGAAGTTTTAAAGTTCTGATTCCCATTAAAAAGTGATGGCAAATACTCGTCTATTTTTAAACAGAAAATTATTTAAGGCATATTAAAGGACTGATTCAAGTCAAAGTCTGAAGACTTTCTCAGGTACATGCTATTATGAAAACCTCCATTTCCCCAAGTAAATAATGCTTTGGAAAAGGTATCATAATAAAATAAATTTATTTGACTCAGCAGGGACTGTACCTTGCTCTTTTATCTGTCGAATCTGTCTCACGGTTTCTTTCAAAATAGCACATTTGTCTGGTTTGACATTGAAATTGTCAATGTCGCTGAGATTAGCAGATATCAGTTCAGCCAGTTCTTCAATGTATTTGCTTTCCTGCTCACGCCGACGCTTCTCACCGCTGCAGGTCAGACTAGGAACCAAAAGCATCATTTCATATATTTACATTCCACCATATGCAAAAGCTCTGCTCACTCTGTGAACTTGAACGTACTTCATGTAACACCTACCTATCAAAACTAGGGAGTAGTCATTCTTCCAGCAAACATAAATCTGAAGGGGGGGGGGTGTCTGTGTCTGTGTGTCTGTGTTTTGTTACACTGAATCTTGGCTCATGTCTTGTGGAGCTTTTAAGAATTTTAAGCACAAATTTATCTTCAGAAGACATGAGAAAGCTATTCATCAATAGAAAAAAAATCCTCCTGTGATTACTGCATCATCAAATTTAATGACAACAGCAATTGCCTGTTATAAAATTGCAACACTCAGCCAGAAAGTATATTTTAACCTTAAAACTTACTTTAGATTTATCATTTATTAGAGAAATGAAATAGAATTTTAACATTCTATGAAATCACTTTGATTTGCTTGTAATGAGAAGGGGATAGCTCAGAAATCTCTAGTCATCAGGACAAAAATTCCATCTCAACATCCAAGAAAAGCAGAATCTCAGACAACCTAATGGTGCTGGAGAGTCTCTCCCTGAAATTCCTCTTCTTGCATAGATTATAATGTGCTGAGTAAAGGCACTATCTACAGCCTAAATCAACAGAGAGAACAGTGTCATGCACAGGGTATGCCAGGAGTAGGAAAAAGAGGACTCAGGAGAAAGGGAAAGGGCAAGAATGGGCACACTGAGGGAATAAAAAATAAAAAATTAATATTCTTTGAGACCAGAACAAGTGAAAGAGTTAGGAAAGTATACATGGACCAATATTGGAGAAATACCTGAGAAAGCAGGGGCTTAAAGATAAAGAAAGATAATGAAGGAAGACAAACTGAAACCCCAAATGGGTTCTTGAATGGACGGATAGACACTGGAGAAAGGGAAAGAGACATTGAAATGGACAACAACCACAGAGAGACACTGGGATACGGTGGGAGAATCTGAGGATCTCACACACCATCGGTTGCATGATGGATGCAATGAGCATGGGACAGTGAGGATGTATATAAAAGGGAGAAATATGAGTACACACGATGCCTTCTATTTTGGTGAAACTGAAAAGAAACTTTTTAGAGGTTAATACTCTGTGGGAACAAGAAAGGAAAGGATAACACAGCACACTTAAGGTGTAGTGGAAAACAACGAGGTTGAAGAAGGACAGAAAACAGAGTCCCTCAGATAGTGATCTCGGACAGCGTTGAGTGAGGGGCAGGAAGACAGCACAGATTGCCAAAATTTGAGACAAACTTGCAAAGAATTAGTCTGGAGAAATGAAAGTAAAAAAAAAAAAAAAAATCATTTAAAAACTGCTCAGTCTATTGCGGTATTCTCTGCTGACCACAACCACCTGAAATGAGGCCTGTCAAATCAATTACCAGATATAAGATGCTGCCTTTAAAATTTCTGTGAAGCAAGAAGTTTTCCTTCTTTTGCCTTGCAATCACAGCTTCACTGATTCCTTGTATGTTCACTCTGTTAAGATTTCGACAAGAGTCTAATTATAGAGCACAGTTATCAGCTTTGGCATATCTACACAGAATATTAAAGCTGTTTATCTTCACAAAAGAAGCTGGTCTAGTGAATTTTTCAAATTAACAAAATGATTAGTTAGAACTTACTCTAAATTGCAATGAGGACTTGAAAAATATTTTTTTTAAAACTCATTAAAGAAAAAGGTCTATATAAACCTACCTTGCACCCGGTGTATCACAGGGCAATGGCTTGCGCTTCCTTGACTCATTGGTCAAGCTATCCAAGGAGTTTTCTCCTAACCCACTCATCTTGACCATGCATCAGCAACTAAAAGCAATAAAATAAGAATTGTGAATGAACCTCTCAAATAATAATTCAAAACAAAGAGAACTTATCAGAACTTTATCAGATTTATACGTGAGTATTTTTACTGGAAATTCATATATCTTTTTACTCTGCAGAACAGGATCTGGGCACCCTGGTGAAGAAGAAGTTAGTTAAACACAAAGTCAGCAGTTTACCCTTACAGCAAAGAAAACCAATGACTTAGAAAGGCACCTAGTCAGCTAAGTGCTTCCTGGACATGACATCTAAAAAGAGTAATGTGCGTGTTACTTCTGATGTACTAACCTTGACTGATTGGGTTTTTTGCTTACTGGCTTTTTGTGGCAAAAAAAAAATAAATAAAAAATACTACTGCTACAGTTCTTTACAAAGTCTGAAGTGAAAGGGCAAAGACACACAAGAACGTATTTGCAAGAAGCAGCACAGAGGTTGCTTGCAATAGCTGATCCTGTTCCTGCAGGATGTTAGCTATGAGAGCGGAGTTAAAAAGGACAGCATTCTTAGAGCAGTACAAGCCTCTGAACACAAGACAGGAGAAAGGACTGCTGGCTGTGCCGAGGAGCAGACACTGGATTATTCTGGCATGTATACAGAGCTCAGAAATAAAATGGCACCTCCTGAAAGCACGAGTTCTCTTTGCAGCTAAACAGATGTCATGTTGTTTAGCAAAAAAATGGTATTCCTAACCAATCCTCATCCCAATTGACAGGTATTAGGAGAAGGAGGATAATATACTTTAAGTATCACAATAAAACTGAAAACAACAGTAAAACATAAACTTGCATTTGAAATAAGCAATTACAAAAGATGCCTAACACCGTAACTATGGTCATGGACCACACAGATAAGAAGTTGGGTTTACATCTAAATACTTGAGACAAAACCAAGATGAATAAGACAAAACCCGATATACTGAGAGATGGAAGAGCAAGCCTGAAGACTTTTATTCAATGATACATTCCTCCAGGGCAGAAACCTCTGAAATACATTTATAGTGGCCCACCTGACATGACATTCAGGAAAAATAAACCATTACTCCACTAGATGACAGTATAGCCTTGAACAACTGCAGGGATGAGATTTACTTTTTTTGTTTTTTTTTAATTGAGCCGCTGAATGAAAAAACTACTAGCTTAACAAATCAGCAGTTTAAACAAAACGATTATAGGAACTGGTTGTGATTATGCAAAAAGCAGTTGTCACTCAACAGAACATATGACTCGAAGTCTTATGGCTACAGACTCCGTGGCTAAGGCTGAATCCCGAGAGTCACCCCAAGGTGACACACGAGGCGACACACACACCCACTCCAGGAGTGGTGCTTCCCTCCCTGGGACTGCTCTCCCAGGCAGAGTACAGAGCTACAGCGGAAAGAGAGAGGAAGCGCTTAAAATACAAGACTTCAGGACAGCTCAGGAAGGGTGTGGGCACAGCAAGTATGTCAGAATCCAAGAGTAAATTCTATTTAATACAAGGAAAGATTTAAAACACATTAAATAGCCGAAAATTTGAGCTAGGACAGACATTTCACCACAATGTAATCTTGCAGGTAAGAGGGTTGCATTAGATGTTTTAGAACAGAAACGTAATTTCTAGTTTAACATCCACCAGTACTGACGGATAACTCACAAAATGATTAAACAGAAAACCAAATTTATTACATTTTGTCTCAGAAACACAACACGTATCAGAGAATAAAACCCTTCTTCTATTTAAGAAAACCTTTCAGTGCCTAAATATAGAAGCTTGGAGAAGGAAGGAAAAAATTAGGTAATTCACGTAGGCTGTTTTCCTACTATTACACCCGAGTAGCTTGGGGTAGTTTATTCAAGGCTGAAGCTGCAGAGTTCCTGCACATGTATTTCCCTTTCCCTAGGAGTACCATTACAAGCTGGGAAGGCATCGAATGCCTACAAGAACTCTGTAACTGTTCAGCTAAGAAAATTACAGAAGCTGCTTCCCAATACAGATGGATTTACAGTACAAATTGTTAACAGTCAAACTAATTTCCCTTCTACAGGAAATAGTCACAAAAGAAGCTATTATTCAGTGAGTTAATAATGAAAGAAATTACCAGTTAAAAAGTACCAGGTGCTATATTTATTGAGTGAATATGAACCTAGAATTTCTAACGGGCTAAAAAGTTTTTCCAAAAAGAAATCTACTTTGGGGGTTTGGGGGAGTTTTCCTCAGGTTATTATCTCAAAATACAGCTCCAAAACACAGCTTTCAAAAGTTAAAATTTTTTTGCATTTTTACTATTAAAAGAAAAAAAAAAAGTTTACCACAGCCATCTTTGTAAACTAACTGGCAATAGCATTATTTCTTGCTCAGGAATCTATAACGCCGGCTAGAAAGACTCCTCTGCTAGTTATACTGCACAATATTAATTACTGAAGTAATGCATTTTTTAAAGAAAATAATTACACAGTGAAATTCTTTCTATTATTTGCCTAATTAAAATAAATCTAAAAGCTAGTTTATTTCACTACTAAAACCTAGGCAAACATAAGAAATCATGATAAACTTTACGTAAGTATGAATTACCCAAAACACAGGAATTAGAATAATATTCTCTGACAGAAGATTATTACTTAGAATAACAGAAATACTGATATTACAGCAACCACTTCCATGGAAAATCTCGCAATTGTTCTGCTATTTTTCTTCAAAGTTGCAGCATGTCCACGCTCCAGAAGTGGATGGCAAACCTACTGCACACAAGGGTAACTAACAGTGGGTCTGTATTATGAACTTGAGCTATTAGGTTCTTTTAAATGAAATTAGGATGCAAGAAGCTATGGCAGACTAGTTACATGTAAGGATGAAGAAATGCTGAATGTAAATTCCATCCAGTGATAAACAACTAAATTTTTCTAAAATTTATGTCTTCCTAGTTTATATAATTCAGAGTTGGGACTGCCGAATGTCAAAGCCAGGTACCGAATGAACAATGATTCCTGTGTATACAATAATATGAAAATGTTTGCTAGTCTGATGTCATCAGCCCCAGCAACTAATTTTAATTTCTAAATTAAACTGCCCATGCTACTCCAATGTATTGGAATACTTTGTCATATTAACCAAACATTTAATAAAATAAAAGTGTTCTATACTATGCTATTGAAAACAGATGACATAAGCCACACTTTGTTCTGTCCAGCACGAGTTTTCAAAAAGTTATTTGGAAAAACAAAGGCTTAGCTCTTGCCAACTAATTGAGAAAGGTATACATTTGCATGCAATAGAGAATGTTAAAGTTGAATCCCCCCAAAATTTATGCTTAAAGCAAATTTGATAAAAACCCAAATGACACAAGAGATGGTTCAAAGTAAGTCATTGTTAAATTCCAGGAGTTATAGCAGTAAGGAGCCAGAGACAGTCTTAACCCCATTAATGGGGTGGAACCAAAAGCAGCAACATTTGAAGAAAAAGTTCCAAACTTTTATGATTATTTGCAAATACTACGTACTAGTTTCTGCAGTACTGTTTATCTTTTCAGATATAATCCTAAATTTCCAAAATCTTTTTTCACTTCTCAAAAAAAAGGAGAAACCAGAAAACAGAAAAAAAGAAATACATTCTTGCTCATCAGTAAGTGCACTGAGAAAAAAATCTTTGACCTTATTAATAAGGTGTACACATCTACATCCTTTGCAATGAACTATGTACTTCTACATGTCAGGTCCCTTCATTTTGCAGTAAGAGTCATAGATGGATTGTTAAAAAGGTAACAATTTTTGCATGTGACAGGTAAAACAAGTTCTAGTAGTTATTAATCCATGAATTGCAACAATATATATACAACTTTCCAAACAAAGCCACAGATTTTACAGAAATCAGCAGCATTTAAGACTATCATTTTCCAATCTGCCAGAGTTTCAATATATTGACAAACTGAAAAACAAAGGGTAAATAAAATCTTCTAAAATTCTGTCCTGGACCACCAAGAAAAGGATGCACATATCCACAATACAGTATGTTTGAAATTGGGAAAGTTCCTAAAGCCATTTCCTAGCGAGCATTCGAGTCAAAAGGACGTCGAGAAGTACTAAGCACAGTAAGTAGAAAGTTTTCAGCTTGCTAGGACACTTTCTTCCCTTGTCTCACCTCACCCTCACACAAGTAGAAAAGCTACTAACTCAATGGCATCCACTAGATCACTTGCTGCTAGTTTGTCTTTCAATGCACTGGTTTCCTTCTCCAACACAAGTGCCATTCCCTCACGCCCATATTGTCAGTAGCTGTAGATGAAAGCCCTATTCACCATATAGCACCTGGCAAATGGGAAGGTTCGGGCCTAACAGGGGCCCCAAATATAAAAAATAATAGGCTTCAGATTTAGGGGTTTTATTTATGTAGCTGAAATAGTCGACCACAAACACGCAAAAAAACCAACCACAAAAAAAAAAAACCACACCACAAAGCACAACTATACGATACTGATTTAAAACATATCCAAACTACTTTAAAAATTGTATTATTTGCATAAAAATATTTTTAGTACTTCTTTGGTCTCATGAAACCATCAACTTTTTCCTATACTAAATATATATACTCATAGTATCTCGCATGCTTAGATCTTCTGTCTAAGCTAATTTCTTGTTTGAAAAATTCACTAGAGAAAAAGCATAAACTGGCTCTTAGGATTTCCCACAGAGCCCTTTTCAATGAATCATGAAGATGGTCTGGAATTTTTTTAATTGTATATAATGTTACAATATTAAATATAATCCTCCTTTCTACAAACCAAGACATAAGTCACAGTTTTTTAAGATGCAATTGGTTATACACCGACTGGCTTATGCTAAGAGAAGCCTCAAATATTTAAATTGTATTTGATACAAATAAAACTATAGGACATTCCATTCAGCAACTCAGTATTCTTAGAGAAAATGTTACTTCTAATGTATGTTTCCCTCTAACACATACATATAAAAAGTATGATAGCCTTCCAGTGAAACTTCTGATTGAAAATAGTCTAGAAACTACGCAAAGATTCTTTTGGTATAAGTCTGACCACAGATGCGACTGATGTTTCCATTTACATAGATAGGAATCCACAAAAAAACAAACTTAGAAAACTCACTTTCTGGCAGTGGTGATTTAAGGGGCTTTTTCTTTTTTTCCTTCCTTCTTCCCTCTCTTCTTCCTTTTTAAGAACATGCTTCTTATATACACAATTTGTAAATTGTGGCTTTAAAAATTGTGAGGCAATAACTGTTCAGGTACATATAGTCCAAATATGAAATCAGTCACTTACTTGTCCTCAGCAAACACTCAAGTACAGCATATTTTTCAGAGCACCTTCAGAATCAGAAGTCATTTTATGTCACATCCTGAAAAACAAAAAAGGTTGTACTTAAAACAAAAAGTAGTGCTTTCTTTTCAATTTGTTCATCTATTACCTTACCAAAAAGTAAACACTCAATATTGAGATATTTTAATATTAAATGAGTTTAAAACTTACTTACAGTAACTATAAATAATTGTCATCTTTGCGACATGCTAAACAGCTCACAGGTCTGAATCTGAACATCACAAATGCCACCTAGAGTAAGCTAGATTTCCTTGCACATAAGAACTAAACATTTATTTTAAAGGCAATTTCTCAATTTATTTTTTTTTTACATTGGAAGAAATAATGAAACTGCTGTAGAAGTTTGATCTCAGTAACTTTTAAATCTTAATATAAAAAGTTGCGGTCCCAAATTAATTATTTTGTAAAGTTACAACTGGCAAGAAAAATGAAGTGTGTAGCCACTCTGTGCCTGCCTGTCCACACAGCTTGGTACACAACTATTATATGAGACTAGGAGACTCTTTTCAGAGCTATGAACACTTTGGTTTCTGTTACTCTGTTTTTCTATGAACTTCTAGGAATGATTAATCCATATTATCATGTATTTTATACAAGGTATGATTAAGTGTACTAATTAGTGAGATTCTGGGCCTCTATAGAGAATTACAGTAACTTAGAAAAAGTTCTAAGCAACAGCTGTGTGATTGAATTGATTTACTGAAAACTGCTTAAAGCACCATGTAAAGCAGAGGCTGTTGAAGTTAATTAGAAAAATAAATTGCTCTTGGGAAATATTTATGAGATATTCACATGTAAGCACACACCATAGTCCTATCCAAAATCAAGAGGTTCAGAACTGGTACTTCTACCCAGACTGCTTAATAGGTAATCACTAGTAGGCAGGTAAAGGAGTTTTATTCAAGTAGCTCATTTCTTAAGAAACTAGACTGAAGCTTTTCATAACAACTGGTCACATATGAATTCATCTGCTGTTTTAACCATCCCTTTGACAATACTGATTGTAGTTTTATTTATATCAACTGGAATTACCAATTAGAAGGTTGATTGACAATACGGTCACATGAAAGTAAGCATCAAGAGTAAACTGTCTCCTAATTAAAGGCTTCTATAATATCATTT
Source organism: Baryphthengus martii (assembly GCA_013396935.1). NCBI lineage: Eukaryota > Metazoa > Chordata > Aves > Coraciiformes > Momotidae > Baryphthengus > Baryphthengus martii. Next base: position 411,549 of record VWZK01018896.1, read on the forward strand.
TATGCTAAATCAACCTCTGCTAATCATGGAAACCAGAACAAAAGCACACAAACAAAAAAAAAGAAAAATCAAAGAAATCTTAAGATGCAGTACCAGAAACATTTGGACATGATGGAAAATGAAATTCTTCAGCTGCTCATTTCCATAAAAGTGCTAAATTTGACCTATACTACACTCAGTAAGACCTTCCCTGGGATGGTCTTATATCCAACAAGGGCTATTTTCTGATGTCTCTACTGGACAGAAATTATGAAACAAAACGATATCATAAATTACATTCGCTATTCAGTTTTATGCACAGGGTTTTTTCCTCAAATTTCTGCACCACCTTGATAAACCAGCGAACACACCTTTGCAAGAACAGAAGTCATTCAACAGAATCACTGACAAAGAGTCTCACTGCAAAGTTAACCTATGCAGGAGAAATGAACAGCATAAAACCACTTAAAAGTGGGAGATGCCATACCTGCAAGTATCAAAAGGGTTCTGTATAACTGGAAATGCAAGGAAAAAGAGAACCCCCTGAAAATATATTAAGTTGAAGATCACATCAAAATCATAACACTATTTAAATCAGTTTTAGAATATTTCTTTTATATTCCTCTCAAGTAAATACTCATTCCATGGATGTCAACATTTGAGCTGTTTAAACAGAAGATAGACTACAACTCCTCACAGAAGTACTGCGGCAAAGTAACTAAAAAATAACCTTTTGAATAATCTGAAGGGTCTTGAAGGGTTAGAAAAACATCTAGAGTGGCACGTGCACTAATTTGGTCTGCCCAAACACTGCAGAGAACCGTCCTGTGAGAACTGTTAACTGGCAGGGTAACCTAGACAGATACTGTAAATTCTGTTCTACAGACCAGGTTGAAATTAAAACAAGGAATGACAACCCTATCTAGTAAACCAAACAAAAAGTTAACACCAAACGCTACGGTAAAATTTTACCATGTATCAAAAGTAGGTTAGACCTCAAGTTATTACCACTGTAAATAAAAACAGGATGTTAAAATTCTAAAACCTATTAAGTCATTCCATTGTTAGCATCTATGGCATTTAAATGAAAAAAATAAAACACATCCCTCTTTTTTGAGTAATACTTGGGGGTTTTCTGCTAATGAAAGCCCAAACTCTTACATATTGAAAGTTGACCATTCAACCTGTTATCCTTATGCTAACCCTACAGGCTACCCCTTCTGAGTACAGAGATAACAGCCAAGTTCTTCACTTTCTTAATGGAAAAGATATTTTATTTCAACACTGTTTTCTGTCCTGCTTCACACGAATTAGTTTAGGTTATTAGAGTCCCTGCATTATGGCACAGTCATGCACTGAGCGACTGGAAGTCTTAGAGCATATTCTAAAAGAGCTCGGCATTTGGGGCCGTGCAGTCAGATTGTCCCTCGGCTCTCACCACACCAGTCCCAGCCTCAACACATGAGCGCACTATTTCCTATCTAAAAACCGCTCACCCAGAAACCAAGAGTGCTCACACAAAACCAGCGTTCAGCATGTTTTGATCTCAATGAGCTCAACACAGTGACCTTCAACCAATTTCCCCACTTTCAGGAAGAGCTCCAGAGATCCTCAGGTCACACCGTAGAAGCCAGGCATCCAGCAGAGCCTGCCTACCAAATTCAAGTGTACATAGGGGCCATTTTTCCACCCCGTTTTTAAAACGCAGAAAAGAGATTAAATCAGCATTTGGATGGTATAGCTAAGTGACCAGCCTTATTGTTGCCTGTGGCACAGACAACAGAAACATGATATAGTTTTTAAGATTAAAAAGATACGTGTCAAGTGTGCCAGATACGGTAAACGCAATGGCTGCTTTTTGAAAGAAGATATAAAAAGGACTGTATCTGTAATCCTTCTTAAACGTTCTAGAGATAACTAATGCCCTGTTTAAAAAAGAAATGAAATACAATATACTACATTTCAAACTATAGTACATTAAAAAAAAACAAAACACACCAAACAAAAAACACCAAAACCCAAGCAAACCAAACCCAAACCAAACCAACATCTGAAACACTATTAAACCTCCAGGAGTGGGAAAAATGCAGCAGATAAAAAATGTCATTGAACCTTAACAAGAGCTTTCCAAATATGCAATTCCAATGAAAAATACTACTGAAACAGATAATGAGACTCAAGTACACTGAGTTAAAGAGATTTTGGTGCACTGTAACTGTTTTGTACTAACACGTCTTATCTTTTAAGAATAAAGATACTACACTTACATTATGAAGCAAACAGCAAACTATATTGTTCATTGTATGGATACATAATTATCCTAATCTAGCACTGCCATCTGTACAATAACTCACAGAATTCTATTACAAAACATATACACATTTGATCATTTTCCACTCTTTTTTTCCCCAACTCTTGAGTCAAAAAAGTAATTTACTAGATAATAAATAACCGACTTGGAGACTTCACTGAATCAGGGCTGTCAGGTTTGGGTTTTGTGGTGTTGTTTTTTGAAAAATAAAAAAGGTGCCATCTCTAATCTGGTAGCCAGTGAAGCACACCTTGCTGCAACATGTTAAATAACCTTAACCCAGCACACATCCTTTTTATATTCTACATTCTGTCTTAGGGAGACTATAATTTTTCAGGCCTTGTCAGGTTTCATTTACCAATTCCCCTGCAGTGTTTAGTAAGCACTATGCACTCCGCTGCTATTTTTCAGACATGACAATTAACTTGAGCCTTGTTCACTTTGCATATATTAAAATGACAGGACACTTGCAGTTAAAGGATGGTCAGAGATGGAACACACTCGGAGCGCGTCTCCTGTTCCTCTGATAAATAATGCGTGCGTTCTATTTTTGGAATGTCATTACTTGTTAATTTGTTTCCTATACATCCCAGTTTACTACTCACAACAACAGATACAAGGCCCTGTTACAACAAACAAAATGTATGAAAGAGAAAAGCGAGGTTCCGCTGAACTCACTGTTATAAAAAAGACTGCTCTTTATCTTCATGCCTTCACCATACACCGCTCAACACTGGTAAAAATTTCTCACCTGTCAGCTTCGACACAAAGCACTGTGGTGGTTACTGCCTCGCATCACAGGTCCAAAGACGTGAGCCACATTCGAGACTCAGAATAACTGCTGCACTCAGCACCCAGCTGGGGAAAGGTATCCAACTTATTTGGCTAGGTATGTTTGTCAGGAGGTATCTTTCTAAGTAAAAAGGCAAGTGGGCACGATGCACCCGCACCACCTACTTGAATGACACGGGCAACAAGAATTGGTGTGTTCAAGCACAGCAGGCCAAAAAATACCGAAGGTGGCCTTTAACCTTCACTAAATTTCCAAGCTGCTGTACTGGAAAAAGTAATTTGGGTTTTCGATAGAGCTGATGGCAGCAGTGGGGTGTTCTAATATATTTAGAAGGTTTTTAACACAAGTCAGTCCTCACAGACTTGTATCCTGAGGAGTTAGTAAACAGTTGCTTTAAAAAAGACAAATTAAAAATTTACTAAACATGTACAAAAAGAAAAAAAAAACCCTAGCTCAAATACCGCAAAGAAAGAAACAGGATGTGATGTCTAGGCTACTATAATCGGACTTGATACCTACTTAACTGGTAAGAAACCACAGAACACCACCATTCTTTTCTGTACATCCAGACACTTTAACAGTAGAAGAAACTCAGGCAAGTCAGTACCTGACTGAAATACGTACGCTCTACTGACGTTTTTGATTAGCTTTTAATGAAGTTCTAAAAGTGGAAAACACTTCTTCCCACCATCCTTGCCAAAACCAGTGGATACTATGGAAAGTGATTTTACTGTGACCACTACACAAACCTCCCCATTACTAACAGCAACAAAAATTCTTTACAAAATTTGTACTTTATATAGAAAGTGTCCCATTTACAAGACAAAACCCCCTTGCCTGAGCTCGCAAGGGAATACCAACACAGCAGCATTGCAGAGTCACTTTCCAGCTCTATATACACCCAATTCAGACTTGACTCCGCGCAATTCGACGCACGACAGAATCCGCAGTAGGTTACTAAATAGAATGCAAGCTGTACAATGCATCTCTACATATTACAATGTCGGCTAAATTAGGAATTAAGATGTAAATAATTCACATAGTTTGCTAAAATGGAATTATGTCATCTCAAATTATTTAAGATCAGTCCACAGTGCGTAATCTCTCTAAATTAGAAAAGGACATGAATTAAGAATCTTACAACATGAAATTGTTTGACCACATGTCTGAAAACATTATTTACACATTTTTAATCATTTCTAATTCTTTGTTTTGTTTTTAAGCAGATATATTAACTTACCTGATGAAAACTAGTCTTCATGCGTTATCAATGTACGACTTCATATAATTTTGACCACTGCAGATTATAACAGTGATCACCTTTTGAGCACAAACTTTAATCACTGCCATTATAAAGAAAATGTCCAATGCAAGGGGGTGATTGCCAAGTAACAAACATATAAAAGGCAAACAAAAAGTGATAAAACTACTAGAAGATATTAGATGAAATTCATGGCATAACTTATAAAATTGGCAGAATCATACTTTATGAGAACAAAAATCAAATGTAAATATAGGTGGGGGCTTTTCCTTACAGAAACCAGTAGCTCCTGTAAGAAAACAAAGTGACAGAGACTTTTTCCTACACGATCTGATAAAGATACGAAAGCTCTTATCTTAATTTAACAATGACTAAGGAATTTGTTTTCCCTTAAAAGGGAGGAAACAACTTCCCAAACAGTTTCAATATAGGAAGAATTCCATCTGCAAGTTTTCAGTAGCAACAACTTTCATTTTCTTTGAGGTAGCTACAGACTATTTCAAAACCAGAGAGTACTTACCAAGTTCTTGGTAAAAAACAGGAAATGTAATCATCTAAACTGAGTTTGTCTCACTAAATACACACAATCCTTTCTCCAAGGCATCAACAAGTCCATTCCTTTTCCCGAGCTCTGAATGTGCCATCAGCAAGTCCATTCTCCTTCCTGAGACTCTGAATGGGTTCCCATACATTTTTCTGTACTATATGCATGACACTTTTTTTGTTCTGTCATTCTACCCTACCAGTGTCTCTTGGAAGAAAAGACTACTTGCTGGATTCCTAGAGAGCCAACTTCAACACAACTATAGTATTACAATTAGCATTAACTCATTCAGTGCTCTGGCATTGTTACAGTCGAAGCAGATCCTATCGTGCCAAAATCCTACTCATTTTACAGAGATCACGGGTCTTATACGAAACACGTTTAAAATGCGATCAATTAAAAATCAGAATTTTCCAAAGTAGCAGTTAAAAATTGGGAAAAATATCATCAGTTTCCTGGTAAAAACCTGTCTATTACAAGCTTTGAGACAAAAGTCATTTTACACTTGGATCAAAACCTCTAACAATATTGAAATGCCTTCAGACAAGAGGAAAAACTGACTGGTTTGGACAGAATGAAACATTTACTGCACCCACTATCAGTTTCTGACATGTGATCTCTATCAAGTAGATGCCAAACTTAATGTCACCTTTTGAACTTGTACAAGCAATACCCAGAAAAGCATTCAGGAGAGATTAATTTGTTGCATTTTCCTCAGTTATTATTAGCAATGGATGTTCATCCCCAGTATTGCCAATCTGGTCTTTGAATCTAGTATGTGAATTGAAAGTATTCATCAATTCAGTTGATATGGAGACTGGCTTTCAAGAAAGCTGCTTATTTGTAGTAGTAAACACTTTCAAGTGTCAAGTTGCAGAGCACAAATATTTTTGAATCAGAATTGCACAGCTGAAAAAGCCATTCTAACTACTCTTTTTAGATCTGCATATATAAAAAGCAAGCCTTTCAATTAAAAGGCAAATCTCTCAAAAGCTATAAGCAATCTAGAATTTTTGCAATTTTCTAATCATAGTTTTGTTTCCCCTGTTCTACTTTGGGCAACTGTTCATCTTGGGAGATCAGATGTGATCGGTTGATGCTCATGTGTCTTAAACTGATTTGCCATTAATCATCCCACCATACATTTAGCCTATCAGCCTGTTCACTTCATCTGCCATTTCCTAGCACTTGAATAATCACAAATCATTAAGAGGCACAGGAGTTTATCAACAGCTGGAAACCGCAAATCCTTGAAAAGAACAGCCCTGATGCTTCTGAGTATTTCTAAGTGACTCGGTCATATTTTGCCTCCGTGGAAGTACCGGGGAACAGTAAAATAAAATAGTCGCTGTACTTATACCAAGTTTCTTGGCAGGTATTGCAGACTTCTAACAAAGTGAACCTTTTGTTAGGTGGATACTACAAAGGAGACTATTTTCAGCCAAACTGACCAAGTGAGGCAAGTTCTTACACTCAACATGAAAACCTCTGAAGCGAAAATGCTTGAACATGAAATACATCAGATCAACTTAAAATTTACTGGAATGTCCTGGCCATCGATAGAAAGAGCCTCTTTGATTCTGGCTACTAGAAAGCAAACCTTTCACTTTTATGAATGATACAAAATTAGGTCTAGAAAATATGCAATCCGGTGCTGCAAGAATCTTTTATGTTAGTGTCTAGAGAACAATCTTTTGCTCTGCATTTATAAGAACATAATTTGATATTAATCTTGAAAAAACTCCAGTCTTTCAAGACTTCCATTGCACAAATACCAAGAAAACACCACGATATAATTCTCAATGAAATACTTTGGTTCAAGTCTTTATGATGCTTCAAAGACAGATAGTGGTATTAGTAGCAGCTACATGTAAGCAAATTAATAGAGAGAAATAAGCCTTGCCAGTGGTGCTCTGAGTTCACAGCAGATGAGCTCCAATACCAAATCATCCTTACAGAAATTTCTGTCCCTCTTCCTAAATACTCAAAGCTAGTTCTACAAAACATTCCATTGATTACCTTCTTTAAAACGCATGGCAAATTGTGTGGCCTGCTGTCATGAATTTGCAGCTAGCTGAAACACACACCACTGTCACAAAAATATTTGAGGGAATAGTATTCCCTTATTACAAAATAACAACAAACACAAACAACAGTGAGAAGCAGCCTAAATAACCGAGCTGACATGTCCAGATTTAATCACAGCAGCCTGTAAACCAACTAGAAATTATGGTGTATATGCGGATCTTTTACCTTTTGAGTGTTCTTATCTTAAAAAGCAGGACTAGACAATAGGCAAAACTCAGCCTACAGTAGTGAAGTGTCACCCAGCATACTGTAAACATGTTAGTTTTAACTGAAAAATAAAATAGCCAACCATAAAAGGATGTTGGTACAAGACAGTTCAGAGATAAAATGCAAAGCACAAAAGTTTCCTGTTTCCGTAAATGCTTCCTATTTCTACAGACGAATAGCGTATCTGAGGATCACATAATTTGTTTGCTTACAGAAAAAAAAAATCGTTTTTAATGAAGACCACTGCTACTGACTGCTCAACTCAACCACCTGCATATCCGTGCAACTAATACGGTCCAAGAGCAGACACAAATTGCCTACTATGACATCTCAGTGTGCAGAGCCAAAAGTCGGAACACACGTGGGGTTCCAGGTCCTTCAAAGAAAGCCACAGCCATGCTTAGAGCTAAACCATAAATTCATTGTCCTGACAGACAGGGAATCTGGTATTGATTAAACTGGTATTAATCTCAAAATACAACAAAAATATAAATTTTGAAATGAGAATATGTAAAAATAGATGTATTTATTTTAAATCAGTCATTCCTAATACTCCCAGTTGTTTTAACAGTACAGATGAACATACCTGACTTTCATGTCTAGGAAGAAAAAAGCATAAATACAGCTATAAAATTCTTTCACTTGCACACTTGCATTTCACACTAAAACTGCACACTCCCTTGGTGATAATTTTTAAGCCAACTATCTCCAAGATGATAAAATGTATTTGTTGGAGGAAACTAATTTTGCCATATTTTGCCATAAATTTCTGGTATCTACACATACATGGCCAGCTAAATCTTCTTCTCACTCAAGTAGAATAATATAAAGATTATTTGTGACCTAAATTTCTTTTTGTATAGCCTATGCCAATTTGCCTGAGAAAGGAATCAAAGGAGTCGCGGTCATTAGAGCTGCAAGAGAGAAAAGAACCCAGAAGAGTGTACACATCTGTGACATCTCAATATGAATAGAGACAATAGGCGCCTTATCCAGCTAGAATGGAGGGTGTGGGGGAGGAAGGCTTGCAAGCCTATTTGGTTTGTAACATGAAGATGTGAACGATTCTGTAAAATGCAGTTAGGAAGCATTATGTGCCATAACTAAATTAGTCTTATTTCTTGCTGAGCTTCTGAGTTGAATTCAGTTTTTAAGAATCCGGTGGAAGTCACGAAACTGACTCAAACACAGAGGAAAAAAAGAAAAGAAAATAGGAGTCTTTGCAGAAAGAGAAGAAAAAGTAAGCGGGTAGGTATGATGGACACATTTGCAAAAGCGATCAAACAAAAGGGCAAATCCGTGGAAAAAAATAAAGCCTAGCATTTCTATGGGCCTCAAAAAACATTATTGCCTGGCCATCAGAAAAAGTAGATCAGGAAACAAAAAAAAAAAAAAAAGAGACTGAATTCTTACTAGAATTCACCACATGTTTATCGATTAAAACACAGAGGACTTTCTAAATTTCACTCCACATTCGATACCGTATTTAGGGGATCTTTATAAGATCAACAGGAGTGCTACTTAAAATTAATTGGCTTTGCTACTGTTAAGTTCAAAAAGGTCTTTCAAATGTTAAACTTCATTTTTAATAAGACTTCTTTATTAGGAACACGCATTGGCATACTAAAGAGACTTAGCATTACAATCACTGAAAATTCCAAGCTATTTAAAACTTAAATTTAAAAGTAGATTTTCAAACTTAGAAGTCTTGAGTTACATTATATGAATTGAGTGAAGATTTAATTTCCAAAAGTATTCAGAATTCTGCCAAAACACTTTTGCACATTAAACACACACAGACTGCATGACATACATATTCTAAAATTTCTAGCACATTATAATACTGTATTTATTTCTTTATTATATCACATCATTTGTAGCTCCAGTTCAAAGTATTAAACCAAAATATCTTAAATAGACCTAATGGGGAAAAAAATGGAAGTCAGCACACTGATCAGTTAATGCTTGTGCGCACAAATCAAAGAAAATCTCAAAGATGGTATTACTCTCCTATAAAGTTGCTTGTGTTCAAAAAAACAATATATGCAGCTTAGCAGCAGTGTGGAATATTCAATTTATCCATCGCTACTGATATGTGAAGACATCACCAACCCCCACCCCAGCCCTCAGGATGGAAAAGTGATTACATTGTCACTGTCCGACTGTACTGTGATGACAATAGTGAGAGAGGGGGAAAAAAAAAGGATGCTGGCTCTCAAGCGAATTCTGGATAATAGCCGATACACCCACACAGCTTTTGGAGCAGAAAACAAAAACATCAAACACACCCTATCCAGATCTGTAAGAAAGTTAAGGGGTATACCACAGGGAAAAGGTTAACACTGAAAAAGTGGAAAGCTTGTCTACATGGGAAGAACTGAAACACCCATAGAACATGGTAAATTGAATGTAAACAGGAAATACAGGACTAAAAAAAGACTGAGAACAGCGTCTTGCACCAAACTCTGACTGATAATAAAAAGATGTTTAAACAACACATTAGAAGCAGGAAGTCAGCTAGGGAGACAGTGGACCTCTTCGTGGCAAAGGCATAAAATGGGAATTCGGAAAGAATAAAGCCATAGTTCTGAAAACCTCCCCATGTTGGCCTTCACCACTGAAGATACTGGAAAGATTCCCACGTCCAGCATTTCTTTGTAGCAAACTGGCTGGAAAAGCCAAAATAATTTTAAGGCATTACAGAAACAGAATTAAACCAGACAGCCACACATAAGGGGTTGATCAGTCACGATATCCTTCATGATCCCCATCAGTCAGGGCACCCGTCATCCAAGAAGGGGTTCAAATATGAATCTTCAGAACTGGTGGCCCCACTGCACAATCAGTCATCACAAACGGTGGCTGCACCAGAGGACTGACAGGTGACCAGTGGAGCTCCTACTGACGTAGGGAAATCTAGAGAAATCTAACAACACGCATGTCTTGACTGACTTCCAGCCATAGTAAGATGGTAGAAGCGATGAGAAAGAATAATAGCACTGCACACACAAATAAACGTCTGCAGAAAAAAAGCCAATGTGGCACGCCTTCTGAGCAGGGAAAGCTCATTTGAGGTAAAAAAAGAAGGATGCACAGAATTACAGTGTGACCTGTATGATCCTCAGACTGATCTAATATTTCTTGTCATTTTACATTTGTTAAAACTTGTAAAAAGGTGGGTTTTTTGGTTTTGGTCTGTTGGTTGTTTTGGTTTGGTTTTTTTAATATTTGAATTGCTTTAGTACAGTGGCAAAAAACTACCTACCCATATAATCTATTTTACCCAGGGAACTTGTACAGAGGCTTCTTTGCCAGTATGAAACGTGACTTTACCAAGGTTTGTTAACAGAGCTTTACCAGGAAGCTTCCCTAGTAATAGATTAAGAAAAACTAGTGGGATCAAAATGGCACTATCATTCTGAACATCTAAAAGTCAAAGCTTCAACCATTTATGAGCCAGAGGTCTATGAAAGAAGAGTGAAGAGAGTTCAGTGAAACCCTGAATTGTGCAACTTGGGTTTTTGGTGATTTTTTTACTATTTTGCCTTTACAGCTATACATAATTAAAACCTCACGTTTCTCTCCTTATTTAAACAAACAAAAATGCAAAATAATAATAAAAAAGGTGGCTTCTAGATTTAAGCTCCCTCCTTGGTTGCTTCTCTATTTTCTTTACTCAGACCTCAAGGTAAACTGCCGATACTTTCAAATTTTCTTTTACAATGCTGGGGGAATGGAATCAGTTTTTCTTTTTAAGTGAAAAATGAGATGCTTTGCTATTTGTGTCACTGTCACAGTTGGGGTTTCAAGAGAAAGAGCAAATATAATGAGATTTGAAAAAAAAAACCAAATCTGGCAATACTGCAGTCTGCAACAGAGACATACAAATGTGAAGAAAAAGCAAATGTTTTCCTTCCTATATTTAACTAAGAAGTATTTTAATATGAAAAATTTTAAACACTACATTACCTTTGACTTCTAACTGTAAGAACTGCTTCAAGAAAAAAAAAATACAGTTATTTAGGTCATGAACAAATAAAAATAAGCAAATGAACCTAGGAGGAAAACAAAAGTATTTTAAAGAAATGAAGAGAAGTAACTGACTACCAGCACATTGTGAGAAACTCTGCAGAGAAAGGATCTGTCAAACTCCAACCGCCAGGCTTGTTTCCATGGCCATACCAATAAGACACCAGATCTACATTACACTTACCTCAGAACAAAGCAAATGGACTTAAAACACCTAAATGGACTTAAACCGCCCTAATATTAGATAAATTCCTTACAGCAAATGTTCATCTGGAAATGTTGCAATACTATAATCAGAAAAGTCTAAAAAGAGTGGCATAGTAATACTGATAGATAGAGAGATACCGTGTAGGTAAACACAAACAATTGTGCAATGGGTGTACAGGTTCCTTAACTAGGGAATGGTAATAGAGTCTGGCCAATTTATCTGAAAATTACCTGTGTGCTAATGATCTCCTTTCTTTTCTAGACTGATTTTAAGTGAATGAATGTATATATATGAAATATATGAAAGTAGAAAAGCTATTTAAGATTAACCAGGCAACCCATGAGAGAATATACTGCAACCACTCTACCTATACTCCAGCATATTTGAGATTTTTCACTCATCTAGAACAGAAAAATGAGTTTTGCACTAGCAATAGTAAACTCATACAACAGTAAAATTAGTTTTGCACACAATCATTGTTGCAACAACACAGCACAAAAATGGATGTTATCACAGCATGCTAATTTCACCATGTTCCCTGCTATCATTTGCTCTTCAGTATCAGTGACCAGCCTTACATACGTTTACACTTGTATAAAATGAAGAAAGCATGCCAAATTCTAACTCAGAAAGAAAGCTGCTTACTTTTAAGATCTCCATGTGCTTGCCCTTCCATCAGCCCCACTTTGGCAATAGGTGTATTACAACTGTGAAATAGAGACTGTAGAGCTGTAACTAGGACTCGCCAAGAAAGGACCCACAAGCTTCAAATCACTACAACAAAATACTTTATTTGCTACCTTCGAACCAAAGAAAACCAAAAAATTCAAAGCATTACCAGCACCACGATGACAGCGTGTGATTGGAAAAAGAAATCACATCAGTTTGCAAGAAAGTAATCCAAAATAGCTCAAGAAAAGTCACATATGAGCAGCTTTCCCCAGTAAAAGAGGTGCCTCTGTACACAGAACATTAGTGCTCTTGAGCACGTGTACATTGGGGGCAACGCACGGAAGAAAGACTTTACAGGATACAAGTATATAAACGCGGTCTGACAAGGGGAGAAGTTAACTCTTGTAAGAGATCCATTTGTTCATCATTCTACCAGTACTCCACGAACAGTAGACAAATTATGAGGGATATTATAGAATCATAGAATCATAGAATCGTTGAGGCTGGAATAGACCTCTGAGATCATCAAGTCCAGCCTATGAACCCAACACGACAACACCTAGCTAGACCATGGCACTAAGTGCCACATCCAATCTTTCCTTAAACACCTCCAGGGATGGCGACTCCACCACCTCCCTGGGCAGTCCATTCCAGCGCCTAATGACCCTTTCCATGAGGAAGTGCTTCCTAATATCCAACCTAAACCTCCCCTGGCGCAGCTTAAGAGAAAATTTTGCTAAAGAGAAAAATGGATCTTCTGAACTCCCTGCAATATACAGATAGTCACAAGTAACTAAAACCAGTCATTCTTGCACAATTACACTAACTTCTTATTCCTGTTTATAAAAGCACATTTGCTGCTGTTCTTCCAGCTTATTTTGCCTGCAAAACCAAATTTTACTAGACGTCAGTTTAGAGTTCTCATCAATCAAAACATAAAACTAAACAAAAAGTCAGCTTTTTTCTTGTTACTTTTCTTTTAAACTTTTAAAATGTCATAAATCAATGCACTTATTTCTTTAAATGAATGTGTAAAGCTTTTAAGGACGGTAGTTTAAATCTATGGATTATTTCAAGACCAACAAGCTCAAGAAAGACACCTATTTTGTGTTGTCATCTTACTTTGACTTGTTTGTGGCTTGTATGACCTTTAATACCTGGTTAGGCATTAGTGACATCTTGAAATGATCCGACAAAAGTAACTCCACATTTTAAATTCAGCAAATAAATGGGGAGAATTTGAAAGCTGCTACAATTATGACCACAATTTTGGCTGATGTCAATTCAAAACAATGCAGAAAATACAGTGAGTCCATTCTACCTCTTAGGAGTGTTTGAAATCAACTAATGCTTAGAACCCTTCTGCTTCAAAACAGGAGCAAAAAAATCTCATCTTGAATCTCCAATTTTTAACAAACTGGTCCAGCAACGTCTGAACTCCCAAGCGCCTTCAGACTTTATCTTTTGACTTCAGCAATTTGGATATTATTTAAAGAAAGGAAGAAAATTATTTCTTAGGTCATCTGGAATGATGTAGAAGCAACAAACTAAAAATATTTGATGTGCACGTTAGCAACGTTAGTATGAACTATTTAGTAAGAGAAAGAATTGCACCTTACACCGCTGATCAGCAAATCAAACGATGACCATCACAATCACAGCCATTTGCTCTTTAGGAGTCACCTACAGTTTCAAGTTACCTGGCATCGGAGCAGTGGGATCTGTTTAGCACTACACTGAGTTACTGCAGTAACTAAGAGCCTAAAAATAGACCAGTAAACCACCTAGACGAGCAAAACATTCGTTAAATATGAAAATAATCATTTATTCCTTGCAATTCTCTCTTTAAGAGAATTACTAAGCAAGAATCATCACGTACAAAGTTTTGAACATTTCACGGCAATCACATAATTCTTCATAATATTTAAAGCAAGTAGAACAAGGTTTTCATTATTTGGCCAATGCACCCACACCGTTTACACAGATATCAAACTGACTACCAGATAATTTGTTCATCAAGGAAAAGAAAATGCACCTTGTGGTTTCTTTTTTTTAAAGAGAAGCTTTAGGATTTCATTCTAATAAAAAAAAAGCATTTTTACTGTCTTTAATTTCATTATTTCTAGCAAACATATGCTAGTAAAAGAGAATCAGGCATTCAAAACAATCCTGTATACTGAAAGTCTGGTGGAATAGGGAAAACAAGCGAAAAACATCTTGAAGTTTTACACATTACTTACTATTTTACATTATAGTGCCAGTTTACAAAATTATAACGTTGTGACTAAATTTGATAAACAAAAATCATTATGGGTTTACAGTTTGGATTTTCATCTTAACGAGAGTTAACATCTTTAGAACAAAATGTTCAAAGCTGCAAGACATATGCTGAACATGTGTATACATGTAAAGCTTTGAAAGCACTTAAAAATGTGAGAATGAGTAAAGCTCATGTTACCCTTGATAAATGTCAGCTGTCAGGCATCACAGCCCAACACACACTACTTTTTTCCACAAACTAGAGCCCAGAAAAATGCAATTTTTACTTCACCAGCTGAATACAATGCATTATACATGGCAACATCTACGCAAGGTCAAAAGTTTAGTGTTTTCAAATTTTAAGTTCCAAAGCAGGGTATTGTTACACAGAGAGAATCAGCACATTGAAATTAATAGAAGTATTACCCAAAACCCCTGGTAAAGTGACATTCAACGCCCTAATATACACGTTCTACCAAAATGGACACACGTGGTAATGTACACGAAAGAGGAAAAAAACAAAGTTTTTCTTATATCCACGACCAATTATGTATTTTTAGAGTTAAATTTTATTTGAACATTTTCTGCTATAGTAAATCACTCATTATAAAATTATTTTTGCACCTTGCAGAATTAGCCCAAGAAACTGAGCAAAGTCTTGGAAGGCTAGCTATACATTAAAGGGCTGGAGAAGGATCAGGTCAGCAGAACTTTCCATTAAGAAATGTTACTTTTTAATGTGATAAAAATACATCAATCAACTCTATCTACAGTGTAGATGGTCCACTTAAATACTATGTATTTCCCAGCTTCCCTATTTGAAATGATGTCTAATTTATCATTCTGTGTACAAAAAAATAATTACTATGCCACCATTATCATGCCAAATAGAGAAATGTACTTTAAAAATGTCACTGTGATTACCATGTTAACAAGTAGGTTTCTTCTTCCACCGTTAAGTTTGAAGCACTGTGACAGTATTTCATGAATTTTTCTTAAAAGTATTAGCTAGTTTTCCTGAGCAGGTTAAAAGTTCAGTGTATTGAAAGATTATGAAATACACGTGTCATATCAACGCCTTTCCCTCTCTGTGTAGGGAAATACTTCAGTAGTAAGTATTTTGATCCATTGAAATTTCACATACCTCTACTGGGATTTTCACGAGCAGTTAGCATTGGTCTAAGTCTGGTTCTGTTAATTCAGTGAGAATTTTACCACCACTGCCAGCAGAAATACTAAGGCTGAAAGTAGTATTTATTTCAAAAATTCATCTTCACCAGGGGGTTAAAAAAAAAACAACAAACCACCAAAGAAAAACAAACAAAAAAAACCCACAACACTTCAACCTGAGTATTTTTATTAAGCTCAAAGAGAAAGATACAGTAAATCATGTTCTCCTATCAGAAGACCTGAATTTTATTTAGAACTAGTTCCCAAGTTATTTAGAAATATAGGTGTGCACCATACACAGAGCCAAGCAAAACAGATAAAGTATCTCTGTTTGCTCAACAAACACCTTTTAAGAATGTTCTGGTACTATGATCTTTGTTTAACTTGGTATCTGAATTGGAGCAAATCCTATTTAAAATTCTTATTCTAGTCTACTTGATTTTTTCTAAGAATGTCAATAGCAAACCTACAATGCCCACATATTTTTATTTTAAAAAGACACACTTTTTACACACCGTCTCCTACTTATTTATGGTTATAAGTAATCTAAATGATCTTTCATCAACCACACTGAACAGTGTCGCAAAAATAGAACAGTAACTGCTGAAAGCAGTGGCAACTTCACTGCTAGACTTACTACAATTGAATTCTTTCTAGTACTGTAAACATCAAAACATCCTTCAAGAACAAAAGTGACAAGTGCTAATCAGAGCAAACTGTTGAGCTTCAGCAGAACATGAAACTCTTCAGACTTCTTATGGTATAAGAAAGCGTATGAAGTATGAAAAGCCCTCTGCACATCTAATTTACAGTATTCATTTCATCATTTCTGAAACCAACACTGGTGATGTGAAATTAGATCTAAACAATCAAGGCAGAAAAATCTAATGAAAAGACTGTAACCTGAAATAAGTTGCCTATTAATACTATCAAAAAGATGAATAGTTCCAAAGAGTAACATTTTTATGTTGTTTCAAAATAAATACCTAACATTACATACTAACTAAATGCTATAGCCCTCAAAGCAACATTTCAAAATGGGTACCTTCAAAGAGACACATTAGTAAATATCACCCATATTAGTGTGACAGACATAAAAAAGGAAAGAAGGACATAAAAAACTGTCAAATTAAGGACTGCAGTGCACCTCTATCAGTACTTCAGTTTTAAAGCATTACAGAAGATGTACAACACTTCACTGAGAACTCTCACATTTTTTCTTAGTCTGTAAATGATATATTTCCTTCTACCCTCACATCTTTTAGGAGGACTGCTAGATGACTTAGTTCATTCTACAGCAAAACCTGGCATACTTAAAACCATAGTGAAGTTTAGTTTGGATGAGAGTTAAACTTCATCCCTCTCTCCTGGAAGAGTTAAACACTACTAGCTATTAATTATAACACTGCCTTGGATTACAGGATTGCACATCCTGCAGTTTTGCAGTAAACACCAAACAGTTATTTTTACTGCTTTGCACATCTTTCCCAGCTTGAGATGTTCTTTAAAATTCAAGGATCTTTAGGGAACTCTGTAGATGAGAGAAGATTTCCTACTGTCTTTGGGCAAATGAAGAGGTTACCCCTTCCTGCCCTGCCATTGCTGCCCGGCCAGCTACTCATTGACAAGTGGCTCACTATTAGCTACTACCATGCCACACATCACAGGGCAGCATTTTAAGCAAAATGAAACTGGTATGAAACTAGAACATCATTCTGCAAAGTGCTGTGGTTCAGGATTGACAATTAACTGTCACACAGCACAAGCAGGGCAGAAGTTCTGCAGTTTCTCATCAGAGATACTAAGACCCTACTAAAACATTGTCTTAGGTCTGCCAGTTTACAGGACTGAAAAAAACAACTTTAAAGCACTTTTAAGAAAGGTTGGGTTTTTAATGATTGCACTTTGAAGACACATTTGAATTAAGCAAAGACTAATTTTGCTTTTACAATCACGCAAGTCAGTATTTTCCTATCTTAGCGTCACTGAATGACTAGCAGCCTTCAAAGTGTCTCAGAAGCTACCCTGAAACTTTATGAAACCGTCAACTGAAGAACACTATGAAGATGGCAGGAATAGTATACTACATAAAATAGTATCATTAAAAAATATTAATCTTGCTCTAACAGACCATAAAAGCAAGCAACAAACAGAATTGCAACTTAGAATACTTCCAGAAAGCTCGGAAAGGTCTTCTGTATACCTCAAAAAACATAATTAATATTTACATTATGTACCTATAAAATAACAAGAAAACAAAAGAAAACAATTATTTCCTTCAAATAGTGTTCCTGGCACTAACGTTCATTATCAATACCTGTTTGCCACAGAAATACAGACTTCATTATGTTGTATCATAGCAGAGCCTCACCTCATTCAGTACTGAAAAAGGCTGAATCTACCAAAGGAAGGTTTTAGCTTCCAGGAATCAAGAGGAAACGAATATATACCACATAATATCCTTATAAACTATAAATATTCTTTTATTTAAAAATACAAAAATGTTTTTAGAATGCTAATAAGTTGTCTGATATCATGTGTTTGCTAAGTGTATAAGTGATTTTTTTTTTCTTGATTAATTTTAAATGTGTGTGGGGGGTTTGTATTGCATTTAAAGGACGCCTCCACTGTCCCCCCCATAAAGCACACTCCAGTCTGGTTTTACATGTCATGCTGTATTATTCAGCTTCTGAAAACCTCAAGCATTTATTTTCTCTCCAAATGGTCTCTTCTGCCTCTTAATGCAAATTTCATATTGATCTAGAATTTCTTCATTTTCAACTTTAGGGTATTTCAAAATCGTACTCCTCTGTCTGAAATTCTCAATTCTAATCCTGTCACAACACCGCATGAGCAATGTTGACACGGGACCCAGGAGGACATTACATCGGTGGTAGAAAATCAAGGTGAAAAACAAAAGAAATGTAAAACAAAGAGACAGAACTGCTTTTCCTACTTTAACAGTATTGTGGAGCAAAGAAGGGGAATGACAGCTTTTGAAATAACAAATCACCTCATGAATATTCTATACAAGAAGCTGAAAAGGAGAAAAAGAAGCATTAAAGTTACTGACATATTTAATATATATAATCTCAAAGTACTAATTCAAAATTCCAGAAATTAGTATTACCAGAAAACATCACTATCTACATGGGTACTTTTCTTATGAAAACATTGATAGAGTAATTAAAAAGGATACTGTGACCATTACAGAGCTTGCAATTCGCCTTCCTCCTCCACTTGCACAGCCAGGATAATTCAGTTTTGCCCCTCCATTTTTAATTACATTACATAGTCAATGAAGAAAAAGCAACACTATTTCTACCCTGTAAGTTACTAGAAATTCCTCCTTCAAATAAAATAAATTTATTTTGTTTTTGCAATTGTCCATGTTCAGTACAAACAGTCCTTTTTCCTGCCTAGGACAGACAAAGCTTAGCACTAGAAAAAAAAATTTAAATAAGCATCACTAATTTTCCAATTCTCTATCACACAGCCCTGAGGTCTATTATTAAAGAACATCGGTTCTAGTGCTGGAAATGGGAATATGTTTAAATAGCAACACTCAATGTGAAAAATACTCACCCTCTATTTTCACAGCATCATTACCAAAAGGCTATGAGAGTACGTGGAGCCAGCAAGACAAAAGACATACCATTTTTGCTGGCATATCATTTTTGCTTTGAAACTATTTCTTTTTGTCAAATCATAGATTTCTCGGGACAAGGTAAAGACATACCTTGAGAACTAAAACGGTCTAGGGTAAGAATTACCCTATTATTGTTTTTTATAAGGATTATTGCATTGTGCTTTTAACTTATTTACCTTGAAGGAATCTATGCATTCCTAACTGCCAACTGATAGGAGAGAGCAAACAGCAGGCATGGTGCAATGATACATCGGGAAGAGATTTTGACACCACAAACTGTAAAGCTGACCCCTTCTGTTGTCTTAGCCTTCCAGATCTACACTTCAGCAGACAACTGTACAGACAGACAGCTACACGCCACAAATGAGCCAATGCAACAGTTACGGAGCACTTCAGCCAGTCTTCTGTTTTCCTTCCTCCATCTGTTCAGAGATGTGGTCTCTCTACTATTATAAATTCATGTACTGCTTTGAAAAACAGCCAGATAGGTTAGACTGATTATTATCCTAAAGGACAAGCACTGGATGCTCAATAAACATCAGAAGCAAAGTTTACAGAAATCGGGAGTTCACAACAAAATAGGATAGATAAGACCACTTTCCCAGAACGTACACAAAAAAAAAAAGACCTTAATGTGAATGGCAGAGGGGGTTTTCTATATTAGCATGTGGAATTTCTTTGAGTAATCCTGTCCTGTCCCACCCTCACTCCCTAGCAGAAAAGGTGAGGGAATGAACACATTGATTAATCTACTTTTTTTACCGTCTTTTAAGAAACCGCTGCTATAAACCTGCTCCTAGGTCAGAGCAAAACTGGACCTGGAAGTTGGTGGGAAGTGTTTTGAGGATCATTAAACCTGGTTAAAGTACTTCCCAGGAAAGATATGTCTCCATTTCTAATACAGCTCTTCAAAGAGGGATTTCCATTCCTGAAACCCAATCCATTATTGTTGCAGAAGACAACTGTTTGTTGTCTACTGAACTATTGTTCACTCATCACTGGAGATTTGCAACAAGGATGCAGACAGAACAGCTTTGAGACGACGAGCCTACTGAGGAAGAAGCAGAGAAAAACTTCTTATTGCACCTCATGATGAAACACCTGGACTGCAGTGAGTTTCATTACCAACTAAAACAGAAATAAAAGCAGAGAAGACAGAGATACAATGGCAGTGTTTTAAAAACAAACCAAAACCAAGATCCAACTACTAGAGGTGTACTCTTTTTCAGCTTCATTGGTGCGAGCACAACAGTTAGGAGCTGATTAAGTGCCAAGTGGCAAGCTTTAATACTAGATACGAGAGTCCTGCTCACTGGACGACTCCATAATCAAAGCCAGTAGGCTGAAAGGTAATACGACTGCAGAAATTTGAAGCACACAGTAGAAGTATTGATGAGTTTTGCAATATAAAGTAATTTTCCAAATTGAGAGGTTGTGCTCTAGAACTTCTTCTAAGTCATCTTTCTATTCTTCAGTAAAACATGACAATAGCAACTACTTTCTGTAGATAACAGAAAGAATAGATGAAAACACCATGGCATGAACTTTCTACATTTCTCATTCACAGTTTGGAATCTTGATGCCAGAGAAAATTCTAAAAGGGCAGCTCCAAAGTAGCTGGTAATTCCCCCAGAAATGTAACCAACCTCAAAATCTACTCTGAATAAACACAGAATAAACCAGTACAGAACTCCATAGTTCATTTTCAGCTTGTGACTGCTTATTTAACTCTTTTTATTTACAAAA
This sequence comes from Baryphthengus martii, assembly GCA_013396935.1. Taxonomy (NCBI): domain Eukaryota; kingdom Metazoa; phylum Chordata; class Aves; order Coraciiformes; family Momotidae; genus Baryphthengus; species Baryphthengus martii. Next base: position 432,465 of record VWZK01018896.1, read on the forward strand.
TGTATTGGCAGTATCCCTGATATTTCTCTTCCTGGCCCTTTATTAGAAGTAAAGGTTACACCAGTGATGTTCTCATGAGCAGCAGTGAACTCTGATTAGTAGGCTTCAAGACCAAGCTCCCCAAAGCAGGACACTTTGAAGTTACAGGATTTACAAATCCGGTGAAGTTTGTATTTCTTTGGCTTGAGAGTCAGTGCTCATTTTTTTTTGCCAGTTTCCCACTCTAGTGTTGGCATATGCAGTAATATTTTTAGAGATCACTGATTTCTAACACTAAAATGCATGTACATCTAATGTTACAGCTGTTGAAAAGAAACCCTTCACAGAGACATTTAAATGACACTTCAGAACTGGGGTTCACAAGTGATTCTTCGTCCCTCACAGTTGTTACGCACTCTTCTTTTCTTTGGCGGAGCATTTATTCCCTCTCACTACGATCAGCAGTACGATTTGCAGCTTGGCTGTGAAGGCAGCCGAACTGCCATGAAACGGGCAATGAGAAGCAGACAGGACACACACAGGCGCAGGGAGGACAGAACAAAGAATCACAGGGAGCGGGGAAAAATAAACTATATAATAGCTGCTGCTTGGGAACACTAGCTGGAACAAACAGGGAGGCCAACAACTATCATTACAGGCGCATGTTTCTTTTGCCGTCGCAAGGAGAATTGCACACAAGAGGGGGCAGGGGATCTGCTATTAATCATATTATATTCATTGTTCCCTTGATGCTGCTGGCAATGCTTCAGGAGACTCCCTCAATTCCCAGATAAAACTGCAGCAAGAAAAGCAGCGCTCCGAGAACGGCCCACACTGAACCTTCAGAGCGTTGTCCTACTGCGCTAACGCCGCCTGTAACCTAAACGCTTCGTAACCACCGAACTGCTTATTGAACTGAATTTTTTAAAAATCCAAATGGCAGCAGTTGAGAGTTCCTCCCCACCCCAATCTCTCATTAGGAAAATGAACACATTGTATAAATCTGATGAAACTATTTGCAAGAACAAGCCACTAGAGAGGTGAAAACATCAGCCAGAAGTAGTCAGGAATCAAGTTTCTCCGTTGAGGAAGAGTTTTGAATGTTATCTCTGAGGAAGGTGCTGAGTGACTCCTTGATTAAGTGGCACTTAACATTCAGCAAGTTTAATGTTCCAGCAAGAACAGCAGGCCGATACCTGTGCCTGGGAGTGGGGGAGGGAGAAAATGGCAGCTGATGCAGTAAAGTAACCAAGTCAGCTATTCTTTTGTCAGTGAAAAGACAGACATGTTTAAGGGCAAAAGAAACGTCGCTTAACAAAATCTTGTGTTCATATTTCATTGGAAACGTAATGCTGCTTTAATTTGTCTGGTCTGGCAAAGCTACAGAGGGAAGGCAAATTTTCTTGACCACAGATATTTTTTAATTTTTTTTGTGTCAAACTGTGCATAGTATGGAAATGACACACACTAATTAGGTTAAGAATTTGTTAGCAATTTTTATTTGGGTAGGGTGACCAGCATTGGTTACCATGAGCCCCTGATGCTTTGCAAGTTGGCAGTGAAGTTCAGCCAGCACTACGTATCTCCCAGACAGACTAAATATATTCTTCTGTTTAAGGAAGATGCAGAAAAATAGAAAAAGTTACCGTTAGGTAAATATGTGATTATTACTACTTAGTTCGTAAGTTGGTGTAATAATGAGACACTTTTACCTCGGATTTCAGAAAGCAGAAACCACGTTAATTTTACAGACACGGATCCGCATTTATTAAGCAGCAGAGCTGCTGCAGCCAGCGTGCCGGGTGATTCATCCGCCCTTCCCTACTTGCTAATTAGCCGTGATAGCATCAATTTGGTGGTGGCTGATTTTGTGGGGGTTTTTGCCTTTTATTTTTTTTTTTTTTTTACCCACACAAAAAACCATCTTGGAAGTTGAACGATGAACTCCTACTTGTTTACTAGTCGGAGTTTTCGACCGGAGCCGGTAGCAGCAGTTACGCATAGCCCAGCGTTCCCGTTAGCTGGACACGCAAACTGTTGGCTTGTGCTTGTCCTCCCCCTCCCCTGGAGAGGCTGCATGCGGCACGGCACGATCACAGAGAATAAATACAGGAAAAGGGGGGAAAAAAAGCCCTCTGCTCTTGGCAAGGGGAAGGCGTTCCACAAGAACTGCTCCAAGGTCAAAAGTTTACGGTGGTTTCAATTTCACCTTTCCGCAGCCAATGAGCGCGCAGCGGCTCCAGACAGAACCGCGGGCGGCAGCGCGGCCCTTAACTCCTTCCGAGCCGGGCCGGGCCGGGCCGGGCCTGCCGCAGCACCCACCCCCGGAGCAGCCGAGGCGGAAAGCTCCGGGCCTCGTCTTCCCTTCCAGCAACGTGGACAGATAGAGCACCCAGCGAGCCGAGCGTTTCTCGTAGCATGGAACTCAGAGGGAGCCGGGGCTGTGCAGGGGCGGTGCGCCAGGAGTCCAAATGAAGAGCTGCACAAGTGGGTCCCCCCTTACCCCCGTGTTAAATTCCTGCCCTGGTTTTCAACTACGGGGCGGGGCTGAGCTGAGGCAGGAGCAAAGCAGCGCTGAACGGGGGAGCTGGAAGAAACAGCGTTGAGATCGTGCTGGCAAAACAGGAAAGACTGACCTTGCGAAAGGGGAGGGAGGGAAGGAGAACACCAGCACGGAGTTGTCAGAAAGGATTCCGAATGTGCATCCAGAGCCGCCTGATTTACTTTGCTGTTTGTCAGACAAGCAAACAATATTGCCCTGGAATAAGGCTGGGCAGCCCAAGGAGTACTGCTGCCCGCAGTCCAGTTCCCACAGTGCCATTAATAATACCCTGCTTCAAAATGTTGACTTCAGAGCAAGTCATCCTCCATCTATTCCAAGAAGGATGTACATTGAAATTGTGGCTCTTGGGTACAACAATTGTCAGCTCTTCAGTCTTGCCCAGGAAAACAAGTAATACCTAGTCACAGAAGTGGAAAATGGTCTGGACACAAGACATTTGTAATAGATAGTCTTGCTTTGGCATGGAAAAAAACCAAGATGCACCTTGGTCTCCACTCATTTTAAGGTTACAGAGCTAGGGGAAGAACGTAGAACAGGCTTCTTGCTTCACTGTATGCCTCTGTTCTGTATCAATGGTTCCAAGTTGTTTTCTCCTGATCAGTAGTTCTAGTTCAAAATTTTAACTGAGAGAATTAAGACTTCAGCTTTCCTTGGTCAGAATATCATCACTAGCAATGTATTGTTTCATCTCAGGAATTACTGACTCAGTGAATCAGTCCATGGTGGGCTATACTAAAAATCTGTGCTGGGACCAGCTTTATTCTCTGTGAGATTGATGAAAATGCTGGTGACAGCACATACTGAATGACACAATCTATGATTGTGTTTTGGCATCCACTTGATCTTGGAAAGTCAGTGTCGATTGCACTTACGCATGGAGAGTAACAGATTTATCATCCTTTCATTGGCCTTGCAGACTACAAGGAAAGAGGACTAAAAGCACTCAGTGAACATGTGGGTAAAGAGTTCTCGGTTTGCTGCAATAAACAATATAATGTGAGGCAACCTGAAGAGAAGTGTATAAAGCAGGCAGTTAAGGAAAATTCAGCAGAGAAGTAACCTAAGAGTACGCTCAACAGAGCAGGAAAGGGTAGGATTACACAGAGATATTGAAATGAATGATTAGCAACTCTCACTTGATACCAAGTAGAATGGCAAGACATTGCGCACATTTGCAAGGTAAACACCATAAAATTAAACCATTCCAAAACAGGCAGCGGTCAAGTCAGGAAGTACTTGAGAACATACATGTTGGCATACTTAGATTTTCAACACACTGCAAGAAAGAATGACAAGCCTGAATACAATTGTGAAGAGGTAAAATGAGTAACTATGCCATTGACATGCAGAAGAGGTTTATGCTGAAGATGCCAGTTAAAGCAGAACTCAGCTTTCCAAACCCTGAAACCAACCAGATGGCAGATTGTTCAAGATAATGCACTTTACAACCTAAGGGGGAAAAACCACATTAGTCAGGTGGCAGCTATTACTAATTCTTCAGAAAGATGCAGTTTGAAAATTGGTAAATCATCTTACTCCAGGAACCTTAAAGGCTTTCACAGCACTTTGTAATGATGAAAGATATTCTGGTCTCAGCCTTCTCTATAGATCCTGAGAAAGGATAAAGACAGATACTCCTGCAAACACCTATGCCAGCTGAAAATACTGCCAAAAAAATCTTATTTTTCTAACTCAATTCACAAAATTGTTTTAGGCAAGAAGATAATAGTGCAAAACTCTGAAAATCCATTTCAGGAATAGTCAACCACTCGATTTTTAGAGCAGCCAGTGAAAAAGAATTTGCAACTGGTGGGCAAGATCAAACTGATTTCTTGCACAGGCACAGGCAGATTCCTTTCTCCGTCATGCAAATAGCAGCTCAATACAACTACTATGAGGTTAAGTTTAATGCCTTGAGAGCTGCTAACAAAAGACTGAGCGATTAAAATACATCAAGTCAGAAAGCTAAAGGCATCATGAGAATCTTAGTTGATTGAGATCATGCACTACCACCAGAGTTTTCTACTCTAGTTCAAAAATGGTAATACATCAATGAAAATGCTATCAAATAACGCTGTATTTTCATAGGTTAGCTAAGCTAAAATACAGTTTTGCCAATAGAATTTAAGACTTAATTACATATGTAAAAAGCTATTTTCCTCTCAGTTAAAAGAGCAGTTTGCTTTTGGTATTTTAGAGAAGGTAAAACAACATGTCACTTGAGAAATTCTTTTAAATTGAGATGTCACAAATAAATTCCCTTTTTATAAGATGGCCTCATTTTAAAAGAAAATGGATGCTATAAAATTTTACATCAAGTCAGCATGTTACCAAGAAGCTTTTCTGTGTGTTCTGAATTTGATTAATACAAGCCAAGGTCACTTCCTGAAAGATGCCTACCACTGCAGCTGCAAGCAAACTACACTCCTCTGAGCTCGAGAGCTGGGGGATGGGAAGACGACATAAGCAATTTCTAACACTGTCTCCCAAAATACACTGCTTACAAAACTTGAGTAATATTTAGGTATGTTTACTAGATCACCACATAAGTAACCTATTAACTGAAGTCTGAGTCTTTATAATCGTATCTTCAAGAAAAATATTCACAATGGTGTACCAGCATGTTTGTAAAAAATGAATAATTATGAGGACGCTTTGCTAAACTTGGTGCAGTTCCCTTGAAAATGTACTTTAAAAAAAATTTATTATGCATGCTTTATTATTCAGCTCATGAAGCTAGTAAGAGACTGCCCTTGAATTAGCAGCATGTCTCAGTCCTACTGAGACTGTGAGGCTCCACCCAATCTACACTGTGTCCTGTTCTGAAACCAGTTAGGAAAAACATATTTCAGGAAAGCATGCACACTCTTTCCAAAAGTCTACAGCATGTGTTTTTCCAGTTTCTGAAGACTATACCTATCATTTGCAAAACCAGTTAGAAATCAGTTGTGTTCACCTGTCATTTTAAAGATATTTTTAAAGTTATCTTAAAAACAAGCTGTATTTGCATTATATACGAGGCCAAACAGACTTAGTTTCTTCCCTTCCCAGACACGGGTAAAGCTTACAGGTTGTGAAAATAAGACCCATATCAAACAGAAGACGGCATTATTTTTATTTGCTTTTTGTGTGTACAAATAAAGATTGTACAATTTGGAGTACCAAACAGGGTGGGGTGAGGTGGGAAGGAACGGATTGTTGAAAAACATTTTAAACCACACACCAACACGCATTTCCAGGAGGGCATTTGTTAGTCTAGGAAAGGGGCCCCAGGGGCTTTATTTACGAACACGCACACGCACACACACACTCAACTTAATATACTTTCTCTTTAAAACAGCCTTGATACACCCAACATTGCAACTAAAGTTTCATACTAGGCTAAAATTAGGAGGATCTGCTGAAGAAAAGTTAATTTTGACAAACTGGTGCACTAAAAAGAAAAACAACATTGCTGGTTTTGGGCGGGCATCTTTGCCTGAAATAGAAAAATATACTAAAGCATATCATTACCTATGCAGGCACAGCTACATCTGTGGTTAAGGATGCCTAACATTTTCCATCACAAAAGCCTGTTCTAATTCTTTAATGACTCTCACACACCCTTCAGAACTACTTTTTGTAGAGGACTTGCATAAAATTGGTTCAGACATTTAAAAAAAAAAAAGAGTAGAGAATTCAGTTGAACAAAATATAGCCTTTTATACAGTCCAAGAATTTAAAGCTCTAGAAGAGAAACCGATCAAACGTTTGAACGAGCTAAACTTGATCTTGCTGCAGTAGTGAATCTGTACAGACAGTAAGTGCCTTGGAAGTCTTTGAACATGCTCAGTTTTGTTTTAAACCACTTGCCAAGACCCTCAAGTATTTTATCTCACCACGTAAGCTTTGTCACTGTACAGCTCCTCCACACCGACAGGATAGAACATGTTTTACCCCCATATTATAAAGACCAAGGGCAGCTTCTCCCTAAAGCTGCCAGCTACGAAACAGTTAAAGTGCCTGGCAGTACAGTAGCTTCTGAACAGGGACATTTTTCTAGGTTATGCTGCCCCACCCAGACACAGCATCCACAAAACATGAGGCAGCAGAGTAGGATCAAGGGCTTAGTAAAGGCCACCCTTCCCTCCTCCCCCAGTTCAAGATCCCAGTTGAAACCACAGCCTAGGGGGCTCAGCCAGCAAGGCTAAAAGCTTCTGCTGCTGCCCCTCTAGTGGCTGGCCCGTGTAGAAAGCAGGCCCAGTCCAGTGACCAAAGTGGCGTTGATCTGCTCTGCGGGATTCCACATGACAACCGCACTGGCAAACGGAGCACAAATTTCCTTATGCTGAATTCTACTATTATTTCCATATGCTTTTTAAAGGCATACAAAAAGTTACACTGAAAATACTAAGGTTGTGAGGTCATTCAAAGAACTTAAATACTATTGTCGACTCCAACTCTCAAAACTTTTAACCCTTGTTGCACATAATTAAGGGACTGGCACCTCTCGGTTCACAGAAAAGACTACTCTAGACTTACGGTTCCAAGTGCATTACTATTTCAGCAACTGTGTTCGCTTTACTATACAGTGATAGATAATCCTCTCATAAATGGAGAGCTGAAGTCTGTCAAGGACCTGTATCCTAACTTGGCCTTTGCCCAGTATGGGTACATAGGGACTTTCAGTGACATTCAAATTAGAACACAGAGGGTTTGGGTTTTTTTTCCTCTAAAGAGTAAACACTGATACATACTGTCTTGATTATGACGGATCATAGCTTCTGATTAAGAACGTTCATTTAGAGCAGACTTTAAACTGGCATTCAAATCACTAATTTAATTGTTGGAAATATTTACACCCGCTCCAGGAGGGGCACAAGAGCAGGAAAGAAATATAGTCCATAAATCATGTTGACTTGCCTTCGGCATATTTTGCTAGTCCACGGATGCAGTACTTATGGACATTTATTCATGTGTTTGCACAAGATCCAAGCTATACAATTCATGTCAGTAAATATATTACTTTACACTGTAAACCAACTAATTTTAATCAAAGCTCTGGATACATTACCATTTTAAAAACGGATTTATATTGAAAAAAAATTGGTTTGATTGCTATGGGGAGAGGGGCAGGGGGAAGGCAGCTGTCTGTCCATTAGGGTGTTCCACACGACGTACGCCCAGACTCACAGAAACTGGCTTCTATGGGACTTAAATGCCTGGTGTGTTGAGAGTGCTTTCGAGAATTCTGCTTGCTGTCTCTTTTCATCAGGCTACTAAAGACTTTTTTTTATTTTTTTTTTTTAATTTATTGAAAAACACACATCCCCTTTGCTTTTAAAATTAGATCTTGTTATCCTCTGATCTAATCATAATAAAAGGCCTGTTAATGAAGTTTCCTGAGTTTTTGACATAACTAGACTCTCAAATTTGAGAGTACAAGATCAGAGACTAAAACCAAAAGGAAGTTATTGAAGAAAGGAAATCAAAAATAGTTTAAATTTTCCATGCATAGTAGCATTGCTTACATATACATTTACTTCATTGTAAGGAGTAAGTACAGCTATTTAATATAGAGGTGACATTTCTAAACCACAATTTGACCTTGAAACATGGAAATGTTCCTAACTCGGCGCTGTAATTAAAATCTGATTAAGCGCGAGTGTGCACAGGTACACTTAGTATGGCTGAAAGAGGTGTTCCTTTTCATCAACACAAATGCTTAACACTCAAAATTTGAAGTGACAGTTGTCTAGCTATAGTATAGCAATAAATCTGAGCATTTCATAAAGTCCCCCTTCCTCTATTCTTTTCATACACCTTACTCTTATTTCATATTCATGGTGACCAGAGCTTAGTAGAGTGTGCCTTCAGCTAAACTGCAATGTAAAGGCAGAATAGAATCGCTCCCAAATTAGGTTTATTTGTCTTTCCACAGTACAGTCAGGTTATCCTGTTGTATTTCAAATGGTGCCCATCCACTGTGCACCACTGGTTGTAACAGAGCATCTGTTGAAGTTTAGTGCACAAAACTGAAAGCTGTAACATTATTTTGCAAGTCACAGGTAGACTCAAATCTTCAATTTCAGGAGTTGGTTATTTAAAAATTAAGCTAAAATGGAGGAAGAAAAAACCCCAAAGATTGGTGTCTGTGTTCAGTGCTATACAAAGCAGAAAAATGGCACCTAGAGAGATATTACAGACTGGAGAGTCACAGTCTCCTCTGAGGTCTACAACAAAAGGCGAAGAGGCGAGTTTTACTACCTGCAACAAACTGAAATTCCATTTTCCAATAGTGATTAACACAGCAACCAGTGCCAGCCAGCCTATGGAATCTCTGTGCTAAGAGACCTTCAAAACTTGAGTGAACAAACCCCTGACTAACCAGCTCTACCTTTGTTCACTGTTTGGATTGTTGCTGTAGCACCATTTCTCTAGGATTTTCAGTAAAATACTGTCATCAGAGAGTTACGTACTGCAGCCCAATAAACTGGTACCATTATAACAATGGGCTACTAAGGCAAGAGAGTACTTTACATCTTAAAATTAAGACAAAGTAGGATTAATTGTATTACCACATTCTTTTTGGTACTGAGTTAAGCAGCTATATTTTATTGGTCTCATATACTCTTTACATTTTGCATATATCCATCAATATTCCCTACTGGACACAAAGTATGTATTCCTGACTGTAATATTAATTCATCTCATCGAGTCTTTAAATTTTTTTTTTCCCCCATTCAAAAAAAAAGCAGTATGCTTTTAAATAATGTTCTCAATGCCCTCTGGATTTGTTTTCGTTCAAACTTTTCAATTATTTGCACAGAATTTCCATTGCATAAAACCCTTATGCTTCTAGTTTTTCTAATATTCTATTAAAGAATCCATACCTTCACTTTCATTAAAAAGACATTTTTTAACAAATTTCACACTTAACTCCCTAAGATTCCTGCAGCAGGCAGAAAATCAGTTTTGATCATAGAAGCTTTTATACAAATGGCATTTCTCAGAAACTGATGTTTATCTGCAGAACTCTACAAAATGACACTACTATCATTAGCATAGAAATTCCAAGTAATTTTAGGAAGATTTGCAGCCATTCTGGAAGTTAGTACAAGAGGTCAGTGACTGCCAAAAACAGAAGAAGGGATCACATCCTTCCCCTACAAGTGCCAAAAACATTTGTAATGTTTTGTTTCAAATCCAGTTGCTTCCTTGTTTGTAGTTAAATGGCTAAGTAGTTCTGTAGTTTCACAACATTGGGAGGCAATTTTATGCAACTTTATATAGTGCACTGGAAGAAACACAAGGATAGAGTTGTTGAATTTTTTTTATGATGATATTTTCTTACATGCATTGTATCTTTAATGTCCATACAAGTAGACCAAGTGAATTATATCTTACATCAATAAAACCCTGAGCTGGGGGAGCTGCTGTTTGAGCCCCCATCTGCCAATGGGACATCCAAGATGCATCCACCATGATTTAAGCAACTCGCGTTCTCTTTTTCAGACTTCCAGGTCATTCTGCTGTTTAATTCAAAGTTTAATTTGATGCTAAGCTTTAAAGTCAGCACTCAGCCACACCTCTGCACTGGGAGTTTTTATATTAGCATCTGGTAAGCATATCAAATGTGGTAACTAACTGATTAGCACCAGTTGTGCATTTATGGCATACAACTGAAGTGCATCAGCTACACAAAGTTGATTCAATGTGTTTTCTTGCCAGCAAACACCACACTGTGTCCCGTTAAGTGACCTTCTATTACAGTATATCACATTTATATGGGACTCTTACACGAAAGGGAAGTTATGTTTACGTGCACCACTGTCAGAGTATTATATTTGTCTCCTAACAATTTTGACAGGGCCCAAAAGTTGCTATTATTGTCTCTAAGCACAGCATAGCTTTAATATTTTTTTTTTCTAAAGCCCGCTAAGCATTTTCAGTATACTTAGCAGTCCATTAAATGTTTAGAAATCTACAAAACGTTACCTACACTTGAGCTTTCACCAGTAGGAACCTCACTTTGTTAATTCTCACACAGATGAAGCCTATAAATAACAGTGTACATACAATAACAGGATAAACACAGCACACCACGGAGGGAGTGCCAGAAAAGAGCATACAAAACATAAGTCTGATGTCATTGATTTTGTCTTACAAAAAAAATAAAATTGCTGTGATTCAGGTTTTTTCATTGTAAGCAGATTTATGACAGACAATATGCTTAGACAAGTGTCTCCATCCAGTCAAGAGCAAAAGTTATTTATCTCTTCTCTCCACCACATACCATTTACCTCAGTGTGTCATCTGTCTGCAAATCATTGCTTAGGAACTGTAACATTTTAATGAGCACAGCTGTCTGAAACAAAACACAATCTTTTCTGTGCTCTGAAGAGATCATTCTCCAAAGATTTTCCTTCCACTGTCTCTTTTAATTTTCTTCATTTTGCTTTAATCTTACCTTATTCTAACCAAGCCATCTCACTTGAATTTTATTTCAGAGCACTGGCTAAACCACAGAGCAAAGAGATTGATGCTATCACAAGAGATTATTCTGAAGGAGGTGCTTCCGTTCATGAGACCAAAAATCCCACTGAGTGGAATGTCCAAACAAGTCACTAGTTTTACTACCTTCCAGCAACAGGTGTAGAGCTTGACACCTTAGTCTATTTGAGTATTGAAGGCTAATTTTTTTTAGAAGTTACAACAAAACAACAACCAAACAAAACCTACCAGTTATTAACATCATAATCACTCTGGGTCTGAAACAGCTCTAGCTGAGGAATCCAATTTCATCAGCATTGTTTTTAAAGAACTGTTCTGAGCAAAGTATTCACACCATGAGTTGTTTCTGAAAGCAGGAAACTCCAGTATCAGTGATCTAGAGAATTAAAAACTAAAGGCACATATATATACACAGAAGGATGCTATTCCTCTATTTCAGCTTTTAAGAGCAACATCCTCTAAAGGCCCAAGTATCCCCCCAAAAGCCTATTAGCATTAGATACTATCATACATACCAAGGCCCAGTCATACTATGCATTTCCTCAAGTTTAAGGAAGATGGAGGAGAGCAAACTGTATACAATATTAATATAGAACACGAGAAAATACCTTTCTTTCTCTCAAAGAAGTGGAATTATTTTCTCACTTTTCCTAATCCCCTAAATATCAATGTTTTTTTCTGGATCGCTTCTCAAAAATGTAAGTAGTCAAACAGAAGACTTACCTAGCACAGTGTTCTTTCTCCAATAGAAGCCAGTAGAAATGCCTAGAAAGGAAAAGGTAAATATATGAATGTTTCAGCATACTGAGAGACTTCACAGTCTACAGCTCAGGAATTTCCTGGTTCAAAAGGACTGAGCTTCCTAGTAGCTGGATTTCTCTTCCATATAAGTTTCTTTTTGAACCCATGAAAATTAATATAGTTAAAATACTCTGTGGCAGTCCATCTGGGCGTTAAGCTCTACACTATGTGAAAGTATCAGTATTTTATTTTTCACTCTGTCATCTGATAATGAGGAGGAGAAAAATAAATTAAATGACTGAAGAGGAAAATTTTTTTCCTGTTGATTTTCCATGACACTTGTGGTTGTTTGACATAGATCTGCCTTGTACTCTAAAGCCAAAAAAAAAAAAAAATACATAGCAGAGGAGTGCTGGCAAATTCTGTTTCTCAAAAAAAAATATTTAGCTTTGATTTTTAAAGAAAAAAAATACAGAAAAAGATAAAGTCCATTATACACTTCTTGATATAGCATAGACTACTTATATTGAAGAGGGAGGCATAATGTGACTCTATAATGATACAGTATCTTCAATTTTGTATTCTTCACTGACAACTCACACCACTCAACTTTCTGAACACTACTCACTCATCTGTCATTGTGACAAAATAATGAATTCAGATTATTTTTTTATTTTTTTTTACTGAGTGGAAGAAAATTGGGAAAAAAGAATAATCTACTGGTTACAGCAGGCCTGCTTCTCCCTTAAGTACAACACTAGGCATAATGACAAAAACATTACTCAAGTACGGACAAGTCTCCTAAATCAAGTGCTAGGGACACATATAGCCACTCACCCAGAAGAAAAAGTTCCCTTAAATCACCATCATTTCTTCTTCAATGACCACCCTGACAGCAACTGTAATTATTACCTGTAGTTACCAAATCTACATTCTTAGAGGACAAGAATATAAAATCAGAGGTAAGCAAGCCACTCTTAGGACCTGCTCTGAGTACAAGAATTATTAGAGAGAGGTGTTTTCCTTTAAGAGTTTAACAAATCTTCATGTGATAAGCTTTGCATGATTATTTTAGTCAAGATCAGTCTTACAGCAATAAATGAATTTACAGTATGGGAGACTAAAGAAAGATCTATGCAAAATCAAGCTCAAAGAACAAAAAAAACTTCTGTGAGGCTATGGTAACAAAACTCCATATAGTGAAATATCTGATCTGCCACTTGCTTTATCCAAAGCCCAAGTCAATAAAACAAGTTTGGTTTAGGCTCTAACCATAAACACATTTCAGTTTTCTTACATCTTCAGCAATATATTTTGCCTCTACAAAAAAATTAAAATTCTTACTAAGACTTAGAAACCTCATCTCCAAGCTTGAACTTTGCATCATGTTTATAAAGTAACATTTAGATAAGATATCCAAAATATAAACAAAGCAATGGCAGCAACTTTATGTCACAATACACAGTTTATTTCAATGTTTTTAATCAGTGAGAACCCAACTAAACAATACACAATTCACAATACAATCCTTGCAAAAGCTGGAAAAGATATTAAGGTTCATGTCAAGTTCGACGTGCTCTATTTTTAACTTCAGTCAAGTCCTTTCTCATTAGCAGTAATGGTATTTGAGAGGGGATTAGAAGCAGCAAGGAAGTTAGCTTTATATAGAAATTTATGTATTAAAAAATAAGTTTTAGCCTAACAAATAATTCAGGTGAAGTTACTTAGATATGGTCAACTAATGTCATGTCCCATTGTCACAGTATACCAAATGAAGGCTTACAGATTGCTTTAGAAAGTAGTTAAGTGCTTGCTGCTATTTTTTCAGTATCATTGTGGGCTTTGTAAATCTAAGTTTCATTCCAAAATTCTGGACTCCCCTTTTGCTCTAGCTCAGAAATGTAGTCTTCACATCCATATAGTGTGACACTAATGGAACAACTCCTTTTTAATACTTTTAACACCTTTTTAATAGTGAAATTTAGGACACTACTGTAAGATCTGATGAACACTTTTGGAAGCATTTCACAAATTCAGACCAACCCTGACAATCTCATGATTGACTTACTAGGAAAAAGCAGAGAGTTTACATAAAAGAGTGAACTGAAAGAAAGATGATGCTTTTGAAAACAAGATCAATACTTTCAAGGATAGTAACAAATAGGGAAGAGGCATGAGCATCTGTTTGTCTTTAAGAGATAACAAATGTTTTTGAGCACTGCTGTATGTGTGAGCACCTCTCTCACATGATAGATAACCTTGTTTGGAGGTTAGAACTCTCAAGAAGTCTAGGACAAAAGAACTACCTGTTTTTCTGAGAGACTGTTAGCACTAGCAGAAGCCATGACACATTCATGTGCATACAGCAGATACTAAAATCTTTCAGGTGACTGCTAGCAAAGCAGTGAATTAGTGGCTATCTCCATGTTATTTTACTGCACTTCAGCAATTACTTCGAGAAGATTAAACTAACTCCTGCCAATTCTCACATAAGTAACTTTTACTCTGTCTAATATGGAGCTTAACGTTTGCAAGATGCATGCCAGTAATATCTTTACAGGTTGAAGAACAATAGAAAACTGTTGTGGTAACTTCTGCCTGGAGACAGTTTAGTCACATCTGGATATAAGGCAGCAAAACCAAGGTAAACAAATTATCCCCAATGGTAAACAACCAAAACATCTTAATTCTAGAAGATGTATTTTCTGCTTATCTAAATTAAAGCAATTAAGTATTCTTTGTTTTATCTGACTCTTGATCTGTGCTTTGTCCTTCTGTTTCTCTAGCTTTCTGACAAAGATACGATCTAGGACTGCAAGATCTGCAAGCCTTGAGTGCATAGGGTAAAGCAGATGCAAGATAATGCCACATTCTAGCAAACCCTGTCAAGAAATTCTTCTTGCACTTGGAATGAACAAAGAACTGCTAAGATAGCTGCCAACAAAGAAGCTGAAATGCAGGTACAGAGGTTTATATTTTAGGCTTGTTCCAGACTTGCTTAAAAAACGTGCCAGTGGTCCAGTTTTTCTGGAAAACTAGCCATTTGGGGCAAGTCTACTTGGTATAATCTACCAGAAGAGTTCATAAAGCAGCTTCATCTGTTCTGCAAAACATGTTTACAAAAAATGTTTTATGTAACAAACATTAGTCCAGATTCTTCCAGCTATGAAATACCAACTATGAACTAACTGATGGAGGCCAATCTTGTATTAAGAACTTAAGCAATTGCTTATTTGTGCTCCGTGTCTCCTGAGGTTCTTGAAAGCAATATTGAAATGCAAGTATATGGAGAAGTCAGAGCAGCTTCTGAACATCTTGGTTCGGAGGCGAGGCTTTTAATTTAGCATGAATATGCTAAAAATGCTACCTTAGTGTACTAAGCAAGTTAGGACAAACCACTCTTCAGCTGTATTCTTTTGTGGTGTTTTGTGGGTGGGGTTTTGTTTTTGTTTTAGAATACCCAATAGCTCGAGCTGTACCCTTCTTTCAACTGATGCAGCTAAAGTCTCCAGGGCTGTTACTTATTTTTTTCCACTGTTGATACTATGGAGCCAGTGTAACTCTAGAAGAGAAACATTCCATTTCACACACGGGTTTTTTTGTTGCCAGGGTAGGTTTTTCGTTGTTTTTAATAACAGCAGTACATTAAAATCTTTCCTAAATGAATCAATCTGTGATGAAATGCTTTGCTAACTTTATTTGGGGAGGAAGAAAAGCCTGGAAGATGTGCAAGTTTTTTATTATTCCAGAAAAAAAAAACAAGTCTAGACTGGATTGGAATTACTAAATAGCAAGGCTCCGTAATAGAAGAAACTTTCAGGGGAGTGAGTATGACTGTAGGAAAGTATCCAACCTTTTGTTCAAAATATTACATTAGAAAGTTGAAACAGCCTCCCTACTGCAAAGAAAAAAAACCAACTTTTAAAGTGGCTGAGGCAATTAGTGTAGCTAAACTTGAGTCCATTTTGGCTATAGCCAGTACGTATACATGGAATAAAACATTGCTGCTGTCTAGGATCTTAGCTCACCTGCTTTTGTTAAGGTATCAGCTAGCGGCATCCTCAAGAAATCTGTGACAGCTGTGGACCAGACTGTTTCTTTCATGAACTCTTGGACAGTTCTTAAATAGGAATAATATGCTGTATAGTAGCATGAAAAACATAGGTGTACGGCTGACCCACAAGTCTAGTCTTTTCACTTTCAGAAAACCCTCGAGTGCACAGAAAGTGAAATACAAGTCTGATTTAAAATTTTTTTTTCCTGAAGCAGATATGTGCTCTGCAGTGGTTCCTTTTAATGAAATGGACATGAATATGCCTTAGGTAGCTTTCAAATTATCTCTTACCAGCAGTGTAGCCAGAATTTAGTTTACTGTCTGGATAAACTTGCCATGGAGCTCAGCACAGACCAGTGCAACAAGATAGCCATCCTGTGGTGGCACAGCTAGGGGATTGTGCTGACAGCTTTGGGGTGATAAGCCTGTACCTCAGACTGCAAGCATGTCCTCTAGTGATGCAGATACCAGCCCTGTGGCTCAAAGTAGCTCTCAGTAAATACTTCCCAATGAGCAATTTCATAGTTGGTTGTGTAAGACTTATTTTGCAGACATGCCACTCCATATCATACGGAAATGACTGGAGTATCATGCCCTGGAAACCTCTGTTCTGTGACACAGGTGAAAACTGTCCTTCTGCTATGGCCTTGCACTATAGCAATGGATACACTAGTATTTTCATGCTATTATAGCATCTAAAATTTGAACAGACTGCTTGCTTTGGAGAAAAAGATACAGTTACCATGAATGCCTCAAAGACTAATCTTAGTAAGACAGAGATTTTCCTTAACTCCCTTTTATCAACAGTTTGAATGTACAACTTTTTTCCACCCTCTTATTACAGTTTAGGCTTGCTTAACTGAGGGTGGAAGGAGGCTAAAATACTTACCTGATATCCTTAGCTCTTATGTTTTCATTTCTTTATATGTGTATATCCTGTTAAAATAGAAATAGAAGTACCAGCTCACCTATCGTTTCTGTGTAGTACTACTAGCACTCCAAGGATGGAGCTCCTTGGGTTCTGTGGACAACTCTAATTGAACCTACTTGTATAAAAATGACAACCAATCCCAACTCTTAAAGGTCTCAAACACAAAACTTAAGTCTTGGTTATGTTTAAAACAGACATCTCCAAAGCCAGTTCTAGAGAATGGCACCAAATCTAGATCACACTAAGAAATGACTCCTGGCTCACAGTTCCAGAGATGTTAACAGAAATTATTCTGGTGACAGCTCTGTAAAGCATTTCATAGTACAAGATATCCAAATCAGGCACTTACTCTCCAAACTAACAAGAAGTCAAAAAATAAGCCGGGGTGGCAGGGGGGAAGCCTACCTAATACATGTTTTTGAGAGGAAGCTAAGAAGAACTCGGTCTGTTCAGTATGAGCAAAAGGAGAGATTAATGTATTCAAATGGCAATTTAAAAGTTTCTACAAAAAACTTAACCACTTTGTTAAAGAGCTTTGAGATATAGTCAGCCATAATATCAACTGCAGAATCTAATGGTTGCTTCTGTTGCTGTCACACTACCCTTTTAGTCCTTGAAATGATGCGAGAGAAAAAGCAAGTTTAAATCCAAAAAGGAAAACCAAGCAAAAAGCCATGTAAAACATGGTAGCTTTTTACTAGTCATGTAACTGTCTAAACCAAGAACCAGCACGTTGTCATCCCCATCAAGTTTTAATCTAATGGATTCAATTTTATGCATGTAGTATAATGGAATCTCTTGCAACCTCAGACATAAGATCAACTTCATGAACAACCCCTTCTCTAGCCTGATCTCTGAATCACTGTGCATTGGACTGAAAACGCTGCTAAGTGTATCTGACATTCTCTAACTACATCCACAGGGATTTAGATGCAGGAATGCATCCGGATGCCTCATAAAAGCAACTTTTAAGTATAAGCAGCTCGGAATTCTCAACTCGGCATAAGTTTTCACTCTCTCATCTAAATTTTCTAAAGTGTAGGCAGTCATTTTTTGCATCAAACTTCAGGCTTGGTCACCAATTTCTATTCAAGTTCAGTTTCTACAGGTTTTACTTTTTGTTTGGCCTTTAAATAAGAATTTTCACATCACTGATACCAGACTTCTTAGAATTTACATTTCAACTAAAATCCACCCCTCAATGATTCAGTCTTCAAATATCTGATGGACAAATATAGAGGGTAATTAAAGAGAATCTCCTTTCCCTCGACTCCAAAATAAAACACTGCTTTGCATCCCTATTGTTGCTTTCCCAAAGCAGAATGATCATTTCCTGAATTGTTTGGCGTAGATATTTTGCTTAAGCAGCAAGCACTCCGGGCTACAACTGATGAGTGACCTTGAGACGGCTCTTAGAAGGCAGTTGCCATAGTAACACCACCACAAATGTGGTACATCCTCAGCTGACACCACCAATCTGGTGCAACAGATCCATAATAAGTATATCTACCCTATATTATTGTCTCAATATTTAAGGAGGAAGTTATTAGATTCATTTTTTTTTAGCATTGTTTCAAAAATCCCTTGTGCTGTGGTAGATGCTGGATACTCTGTATGAATATAAGTAACTAAGTCTATACAAGTCCACAGAGTGCAAGAGTTAAAGTACCCTAAAGTTAAAGCTACTCAGTGTGTTAATCCAGGGAGCCCAGCGCCATGTGCCAGGGAATGAGTCTACTGAAGACACTCTGCAGTAGCACATCACAAAGGAAAAAAGTTTGTCATCTTTTCTCAGATTCTCTAATACAACTCAGCTTTACGGAACCATGCTGTGTCACACAATGCAAAATGCAAGCACAATGGATTATTTTTGCACACGAGAATATTCTGGCTCACCTGTGCAACCTTATCACTCTGAATAAACTTTGAAACCAACTTGGCACTAACAAATAGTTTCCCCAAAGGGACTTTCTCTACATAGCATGCTACTAATTCTTGTGAGCTCTGAAAGAGGAAGAAAAAACTGAATGGTTACTGAAATGTCAATAAAAATGAAGCATCTAGAATTGAAGAGCGCTAGTTAACAGAAATCCTCAGTAGAACCATTTCTTTTTAAAGACAAAGGATTAATGAATGGATTAAGACAGTTAATTATAACATCCTAGCAGTCAGACATTAAACTAAATTAAAACTAAACTGCAGACTCAAGGCCCATCTTTATTTTAAACTCAAGCCAGCAGAAAAGGCCAATCCTGTATGCATCATAATTTGTTATTCTATTACAGATTTTACATAGAATATAAAGATTATATTATAGGTAAAAGATTTCTGTACTCTAATCAGAAATAAGCGTTAGGACTGCCCTGCCTCTAGTAAATTCAGCTCACTTCATGGGTTTACCCTTATGATAAGGGAAAACATTTGTTGAACAGTCATAACAGTGGAATTTGTGTGTTAGTTAAGAGTTAATTTCTTTTAGAAGTGAAGTCATACTTTAAAACAGGCTTTTGGACTCTCCAATCTAAAAAGTCTGTTCCATAGTTAATTCAGTCAGTCAAGTACCTGGTTGAGGAGCTCCTGCATCCATAACTGTAACCTAAAGATAGACTGAAAATAGGAAAAAAGTTCCCAGAGAATACTAAGCAGACATTCAACAGGGCCCTAAATCCCAAACACATCAACTATTTTGGCAATAGTGTGTTACAGTGCAATTACCAATCTGAGGATTCAGTTGGGCTGCTTTTGGAGGTCTGGAAACACAACCACCTTGGCTCAAAGAAGTGTTATTTGAAATTGATGATCCTGTCAGCACCACTCTTCCCACTTTCATCACTTCTGCAAAGTTGCAGGTATGATGGCTATATTCTAAATTGACCTGTGTCCTATCAATCTCTGTACAGACATTGACAGATTCCTTTTGAAGAAGTGTTCATATAAACATTAAATAGGTTTCTATTTAACAGTAGCTTCCTACAGTAAACATATTTTTATCAGAGTACAATAATTAGTCTTCAGCTTTGCACACAGTTATTTGTTTTGGCCTAGCTGTATGGGTTAACTTTGGAAACTATCTAGACCCAGACACGAAAGGCACCCTTGGTGTACAGTAAGACACAGCTCTACACAAACTTGTATTGTACAGTCTTCTCCTTTTGGTTTTGTCTCCATTTAAGAAAATAATAATCAGACAAAAAAGTTTAACCTTCATTTTCTGGAAGTGAAAGCTAGAACTCAAGTGACATTACAGACCATTTAGTCCAATCCCTCCACTCACTGCAGGGGGTTGGACTAGATGACCTTTGGAGGTCCCTTCCAACCTAAACCATTCAATGATTATAAGCACTGATTCTCTAAATGCTGTCAAGTATTGCAATCTACTCTGCAATTTCACTTATAAACATGTACCATCAGCTGCCTTTAATGTTCTTAGTTCTTAACTTCAACCTAGAAACCATCAAGTCCCTTACCACCTATGAAGGACCACTAATTACAACAGCACAGGAGAAATGAACAATAAAAACCTCAAAGTTTTTCATGACAAAAGCTAATATATTCTAATTCTACAGTCCTGTCAAAAATCCTTCAACCCTAGACCCGATAGCATGGGGTTGCTGATCATCTGAAGTTATCCATTTGATACATTAATTCTACCCCAGAACAGAATTATTGCAGTACTTGCCCCTTTCAGTAGGTTATTCTGCTCAGCAGTATGTGTATGTGCTACAGTCTTAACAAATGCCCATTAAATGTTTGCAGTTTTCAGAACAGCACTCCATGTCTACTTAATCCCTATTGATTTAAGTGCAGTTAGTTTTCCAGTGCAGATACATGAGGCAAGGAACTACCAGTAATAACACGTAATTAGTAACTCCACCAAGGTAGACACAGGGTGCTGAATTTCTCCTGTACTCAGGTACCCCTTCCATCTCTCTCCTATTAGACATTTGTTTTCAGGAACAGTGTCTTACAAACTCCATCCACTTTACATTTTTTACAACTGTGGCTGCTCCAGTCCCACCCCACACATTCCCTTGCACTAGAGTACTGGTATTTGTGCAATTAGGGGTAAGCTGACAGCCAGAAGTTGTCTGGGAGGTTTGGGATTCAGCTTTTTTTGTTGGTGGAAGGGAGGGGATGGACAATTTTGAGTTAAACCTGTTTGCTGACTGCTAGGGCCTCATTCCCAGAGCAAGGGGAAAGGAGGGAACAGGAAGCACAGTAGCCCTGACTTGGTTTGAGAGCTGTGGAAGTGTACCACACTGCCTTTGAAAGACAGCATTCCACAGGAATGGATTTAAAGGGTTCTGGGTTTATATTTTCAATTAATACTAGACAGAAGTCAGTTTGTTGTGAATATTGCCTGATTTTTGCACAATATACCACCTTAGCTCCCATCCCAGCTTTTAAGCGGAGTGAAAAAAAAATCCTCAATCCATTATATACAGGATTCTTTATGCCCTAACCCAAAAGAGCATAAGTCAACAATAAATATCTGTAGTGACAGAAAGACAAGGCACATTTGAAGTACAGAGTCCTCTAGATCTCAAAGAAAGGTCAGGGAGCCTTTTAGTAAACAAGAACAACTTCAACAGAAAAGAGCTTTAAGGTACACAGATGAGGTTGAACCTGTAGATCCCTTCAGTCTGATTTTCACCTATGTATCTGAAGCTACAATAAGAATATAAATAACCATTAAGTAGGTTTTAAAGTTAACTGTTTTACTAAAGAATATGGTTAGAACAGGATATGTTTGCTAATGTCTTTTTTCCTTTAGTACAACAATTAAGATTGCTAGTTTAGCAACATACAGTCCTCATTGGAGATGTCAGTCTAGGATTACTGTTGGAATCAAGACCAGATGAGCTGTCACCTGGCAGTGATCATCTAATAATAGTAACAGCACAAACTGCAAAACAAAACTGAAGGCAAGATTAATATACCCAATAGTTGATATCCAGCGTGGTTAATGCACATTCTGACCAGTGAAAACTTTCCTTAAGAAATCATTTTCAGGAAGCATTTGCTCACTAAGTAGCTTGAAGTTTTAGTCAGAATGAGACTTCTAACTGAAATTCCAGCAATATAAGCATGCCTGCATGTTATTAAAGGAAATAGTGGAAAATTTTGCAGGCTGACATCCAGAATGTCTGCGGTTCCTTTTCATATTTCTCTCTTCTTGCAAAGCAGTTATTAGACCAGAACTTAAAAATCTTTAGTCTTTTTTTTTTTTTTTAAAGTCTGGAAATTTCCACTGCTCAAAAAGATTTTTTCAAAAGCTCTCTCAAATGTACAGCACAACCAGCCTTACATTTCAGCCTAGACAGAATCCTCAGTTTACACAAGTTTCATCAATACAAAGCAGTAATAAGATGTGGAAGGGGGAGGGAAAAATAAACAACCAACTTTGCTCATATACCAAAAGCATTGCTTCGTCAGTCTGAAATACTATCATACTAATCTCATGATAGAGGTCATTTGAGATGCAGGTACAGACAGATGGGTAAAAGAAGACAAAGCAGTTCAGGATGAAGCTACCCTGTAGCTGTGTGTTTGAACAGAATATACAGTGGATGACAATAGTGGATGACTATTCTGTCCCTATCAAGTGATGGCTCTCCTTGAATTTCCTCAAATCTCCACTCATTTAGCTCACGCTGGATCCCACTCATCATCCCTACTACCTTATTATGATCTCTAAGGCAGCCAATACAAGTCTGGCAAGTTTGCTAGCACTGGTTCTACACTTCACCTCTGCAAGTCTTGTTGATGAGCTACAGACATGCATCACCAAAAATTAGGAGCTTCAACAGTAAACCCACAGGTGTAATATAAAAGTCTTCAGAAGCTACTCCAGCCAGTGCAGATTTTTATTTTTTTTACAGTTTTCTGTACACTGATCAGAAAAACTGCCTCCCTCTTAAGGGGGGGATCAAATAGACATTCTAAGTTAACAGAGGTGCTGGTTTAGTTCCATTTTAATCAACACAACAATTTACAGCAAAGTACATTTTGCTTTTGTGGCCTTTAGAGCTATGAGTAGCTAAATACTTTAAACACTTAAGAAGGGATTCTGCCAATTACTGCCTAAAAATGTTATTTTCCATTCAGAGACTTTAATGGCAAACTAAAACTTACAAATAAGGAAACAAGTTATTTACAAAGGAAGAACGATGCATGCCCCAGCACATTGCATCAAAATAGTAAGCAACCCAATAAGATACCCTTTGTTCTTTTAGGTTTTCTTGTTTAAAAGGCTACTACTAAATTATGCTGAAATGAGAAGTACAGCAGAGTATGACTTAGAGCAAATATCTTTAAACTTCCTTCTTAAGTAGTTAAGAGAGAAGGATGCTCTTTACAGTTAGAATGAGCCAGGCAAACGGTATTTTACAAGTTCTGGTTAAAAGGATTCAAAAAACATGCACACCTACCAGCATTAGCTAAAGTGTGTCCCCTAGTAGGCCATGTGCTGAGGTCTGTCCACTGAGCCAGAAATCCTCACTCTGACCATCAAAAAGGCATCCATAGAAAGTAAAACTAAGAGTACTACAACAACTGATGCTGCTATGTCTGCTTTAGTTCACTGCAGCAAAGATGGACAGAACACAAAAGCAAGTGCAACACAAGTCATAATTCCTTACTTCCATCTAACCTCTTTAGCCCAGCCTTTATAGGGAAAAGAAGAGGTATTATAGGGGAAGAGGTCTGAAAAGTCTATCCAAGTCACTGGCAAAACAAGAGAAGTTACAAATTTTTGTTCTAATTCATCTTCTTAAGACATAACCTGCTAAGAATGGATAACCATTTTAAAGTCATCACTGTGAAAAAGAGGATGAAATTACTTTTTGAACCTTTACTACTTTTTCCATAAGCTTCCAAGAAGCTCATTGACTGTGTGCACATACACACAGGTGTCCACTTGCAACAGCTGTCTAAAAAAGTCTCAGAAAAAGTTTATCCAGGTAGGCTACGTGAACTGCTGCCCACTCACACACATACAGTAGCAAAGAGCATGTTGCACAGAAGTTTCTCTTTTTCTGGGACTTGCTAGCCTCGGAGAACACGAGGAAAATACAGCTTGGGTATTTGACAAAACTAGCAAGGTTAAGATGTTAATAGATTCCACAAGGCAATCAGTGAGGTGCTAGAATTACAATTTGGGTGCACAAGGCAAAACCAGGGGAATGCTCTCTTTCCTTTAGGTTTTAGTTCTTCAGACTGCTACAGAAAGAACTCAAAAGCATCCTCTTGAATGACTTCTGAACAATAAAAAATTTCCTCAGATCACTGGGGTAAAGAACATGTTTTACTTTTTTTTTTTTTCCCTTTGAGAAAGTAAATTGCTTGCTTTGGCCTTTTGCTTAAGCCTTCCATTAATACTTAGAGCAACAAAAGCCACCCAGCCCACTCCCTGCTCCACTACCTGTTCCATCACTTCAGAATGTTTCAGTGAGGCAGAGAATTGAATTGTTAGACATAAGGTAACCACAGAGAACATAAAGTATGTAGAGCAACACAATCAAACTGATATTTTTATATTCTTAGGTGTGCACGTATAACAACTTCTAACTGCATTTTATTGGAGGTTTCCCAGAAGAATAATTTTCTCAGATTCATGCTAACTAAGAAAGCACTTACGATTCCCAGGATCATGCATATTAGAGTTGACCAGAAGCAGAGTGATGTACTTTGAGTTAGTTGGTTCATAAGTGATTTTATAACCAAACTTTTCAGGCTGAATAAGCACTGGGAAGTCAGATTTGACTTCACATCATTATCTATATGTAAATGACTCATCATCAATATTTCGCCAATAGAAACTAACAACAAAACATTAAACTCCTGCAGTCTAGAAAGGTTCCTTTCTACAACTACAATGGCAATATATGTCTTTTTTAAAGAACAATAGGAGGTCTGAAAGAAAAAAAGGAACAATTGGATACTCCAGTCAAGAAAGCAGGTCATCTATATACCAGAGATTTTGGCATCACAAGATATAAAAAGTTACATTTCACTCATTTACATACAAAATAAATGGTAAAATAGCACCTTAAGAGCTTACCCCTCGTTTACCAATGTTAAGTAGAAATAGCTGCTTACATCTTCTTATGCTACAACACTTCATAACTTGTGCTCCAACAAGAGCTCAGAGCAGTAACAGACCTGCTTAAGACTTAGAAAAACAAAAATTCAGAGGCTTTCAGATGAGCAAAATGGAAAAAAAAAAGTACATCACTACTGTAAGTTTCCATTGCTTAGTCATTCTTTGGCATAGTGAAACATCAGAAACACTTCAAATATTTTTCACATTTCTTCCCAAGTCTTTAAGTCTAATAAAAGAGTGAATGTCCAAAATGGCGCATATGAGAGCTACAGAAGTGGCTGGTGCCAGTGAGGCAGCTTTGTGTTGTCTTTGAGGAACAAGGATATACATTTACATACTTGCTTTGCGCATGCAGTTCAGAAAAGCATGGGATGAGAAACAGTCTGCTTGATTTTACCATGCAGTCCATTCCTAACCGATCTCAATATTGCACCATCTGGTACACTGGGAACATTATCAGCAAGTTATAGTCTTAAAAATATACATGTACACACATATTCATTCTCAAGTTTGTCACAATAGTTATGAAAGTTCCTAGAAATCTAGGAGTTTAAAACTTCTATATTGGTTTTTAATGAATCAAGAATTATATGGGGCTATGTGTTTGTTTTCTAAATCTCCACCAAATCCTCCTCAGGGGCTTAATGTCTTGTGACTTACTATTAAGAAGGCCTAGAAGGGACAGCATAGTTTGTATTTTAATGCATTACCTGAAGCCATTGAGTTAAAGTTATGATACAGCCAATATATTTAACATAAAGCTTTCATTGTGAAGAAAAGCCACTAATAATAACTTGAAAATGTTTCCCATTAAGCATTATGGCAGATCCTTTGACTTAAAGCTCTTATCCTCCCTCTTCATTAGGTAAAGATGACAAGCATTTGATACTACTTAAATTGTTTATAAAAGCATGCCATATGATCTGGAATAAAGACATATTTTTCCTTTAAGGTTCAAAATTACCTGTTAGCGAATATAGAGAAGGAAGAACATTCAGCACATCTGTAGTCATATAAAAGTGATCTCCTCTCACCTCCAAGAAAATATTAATTTAATACAGCATCACATGATATGATCACAGCTATATCTGACTTCCTTCAGTAATGGGAAGAGAGCGGCTTCCCTAGACACAGTGTGGTCACACTGAAGTCATCTAGCTTGTGATCAGCTACAAAGATAAATGTGTGTTCTAAGACACTTGGAAGGAGCACAATATATGAATTAACAGGTTTCCTACCACTTCCTTAGGAAAAAAAAAAAAAAGATCCTGCATTAGAGTAGCACATATGACCCAGACCAACACTGGCAATGAAAGAAATGGTCAACATTGAAAGCTTACCCTTAGATGCTTAGATGAAAGTTCATCTAAGAAAGTCTTTGCCAATTGTTTTGAACACCCGTGCTGATCTGCTTTATTCTACCCTGGTACACTGAGAGGGGCAGGCAAACACCGAAGCTGCCAGTTGTTTTCTTCAGCAAAGACAATTGGCAAATAGTCTGTAGACAGATTTTGGCTTGTTTTTTTTCCTAGTCTGTGTGGTTTCCCTAAGAATATTTTTTTCTTCCCTTTCCCACATTGACCAACTGCTCTTCTGCATATATTTATAACTCTAGTAAAACCCAGGTTGAAGATATCATTAGAGAGGATATCCATTAGAAACAATTTAAGAATTAACTCTGTATTTGGTGAAGGGCATACACGCCATTCTTAATTCTTTGATATTTGTAGTGTTGTTCAGAACCGTGTTTGCATGGCCTAATGATACAATACTCCAGAAGATTTCATTTTTGGCATTTGTGTTTGTTTAGAGAAAGCTACTGGAATCACAAAAGACTATCTCCTTCTACTCCACCTCACCTAAAAGTTCACAAGAAAAAGCACATGTGTAGCCATGTGGAGACTCTAGGCAAACAAAGAAAATCCCAAAGAGCAAGTTTCATCCATACATCAATAACCTTAAGAATCTATGAGACCAGGGAGATAAAAAGGACTTCTGCCCTGTTCCACTCAACCCCTCTCCTACCACTGTGAAGCGAGGAAAAAGAAAGGAGAAAAGCGTTAGGCTACAACTAACCAAGAGAAACACGTTACATTGATAACATTTTTAGCCATGCAACCTATTCTGGTGTTGCATTTGAAAAAGCAGACAACTCATTTTCTCCCTTCCACGCAGCAGAGAACAGGAAGAAAAAAAATCTTCGTATCTCAGAAGTCACATACAGAATATTCCATGTAACTGCATATACAAACCTACCTTGAAAATGTGCCTCTGAAAGCCCTTCTGGTTATACCTGTGATAGCAGAGAGCTCATTCCATGGCTCTGACACATCTTGACACGAATGGAAATGTGGAAAAAGTAAAAGGTTCAGGCTTTGTGACAAAATGTGATACTCGGGCAAGGCTAATGCAGGTGCTAGTCATTATGGCCAGCACTATAACACTTAGATTGTTCTGCAGCCTTCCTCTGCTCCCTCCCCCATTTGCAGGTGTACCTGATAAATCAGGGCAAAACTGCTGTGTAGTTTAGCCACATGTGTAACAACTTTGGTGAAAAAAATTGCTTGCCCTGACCTAACAATTACAACATTTTCTGGAGAACTTTTACAGTGTTTTCAGATTTTGAGAACAATCTTGTCCATAAAATGCAGTTAGGATGGTTTTAGGCTTGTAGTCATGATGCTATCCTTGTTTATAATATTCAAAAAAAGAACTTAACTTGGTAGTAAGAAAGCCTTTAAAATAAAATTTTCCAACAGGGCAATGGTCCATAACCTAACAAAGAATGTTTGACAAACAATTTAGCCACATCTGACCTGAACAGGCTCACATTTAACAGTGAAGGCGACAGAGAGGAGGGAGCAGGGAAGGTGGGGACGCAACCAAAACCAAACCAAAACACCCAGCACACACAAACATACACCCCCTCAAAGCACATCAAGTCAAGGAATACTTAGATAGATACCTGTAGAGCTGACCTTATCGCCTCGACTCTTGTAGTATCTTGCAAAAGCAGTCACAACCTCACAAGTGACTTGCATCACATCCTATGCTTATCATCAGCAGGAACAAGCCTGACCTTCCAGGGTATAAGCAAGATGAGCAATGAAACCAATGGTGCCCCCCTTGCCTCCTCCTCTCTCATTCCAGTAGCATGCTGTCTTAAGCAACTGCCTTTTTCTTACCTCTGTACAATATCAGAAATAGGGTTGGCTCTAGACAACATGATAAAAAAAATAAGAAAAACATAAAATCTCACCAATTGTATTTCCAAACGCTGCACAAAAAAAAGCTTAACAATCCCCCATGAGATGGAGTTTGAAGGCGAGGTAGTTTTGTTTTACTTGAAAGAAATCAGCTTATAACTGTCAACTAAAAATAAGTCATCAATTAAAAGTATTATTAAAGTAATAGGGTTCATCAGAAGCAGACCTCCAATTTACATGGGGTACAAAAAGATTTCATGTACCTTGTCTTAACTAAAGGCAGCATATAAAATCAGAGTAGAAATACATTCCATACCAGATTTAAATCAGTAGCAGTTAATTTTTTTTTCCACAATTCCCTCTTCTCTAATGTGCTACATTTAGAAACATCAATAGATCAAGCCTGATCAAAAAAAAGCACACAGGCATGCTGCCCCAGCATTCAGGTTAAGATATTCTTCACCACCCTCTCATATCCTTGGCATAAAGAATACTACTCCTCCCATCCACCTCACCTCCATTTTTTTTTTTTAATTATAAAAACATGTTGGAAGATGTAAGATATTTCTAAATACTCATAAGCAAAAAGCTTCCATGAACATAATGCAGAATATCCTGTATCATAGTCATTCAAGATCACCTCTTAGAGGGAGGCTCATTTAAATGCAGGAGTTGAAGCAACCTCCAGTGTCAGACTGTAGTGTCCAATATCATTTTACATGCTACCAGTGGCTTGATTTTGCAGACAAATATAATCAAGACACCCTTTCTTTCTCAGAACCTTCCCCCCACCCCCCAAAAAAAAAAAAATTTTCTACACAATTGTAACAGAAGAATTTATCTTTAAGGTTTTGACTGTGATTTCTTGTCCATTATTAATGAAAAAAAAAGAGCCCATGATCAAAAGATAATGCTCTATTGTAAAACAGATTTCCTTTTCCTTGCTACTCTGCATTTTGTCTCAATTATACATTAGTCTCAGAGATACTGTGCAAAAAAAAAAAAATGATAAGCAGACAATGCAAACTTCCAGGTTAATAAATCCAGAAGCAGGATGAACAGGGGTTTCAAAGGAAGAATTTTTTTTATTTTTTTTTAAATAAAATAAACCCCAAACCCACAAAACTCATATGACAAATAAAAGCAGACTGGAAACAGCACACTGTCATAAGGAAAGGTACTTAAAGCAAGGCTGAATACTGGGTTTATTCCGGCTGCTATCACTTCCCCTATCCCCCATCCTCTATCTTCATATCACAGCAGCAAATCCATTAGTATTAATAAACAAAAAATTGAAATAAAATATTAGTAGTAATAGAGTTGAATGAAATTCTGAAGTCAGTTAAACAGCTCATTACAATAACTAACAGTAAATACAATTACTGTATATTATCATGCACAGTCTAGTTGAAAATACCAACAAAAACCACAAAAAAAAAAAACAAAACAAAACCAACAAAACCAACCAAAAAACGAAGAAAAAAACCAGCACTTTTGTTTCCTCTAAACCCAAGCTCTTCTGCTGGGGCTTTCACTCAGATACTATTTGTTACTACGAAGCTATCTTGCACTTATATTTAGAACACACGCATCTTTGTCTCATGTGCAGCAGCTCATTTTAAGTCGGAGATACTTCACGAGAAAATATTTATTTTTACAACAGCGATGATAGAATTTTAAGCTTAGGTTAAGTGTCTGTTTTAACTGCATTATAGACACTACATAGCTAGACAATACTGTCTCTCACACTTCCAATTTGCTTCAGTTTTGTCTTGTTATTCCAGAAAGAATCCGACACACTATTTTCTGTTAGCTTTTAGATAAAAGACTTAAAAGCAGAATCAGATTTATTTTTTTTTTCTTCACAGATTAAAGAGGAAGAAGATACTGCCTGAATAAGAGACTGATTTAAAACTGTGCTCTCTGGATAAGCTGACAAAGTGGGAAGCTTCCCTTACAAGAAAAGCCGACTGTGCTTAAGAGTAGGAGCAGAAACCACAAACAGAACCAACTTTAGAATCAAACAAAGAGGACTCTGGGAAATATGTCAATCTCAGACAACATCCCCACCCATATTCACCCCATTTATACCCCAGAATCACTAACACCTACAGTGGTATGTAACATGGGAAGAAAGAAAGAAAGAAAGAAAGGAAGAAAAAAAGAAAAAAAGAAAGAAAGATAAATGGAATCTCATCTCCATCCCTCAACAGTATAGTTTCGTTACAGCTACATAAATGGATCAGAGGCACAGGAATCAACCTTTTATTCGCAGCATTTCTCATCCTTTTCCTTATTATCAGAGACAAGGAGACAAGAGAAGTCACCTCCAAAACTTACCGAGGCTACAGGATGATCAGAAGGAGAATGCGGATAACAAGGTCTTTGGAACCGCCTCAGTATCAGATAAACCCCGACGAATGGCAAATAGGGCCATTCTAGCCCAGGTATTTCAGCCCCACTCCCCCTCTACTCAGGCTGAGGAACTGAGGGTCAGACGATTCTAAACGCAAATCCATAGCGACCCCAAGTCTCTCACTGTTATAAGAGGAACCTCCACCCAAACTCACCCTACTTAGATATGCATCACACAGCGACACGGGAAGCCTTCAGCTCCACACGCCAGTCTCCCACCACTGCCTCCGGAATGCCCCCTCCTAACTACACTCAGCGCTAAAGTTCCAACGATTAGCAGGAGGTAAAGGCATTTACACGGTGCCCTGGGAATGCCCTCATCCCCAGCGCCGGGATTACTCCTCGCACACCAGCCGTCTACGCTCCCCTTCCTCCTCCCCTCAGGGAGACACATCCATATTGGGGAGGGGGGCGNGGCAGGCCCAGCCGACGGCGAGGAAGAGGTGCCGCCGCCGCCCGTAGAGGCCCGTCGGTTAACGACGAGGCTGGCCCTCGCCGTGCCGGGTGCCCGGCGCTGCAGCAGCGAGCGGTCCAGAGAGGCGCAGCACTGCAGCATTTGATAAAGAGCGTTTTATACGCACGGAGGATTAAAATACAATAAGGTGTCACAGCCTCGCCCACAGCACTGCCATGACATTTACAGCAAATGCTCCTTTAGCTACACGGAGCGCTGGTGTGGTTTTTTTCCATTTCAATAAAGGAAAGAAGTCTATTGAAGAGAATGTTTAATGAAATATGAACAGGTTGGGAAAAAAAGTTAAAGAACATTAATACTTTAACTAGAGAGTCACTGAAACTATGTATCAAGGATAGTTTTCCAACTAACTCCTAACAGCAGTTCCTTTGCCATCTATAAAAAGGCAAAATATGAGTATGAAGGCCTGGGGACTTAGAGAAAGTAGCCTTCCTACACCAGTTTGCATCCATAGGTGCTATTTTCACAACCTTTTTTAGGAGTATTTAAAACTTTTCAGACTAAACTAGGGTGTGTGGAGAACACAGTATTAGGTACTCATAAAGTAGTCGTATAAAAATGCTCTTTTATTTTGGAAATTGATTAAAAGTGTGAAATAACAATAATGTATGGACTTCAGTCCTGCCCAGCTATTCATCCAGAGCTCACTATAGGACCATAGCCACAATTAGTATTCAAGATGGACAGACAAGTACAAACATTCAGTACACCCTCCAGGAATTCCCAAATAAAAACAACAAACAAAATACACCAAACTAGTGTTAGGCGTCTACGAGCAAGTTACTGGTACAATATGAGCCTCCAGCTACAAATGAAAAAAAATAAAATCCAGAGATAAATTCAACTACATGAAGTTCTGGAAATACTAGCTCCACCTTTGATTTTACCTTGCAGTTGTACAAGAACTTACCAATTAAAAATGTCTGCTTGTAGTTATGAACTGAGATTTAACCAACTGGTAGGGACAGATTCCCTGTC
This sequence comes from Baryphthengus martii, assembly GCA_013396935.1. NCBI lineage: Eukaryota > Metazoa > Chordata > Aves > Coraciiformes > Momotidae > Baryphthengus > Baryphthengus martii. The sequence continues at coordinate 464,404 of VWZK01018896.1, forward strand.
ACGTTATCACAGCAGAAAAGCTCATATTGTTAGGGTACCTTAAGAGGAATGAGGTTCTGTTGCATTTCCTGAAAATGTGAGGTAGCTGCTGTTTAACAACTCCACTTCCTCCATTCCAGGTAATCTTTTTCTGCAGGTTATCCTCTTCTTCCACTATGAATTATAACAGAGCCTTTACCATCAGGGTCAACCTAAAAGAAGTATGCAGGGAGGCACAGGAGGCACAGGTAGCAGGAACATGGGAGTTTAGTTATATTGTTGGGTTTTTTATTTGGGCAAACTACATGCTATTCATATTTCTTCCATTTAGACCATAAGGTATTCAAATTATACTTACACTGCATCTACGACACCTCAGACTGACACAGAAGTGCAAGTGTCGATATTGTGCGTCTTTTTTTCCTTTTAACCATTGGTTCTGGTTATAGCATTGATAAACAGGTAATTTCAAAGTAAGCTCTGAAGGATACAGTGATAAAGTACTTGCTTTTTTCACTGATATGTAATGCTTTACAAAAATTAATGACACTCACCCCAAATTTTTCTACTTACCGTAAAAGCTGATCATAGTAAATGAAGCGGTAGATCTGTAACAGTTAACATTTTAATCTAGTTGCTCCACCTGCTGGTGCATATTCCTTTTAATGCAGTCTTTAGAACCCTAAATGCATGGAGAATTAGACTGAAGATGTGCACAACAGACAGACTTGACCTTCAGCTGAATTTATGTAACATACTAATTAAATCCAATCTGATGCCAACATTTTCTCGGTCAAGAAAAGGCCAATGGAAGCACAGACTTATGGCGACGTGACCCGTAGCTCACTTTTTGGACACTACCATTCATTTTTATTGTGAAAATAACCCAGTCAGTCATCATTTTCCATCACCTATTCTCAAAAAAATGCTTTCTGTTCCATATGGGCATCTCTCAACATAACTGATTTGTCTCCTAAATTTTCCAAGATCAATGTCTGTTTGCACAATGCGTCCAAAAAAAATCTTTGGTATCAGGCATTTTTTTTGATATTCTTAAACTCTGTTGTTGGGTTCCCTATCTAACTAGGTTAGGCAGAACTAAGGTTTGTCATGTTACCACAAGGCTTCCTGGTGCTGAAACTGGAACTTTCCGATGACTGCAAAATTTTAACTTGCTTTAACTTCTCTAGTATTATTTTAATATTTTTTCTGTACACTACCATAGCTTGCAGCAGATTGATTGCAGACTGCTTGCTGGAGCAGAGGAGAATATCTGGTGCACAAGAAGCTCTGAAATTACCATATAGACATCACAGAGACTGAAGAGAAAGGTTGTTCTTGCATTGAATAAGAAGCAAAGAAAACTACCACTGATAGAAAATGGGTAAAAATACTAAAGAACTGGAGTATATTTTGATTATTTTTTAATAAATTCGAAGTACGTACATACACACCACCTTCTTAGTCTAGCAATCCAGTCTGAGTGGCTAATCTGCCTAAGTGATCAGACTAACAAGAGCAAACCGTTTAGCATAATAATAAAATAGATTATTTAATAGCAACAAAGGAAATTAAACAAAAGTAGAGAGTAAAATGAGATGCATCAGAAATACATCATTATAGAACTTTTTTTTTTAAATGGAGGAAGTTGTGTTTAGCAATATCTTATCAAATGAGTCATCAGAACCTTACGTACACTGAAAGTATAGCTCGTGCTATGGATCATTGATTAGACATTAAATCAATATACAATCAACAGATCCTCATGTAAGCCAGTGTAAGCCAAAAATGTAAAACAAAAGAGTCTTTTGGAAAAATAATTTATGATATTTTGAGCAACTTTTCACTAAACTATATTTTTAGCTTATGCAATGATTACATAATATTTATGTTAATTGATTTTTCATAATGCATTTATTACAACCAAGACATTTCAACACTAATTGTTTAATAAGAAGGGCAGGCAAGTTGGCTAACTAAACAGGCAATACAGCTTAAGGGGAATTAAAACCAAACCCATGTATTTGTTGCAGTCACACAGTGACACAGTAGTCAAGGCAATCTGGAGTACCTGGCTGGTTTCACTGAAAGATTAACTGTATTTTAGGGAATAATTGTAACAAATAAATGTCACAACAATCTTAGTTTGTAAATATTTCTCTGTTCCTCACCATCAGTAAATTCGTAAGCTTAGTTTCAGCTACTGAGGCTTAAAGCTAAGCATCTGAAATTTCAATAGTTCACAACAGTGTTGTTTCAGCTATTTCTTTAATTATTAGAATTTTTTTTGTGGTACAAGTCAACATAAAAGTGGTGTCCCTCAGGGGTCTGTGTTGGGACTGGTGCTGTTCAATATATTCATAAATGATATTGACAGTGGCATTGAGTGCACACTCAGCAAGTTTGCAGATGATACCAAGCTGGGGGGTGCA